>OW026521.1:157312340-157807340 GCA_932274085.1 Protocalliphora azurea | reverse complement strand
TAACATAGTGATTTCATATTGAAACGGACAGAAAACAGCCATTTCGGATTTGGCCCCGTGAATCTAAAAGTTTATAATTTGAGAAACACTTTCAATAGCCAATATCTGTAACAAATTTCATTAAAATCGGAAATCAAATCCGATTACTATCCGTTTTCACATGCACTCGCTCAATATTTAAAAAATATAAGATTAAAAAAAAAATACACTTTTTTGGAAAACGGTACTTTTATGAAAACCTTTTTTTAATTATTACCAACCTAAAAAAATGTAAAGGAAAAAATATAAATTTTCTTCACATTTTTTAAGTTGGTACTATTAAAATAATATATTATTATTTTAACTTTTCTGAAAATTGATTTTTAATTTTTTTTTTTTTTTATAGAAAAAATAAAATTTTATTATAGTTTTATTTTTTTCCATTGCATCTTTTTTTTTGAGAGTGAAAAAATATATATATGAAACAGTATTGCCAGTTTTGCCATTTTGAGGCTAAATCTAACTTTTTTATTTTGCTTTTAGACTCAAAATTTTTACTTTAGCTTCTTGCTTTTTTTCTAGCCGTTTTAGAATTCTGAAATTGCCCTAGAAAAGCTAAAAAGTTAATATTTAAGCAACGAAGAAAATAGTTTCTTATTTTCCATTACTAATTTCATTTTTATATAATCATCCATTTAAGCATTTTTGTGCATTTATTTTCAAAAAATCGAGACTGTTTATATTTAAAAATTTTATTCTCCAAATCAAAAACAAATAATTTTATGGACTTACTAAATCGATTATTATAATTATTTTTTAATATCGATACTATTAAAAATTCTTATACAAGTGAAAAATCATCCAATAATGTTAAAAAAAAGTAATTACAGTTCAAAAGTAACGAAAAATCACTTCAAAACATTGGGTAAGTTTTCACATCAAGTATAACCCAAATTTATATGGGCGTTTCATTTCAATATCTTTAAAAATATCTAAAACTAATAAAAACGAGAAAAAAATTTTTAAACAAAACAAAAAAGTTTATCTTTTTTCATCTTATATTTTGGTAATTTAGGCTTTCTTGAACATTCTAAAAGTTCAGCTCGGCCTCTTTTTCTCACCTTCTATCAACACTAATAGGAATAATCTGAAAATAATCAAAAATATTCCGGATATTTGCATGCAAAAAAAATGTTGTAAAAACTTTTCCCCCAAAATTCAAGTTTTGAGATTTTAACAAGAAAAATTGTTGTTTTCGTTAAAAATTTAGTTTTAAAATATTCGTCTAAGCCGAATATAGAAATTGTTGATAAAAAAAAAATTCTTAAATATTTCTTTAATACTCATGTATTTAATAAAACCTTTGTTTAATCACCCTGTTCTAAAAGTAAATTTATTTGATTTTATTTCCTTACGAAATCTGTGTGCACTATATGTAATCAAAGGGGAAAATTATTAACAGTACAGTACAGGCCTTCTCAAGGGCTTTTCAAAAAGAAAAATTAAAAAAAAACCTTAAGTTCTTTTCTCAAAAATTTATAACGGTTAAAGAAAAAACTGTGAGAAACATTTTAAAAATTGTTCCCAAAAGACTCCCCTAGAAGACTTTATGAAGTTCTTCTAATAAAATATTTACATATGCAAAAGTAAGTACTTTTAGAACCTACACGAAGGCCCTTTTTTCTACATCTTTTTCTCTCTAACTTTGCACATATGTACTTGTGTTTTTCTTTAATTTATTTCATGCATCAATGTATGTGTGTGAAGTTAATTATATATATATATATATACATAGTGTTCTTGGTTTATTATTCTTTCAATATGTTCTTATTGTTGTTTTTATATATAAAAATTTTCAAATATAAATAAAGTAAAAGGATTTTATTACTCACCTTTGATAATTTTTCTTCAGTCTTTGCAATAATGGTCTCAAAAGACTCCCTGTGTGTAAATATTTTTCGACTTTGAACTTTACGATGAAAGGATTTATCGAGCATTGGTCGTGACACCTGATCAATAATGAAATGAAAGAAAGAAAGAAAAATTTAAAACAGATAAGCAAGAAAAAAAAAACAGAAAATAGAAACGCACTTAAACTTTTTTTAGTAAAGTTATGTGTAGGAAGGAATAAAAGTGCTGCTGTTTATGAATTGAATGCGTATGAATTTTTACAAAATAAAAGTTTTTTCAATAAAAATGAAATGTTTTGGAATTTATGTTAGTTATTTTTCTTTATATTTTATACCCCTTCTGATGGTTTTTTTTTTCTATTATATTTTATTTTATTGTTAAAAGAAATGTGCTAGAGTATGTAAAACATACATATATTTTATTTTTCCTAATATCAATGAAATATGTATGTCAGGGTGTTTGATGTTGGGTCATAAAAGGAAACAAATTTTTTCTGTAAAATCAATTCTTATTCAATGACATTGGGGAATATTTACACCTGTCACTTAAAGACAGAATAACAAATTTATAAAACTTCTAATAACAATGAATTTAAATACATATTGATAACAAATCAATAACAATTTTTTAAATCGCCTTACTGTCACTTTACAAAACCTAACAAGATTTAAACACTATTATACTCAACCATATTTTTCCAATTATTGCAATAGATATCATTTATAAAATTTATATCAGTACAATATTAATTAGATTTATTTTGAATATTTTTCTCTATATTTTCAACAATTTAATTAAATTTATATTTATTTATATAGACTAAAATAAATAAAACTTAATTGTGGTAAAAATTATCTCTATCTATATAATAGACAAAAGACTACATATATCATTCAGTAATGACCACAAATGAAAAAATAATAATAATGTAATAATTAAAATTTATACTACGCAAACCAAAAAACATAAAATCAATATAATAATAAAAGCACAATAAATTCATAATATTTACAAATTAAATAAAATTAGTACAAACTATTAAACTGGGCTAATACCCCCATGATACTCGTAGTGAAAAGAATGAAGGAGGTAATAATTGAAAATTGCATATCATTATTGTTTGATTTGCATTGCATTAAAATTTGTTTTAAAATTTTATGAACTATTTTATATTATTTTAATAATGTATAGGAGTGATGTTAAATGGGCAATCAACGAATAGTAAATAAATATTATTTTAAATTGAAATAAATAGATCATAAATTATCACTTATAAATTATAAATTAAACCGTTTACTATGTTATTTAGTGAATATTTCATAATATTTCTTAAAATGCATAACCTACCTAAATATGAAAAAATGTTCTATTGTCACAAATATTAATATAATATTAATATTATATCCCTAATTTTCTATAAATAATTATGCCATCAATATGTGTTCTCAGTAATTGACAATTAGTCAGTTTTATTATGGACTAAACACATACGCACACACATTTGAATAAATGTATGAATATAAAATCGTATAAAATCATTGAAAATCCATTTAGTATATATTCATTTGTTAAGTATAAAACAGCAGAGAAAAAGAATCAATAAGCCACAAAATCAAAATTACAATTAAATTAGTATCATTTATCCATAGTTTTTGATTTGCTGTAAAAATCAATGAATATGACTGACTAGTTTTTCAATCCCTCCCTTTCAACTGATGCTCTTTATTATAAGTTTCTAAAGGTTTTATTTCACATAAACATAATATCAATGTAAACTAAACCTGATTGACACATTGACGGCACAAAAAAGAGAGCAAATGAAATGAAATTGCTAAGTGATAGGGATGTGTATGGAGGTGGATTTATATGGAAAATTAAGCAAATCATATGGAAAATTAGACAAATTTGGACAAGTTTATATTTACCTGTCTATAAAGAACATTTGCCACATCATTGGATGATTGAGAATCCGTTTCAACCTCTTGTAGGAATGTTTCCCAGGCTTGGAAAATTGACAAATGACAGGCGGGTCTGTAAAAAAAAAATAAATAAAAATAAAAAATAAGCATAATATTAAATTGCAAATATATTGATGGATAAATTGAAGTATGAACACAAGTCTCAATTAAAAAGCATATGTTTTACATCAAAAAGGCTTTAAATGAAATAATTTGGTAATAAAGAAAGTAATGATATATAATTTATTTACACAAATAAAGGTTATACTTTTAAAGTGAAAAATGATTAAAATTAAAAAAAAAGAATTTAATAACATAAAGTAAAAGAATTATAAAACTATAAGTAACTTTATATATAATAATTTCTTACCTTTCTTTTCTAAGTTCGGCATTCTTTTTACGAAAATTGGTAACAAGGGCTTGTAGGGCAGTTGCATGTTCCTCATACAAATGGGAAAGGTTTTCGGTAAAATCGGAAACTGCAATAAAAAAAAATCAGAAAGTTAAATAGCTTTAAAAAGACACATTTAAATATGTATTTATTGCTGAAATTGGAAATTACCAGTACAAGGTGACATTTTAAGCTCAGCTGATTATTTTTTGCTTAATTTTTTAGTGCAAAACTGAAATGTTAATTTTTTTACGTTTTCATGTATTGGTTTTGTTAACAAACAAAAGTAATTTTTTTCGGTGGTGAAATTTGTATTTTTAATAAAGAAAAAAGTGCTGTATAGAAATATTTAATTTATTTCAATTTATAAAAACACTAACATTTAACCCGCTACTGCGTTAGCGGACTTGCGTGACTCCTACATAGACCAAATATAAATTTGGTGCCTTTTTTCATTTACGAAAAACATAATGTAATCGGAAAATTTAAACTATGACTCCTAACTCCCATGGGAACAGTTATAATATTGACGTCTTCAATTTATATAGGACATTGTGTTGACATTAACAACAACAATAAACTTTTTAAAAACCTATTTTTGTTAAAAAGTACCAATGACATATCTGATAATTCAAAATTAAATACATATAAAAATTTACATTAATTAGTTTTAAAAACTTATTAAAGATTTTTTCACAATATCAATAAATCTTTACAAATCTAAATCTAAAAATCTAAAAATTTTATAGATATTTCTTAAGAAATTATGGGATGGGCGTTGAGGTATATTAAATAAAATTTCATTAATTAAAATTCCAGAGCAGATGTCATCATTTATAAAATTTAGAATAAACGACACATTCAACAAAGTCCTTCGGCATTTTAAAGTGGAAAGTTTGATAAGAGTAAGACGATCTGAGTACGAAAGCAAATTAATGGGGTTAAAATGTAATTTTCAAAGATATAACAACATGAATTCTTTTTGCACCGATTCAATTGCATTAGAATGAGTTTGGTAAACAGGGATAAATAGGTTCAATATTATAGAAAATTCAAAAAGTACCATTAGAAGAAAGAAAAAATATTCCTCTTATATATTCTACCCACATATTTTTATGGTTTTTCCTTTAATATTGCAAAATATACAAAAAATACCATTAGAAAAAATAAAACGTACAACAAAGTCCTCTCTTACCTATTCTCATTCATTTAGGATCATATATCTTTAATTTCATGTTTCTAGGTTCAATATTATAGAAAGTTCAAAAAGTACCATTAGAACAAAAAAGTACCAAAAATTCCCCTCTTGAGAATTCTCACTTACTTAGGACTGCATATAGACAAGTTCATGTTTCTAGGTTTATTATAATAGACAATTAATTATTGAGTTTGAATAAAACGTAATTTCCCACTTTTACCCCCATTTTTGTTACTTTTTATTTCCCCATGGATGTAACAAAAATTTTACTCCAATAAATTTTTAAATAGTAGGGGTATTTTATATTAAAATACGCATATATATACATATCAATAAATAAAAAGTTGTTTTATTAAAGAAGTAACAAAACTAGGTACAATTTTTACCCCTTAAACGTTCGAATTTCAAAAAAGTGCCGAAGTTGCGTTTTTCATTTTTCGATATTACGAATACGATATAAATTTTATTTCTGTGTTTACTGGACTAAAAGATACATGTGGTGCCAAAAAATTTTACCAAAATACAGTTTTTACCCGTTTTCTTCCTAAAAGAGCTAAATTTCAAGAAAGTACTCGACACGTGCCCGATTGTTATTATTTTTTTTTAATAACGATAACTATTAAACTTTTTTGTATCTCTATTAGTTTAGGAAATATAAGGTTTTTGCCTTTTTTACCCCCTAAACATTAAAATTTCCAAATAGACTGCTATTATTGCATTGTTGTATTTGTTGCCTTTATGCATATATCTTGTTAGTAAGTTTCCTCATCAGTAAGTTTCTTTGCAAATTGCAATCTCTTTTCATCTACCATAATCCAAAACTATCATGATAGATGTTCATAATTTGAAATAACTAAATTATTTATTTCATATTGCAAATAAAAAAAACCAATATTGATTTGCCTAAACAAAGTTATTTAAAACTTATTTTTTCAAATAAGTTATGTAAATCAAATTACAATGACCAAATTATATTAGACTGATATAAAAAACCATTAAGGAATGCACGTATGGTCTTAGCAATTCTATGAAAAAATAAAACAGATTTATTTGCTTAAAATGCAGGACATAGAATGCAACTTTTTTTGTGGGTTTCTTTCACATACACACACACAAAAAAATACACATAAATATATGGAAAAAAATATATATTCAAAAATAGTTTGCATAAACGCATATATCCATTAGACATATATGAGGAATTTCATAAAATTTCGAAACTTTTTGAAATCTACATTAAGTGTCTTGTATTTTTAAAGTTTGTTTTAAAAACAGGAAAACTGTTGATGCATTTTGGAAAACCTAACAAAATAACTGAGAAATCTAAAATTTTAGATTATTCAACTGAAATATCAATGAAATACAGTCATTTAAACTTAAAAAAATATAAAATGTTGAGTTGAAACTTTCGAAGATATTTTGATTTATTTCAGTTTTGTGCTATTAACCGGTCAAGAGACAACACTTAAGGAATTCATTCATATGTTGTATATCCAGCAGCGTTACCATTGAGATTTTTTAAAAAGTATCCAAAAAAGAGGATTTTAAAAAAGAAAGTCACCAAAAAAGGGATTTTTTTGAAAAAAAGGGGCCAACTGCGCCAATACCTAAAGAACATCAAAATTTGTTTATTTGATAAAAACAAAAACAAAAAATATGGTATTTTATAATAACAAAATAATAAAAAAAAATAACAAAATAATTTATTTATAATAATTTTTATTATTACAAAAAGGATTTCTTTATAAAAATAGTTAACATAAAATTCTCTTTTTACTCCTGTACTTTTGTACTAGGTCTTCACTCGAACTCCAGTCTTACAAATTTAGGCTTGACAGCATGGATTCACAAGTTTTTCATTAGTTATAATTTAGAAAAAAAGGCATTCCGCCGAAGCACTATTATGAGCCAAAGTAAATATGTAAATTAGGATAGAAGCATTCGTTTTGAACAGTTTCAGTTCATTTATAAATTGTTCGGGGTCTTTTTTATATTAATATATTGTGTATATTGTGAAATAATTTCAAAATAATTAATTTCTTTATTGGAGTTAATATATAATGGGTTGAGATGTTTCAAACAACTTAGTTTCTAGTCATTTAGCAAATAGTCTTAAAAAGTCGCCATTTAGTCGAAAGTCGGCAAACTGTAACGTTGATAAAAAGTAGCCGATTTACTATCTGGTGAAAAGCTATGCGGTAATAAAAAATGATACCAAAAATTTACGATTTTTAAATTTTTTCAGTTTTTGATAGAAAATTTGCGCGCTTAAATGAAATTATATTTAGAAAACAGAATTTTAAAAATTTAAATTTTAAATGATTCTCTATAGTTTGAGGTATATCTCGTTGATGTTAGGAATTCAGCCATGGGATGCCACCATTTCAAATTTACATATAATTGGCGTAAATGTTAGTAAAATGTATGTTTTTCGCCACTGAAAAATACCGCTTTTATAGAAATTTCCCAAAATATCGCGTAAACAGATTTTTTTAATAAATGACACTTTCGATTCAAAGGGGCATTAACAAATTTTAAAATGCAAAAGTTTTATGCACGTTTTAAAATTTTCAACGTATTTTCAATCTGGTCTTAAAAAACTATTTTCGATGTAAAACTTATCTCTAATTATATGTTTAAATATGTTTAAAATTTTACGAAAACTAACTTTTAAAAAAATTAAAATCGTGGTGTTAGTAAGGTATATTATCATGGATAGCAATGTTCAAAGGACTATATTTTCCAAACTAGTATCGATATTCACTTAATTTTCAACAAACTATACCAAAATATGTCTACTATTACTTATAATTTTTATAGATTCTTAGGGAATAAAAATTTTATGCTATTTGCGAAATTGTGCAAAAAATTTAATTAAAATTGTTTTTTTCAGTATATTTCGAGTAGGGTTGCCAGATTCGAATTGTGATTTAACTTGATATTCCTGGAGAAACGAGCTTGATTTCTAAAAAGACTTGAAAATCAACTTTTTTATATGAAACCTATACAGAAGTACGTATTAAAATATGTCATTACAATAGGGATACAGCTTTGAAAATATTTGCGAAATTAAGAGTTTAGACAATTAAAAAATATAAATAAATGCAGTATTAGAATTTTGCCATTATGATTATTATTTCTCAGCTTCTTTATATTGATTCAATGCAAATGTTTCAATATACATTAATATTTCTTTTGAACATTAGCGGTCGATGTATAACATACATATGATAATCAGTTTGTTTTGAAAAATATTTGTTTAAATTTAAAACAGTCCTCTCTTGTAAAATTATTCGTATATCTAATATACATGTGATTTAAAAATTCAGTCATTATGCTGTGCAGTTTTTTACATGTTTTACTTTCAGTATGTTATAAATATAAAAATATGCTTCGGGCATATCATTGTAAAGAAAAAAAATATTCTTCATCAACACTTCAGATTTCACTAAAGTTTTTACATAACTAGAAATTGTTTTCAGCAAGGACAGAAAATAATTGTTATTCTTGAAATTTTAAATAAAAAAAAATCATATACAAGGAACGACCGAAAATGAAATGAAATCCTCAGAACTGGTCCTACCGAAGTCCGGATGATGATTTTTATTACAAAAAAAATCAATTTTAATGATTATTTTTGATTTTATTTTTTTGCTCAACTTTTAATAATTATTTTGTAAATTTCTTTTTTACTCACAAGATGAAACTTAATATGTTGAGAAATGAAACACAATCTTTAATAAAAAAAAAAGTTTTTTCATCATAAATTATATTCAAGCAAGTATTTTACAAAATAAGTCAGATTATTTACCAAACATTTTTTAATATAATTTTACTACAACAGTTTTTTTACAAAAATCAAATTGTGTACTATAAACCTAAGTTTTTACTAAAAATATAATTTTCTTCTAATAATCAAAATTTTTACTAAAAATCAAATTTTTTATCCATTTTTTTTTTTTATTAAAAATCAATATTTTTTATCAAAAATCCATTTTATTATTTTTTTTTTTATCAAAAATGCATTTTTTTATTAAAAATCAATATCTTTTTAAAACCGAATTTCTTACTAAAAAATTTTTTTTACTAAAAATCAAATTTTCTACTAAAAATCAGATTTTGTGCTGAAAATAAATTTTTTTTAGTAAAAATCAAATATTTTTTACTAAAAATCTAATTTTTAAATTTTTTTTAACTATTTTTCGAGCTCGAGGCTAAATATTATAATTTATTATGCCAATATTTCGTCACTCATCGAATGCGATCTTCAGGGCTATTTTGATAAATAATTAGTTAATGAAAATATTAACACGTCATAACATTTAACATATACAAAACATAATAGGACATAAACAATTGTCAGTCATGACAAAAAACATACTTATTACAAATAAACGAATATGAACGTTATCAGTTCCTTGTCCAATATTGCACTGATCATTTTCAACTACTTGCATTTTTCTTTTATTTTCCTTATTAAGTGTCTATAGCTATGAACACAATTTTCAGTGTCTGCTTTGTAGTTTATTCTTTTGTTCGTAGGTATGTTAATGATATTCATCATCTCTATTATGTACCGTTTTTTGTAATTGTTCTCTGTAGATAGTATCTCTCTCACTCTCTCAAACTGAAAAATGATTGGCATTGTCACAGTGGGCCAGCAGTGCAGTTTTTTTTTTGTGTCAAATTATTATTTCTTACTTTTAAGTCATATCTATATCCAGCTAATCTAAGTTTCAGTTTGTTTTTAGTTGTTCCAATGTAAATCTGACATTTTTTCATGTTATTTCCATTACAAGTTATTTTATATACGACTTTTGATCTTTCCATGTTGTGTATTTTGTCTATTTGCTAAAAACAGAACCCACCTATAAACCAGTTTTAGGTGCCATTCCAATATGTCAGTCTCTTCGATAATCCCGGTATATATGTATGTATATGATTTATATATTAACGGTTCGTCATTTCTATGTTTATTAATAGGTTCATGTTTTCCGTAGTCCAGTAGTAACTTCTCTATAAGTCTGATAGGAAAATTGTTGTCCAACAAAATATTGCGAATCTTAATTGTATTATTTGAGTGGAATGCATCGTCACTTATCCTTAAAACTCTCTTAGTGAAATTGTTAGCAGTGTTAATGATTATCCTCTTCGGAATGATTATTGGAATGGTAATTTATGATCCTTCCTTCAATTTTAAGACTATTCTCTCTATTGACTGCAGTATCCAATTATGAAAGTCTATAGACCTGTTCCTTTGTTCCTTCTCTATTGTAAATTTAATATTATTTTGGTAACTGTTCAGGTTAGTCATTATATTGTTTATTGCACTTTTCCTTGTTATACAAAACAAATTGTTACAGTATTTGGTCAAAATTTTTTGGTTTTTCGTCAAGTCTGCATGGATTCGCCCAACAATCTTCCCGTAACGATCGAGCTCGAAAAATAGTTAAAAAAAATTTTATTATAAAAATCAAATTTTTTACTAAAAATCAAATTTTTACCAAAAATCTAATTTTTTTGCTAAATTTTTTACTAAAAATAAAATTTCTTATTAAATACCCGATTTTTTACTAAATATATTTTTTAATAAAAATCTATTTTTGTTACTATAATTTTTTACTATAAATCTATTTTTTTTACTAAAAATCATAGTTTATACTAAAAATCTATTTTTTTTTTTTTTATTAAAAATCACATGTTATTGAAAATCTTATTTTTTTATAAAGAGCCGATTTTTTTACTAAAAATTAAATTTTTTAACTTAAAATTTTGTTGATATTAAATTAGTATCAATTTTATATAAATCATTTGTGTTTACAGGGCAGCTTTTTGACGAACATACATTGAAGCATATTGAACTGGTGGAGCATCTCTTAACTGTGAATATGTAGTGTTGTTTACTCATAAATTCATAATTGAAATATTGCTAAGGAATTCTTAATTTTTTTTTTTTTTTTTTTTTTTTTTTTGAATTATGTTACTACATTATATATTACATATTTAATTCAATAAGGTACAACAGTACATAACAATAGGATTGATTATTTAACGAAAAGTATATACAAAAAAATATAAATAAAGGGTTGTCCGATTTTTTTGAGCCTTTGTCGCCAAATTGTTAAACAGAAATCGCCAAAAATCGCCAAATTAAAATTTTCTTTGGTTTTTTAAAGAAATACTAAAAAATTAACTAAAATGTTAAGTGTCGTACAATTTTTAGTACCTAAAATTTTGTATAATTTGTAAATATAAATTTAGCTTTAACAAAGCGAATGATAATTGCAATAGCTAATAATAACACTGTGCTAGTTGCAAATTTTAACAAACTGGTAAAGCTAATTCAGTGCTATCAGCCGTTTTTCGAATTAAGCGAAACTTAGTTATGGAAGTACGGAATTAATTTTAATTATAATAATAGAAATAAAAGGGACATTATTTATGTATATTAAACAATAAATCTATTGAATATATATTTCAATCATAAATTAAATCAGTTTAGCCTGATTTTAAATGTTTTTGTATTTTTGTTTGAAAAGTTGCTCATTGGTAATATTATTTCGTTTATTACCATTTAAAATTTATTTGATAATAAGAATTCATTATTAAACACTTCACAAACCAATTTTAAATTTAAAAGTTGTTTGTGAATACTTTGGTCAATTATTAAATTTAAGCTAAAAAACTTAATTAATTTTTTAGCCTTTCAAAATGAAATATTTTAAAAATGAACGCACATATTGTTAAAAAATTAATCTTATTTTCGAGCACAGTATAATTGAATAAAAAAGAAAAAAAAAACAAAAACAACAACTTAAAATACATTCTTCTGACATATATATATAACCCCTTTTTAGGTCATTAACTTTGAAAATTTAATGGACTTTATTATATTTTTTAAAAGAATATTTCTAACAGTATATAACAATATTAGTCCTAACTTATAAATTGTTTCAAAGAATTAATTTATTCATGAACGTTTATATCCTTATGACCGAAATCATTAATATCCTTAATATATTTGAAGGATGATGGGAAACAATTTATCAAACATTTAATACATAAGTATTGTAAAATATATTTTTTGGGGATAAAATTTCGTAAATTAAGTTGAAACTAGATAGAAAAATAGTTAATTTCTAGTAAGAAAATTTAATATTTTTTCTCCACAATTGCATTTTTAATCAAATTTTAAAAATTAGCCAAACAAATCGCCATCATGTTATATATCGCCAAAAACTTTGCCATTTCGCCAAACGGAAAATTCAGTCGCTAAAAGCATTTAAAAATCGCCACGTTTGGCGAAAAATCATCACATCTGACAGCCCTGCTTGCCGCCATACCTACAACAAAAAATTTAAACAGTTGCTCTCTAAAAGGAGTGAGAGAGTCTCTCATTGTTACACTCACAATCAATATAAATTTAATGAGAATTTTAGTAAAAAATTTGATTTTTAGCAAAAACAAAAAAAAAAAATTAATTATTAGTAAACAAAAATTAATTTTTAGTAAAAAATTTCAAAAAAATTAGAAAAAAATTTTATAAAGAAAAATAATTTTATGAAGGAAAATAATTTTTGTCAAATAATCTGACTTATTTTGTAAAATAAGTATATGAATATAATTTACGATTAAAAATTCTTTTTTACTAAAAATTGTGTAATAGTTTCATTTCTCAAAATATTAAATTTTAAGTTTTATCTTTTGAGTAAAAAAAATAAAAATCAAAAATAATCATTACTTGTTGAGTTTTATTTTAAAACTCATAATCATTACGGTCCTTAGTTTTTAGCTTGAAAACTAACATTTGAAGAATCAAGTTCATCCAAGGTCATCGGGCAAGCCCAATTTCAATAAATATTGAAAACGTAGTAGTAGTTTTGACATGTACTGATAGCACCTTAGAAATTCTGTAAAATCGCGTTATTTTGATTTTGATTAAGCGAAATCTTTATTTTTAGGATTTTTTTTTAACTTTCTTTTGCGCACATTGAAAAAATTATTTTGCATCACAAATCGATGTTAGTGTCAGGAGAAAAAACATTTTTAAAATATTTTTACTAAAAATTTTCAAATTTTTTGAAATTCTTCATATATATATTGCTCAAGAGAATAACTTCATATTACAGAGTATTAAATGAATTAAAATTAAAAAAAAATCTTTAAAATAAATTCCTATAGCTTCCTTTACAGAATAACCTTAATTGCTACTTTCATTGCATTACCTTGAATTGACAAATGGCTTCTTGGTAGTCACACATATACAGATATTTAATGTTTAATTTTGTGCACTTGTTTGCTTATACATTTTATAGACAAAGTAATATTAATGTTCTCTTAAATAATTAACATTTATTCCTATAACTGCAATCATCAATTTAGGTTATCTAAATTAAACCTGTATTCTGTTTTCAACCATAACCGTGTGTGTCAATGTTAAATTAATTAAAACAATTTTATAATATATCCTTGTTTATGTATCTGCGTTTACATTTATTTACTCTTGTCTCACATTAACGCATCAATAAGTTAAAAGTGTCTTAAATGCATTTGAAAGGTAAAATATATCTACAAATACATTTGTATGAAGGAATTTTACAATTATTGCTGCAACAACCATGACACATGATATTGGTATTTTATTGTAGTTTATTCTTATTGTCCTTGCTGTTGTAGTTGTTATCCCATAGAAATGATAAAATTATAAATTGTATTGAGTATCCAACAAACACAATACATTCATTCTTTAGTAGCAAATAACTATTTAATACAGGCTAACAGACATATACAAGTGTCCATAACGAGATTGTTAATGTCAGTTACAAAATATTGAATTATAAAAGTGTGTTAGTATGTGAGGTGACCAGAAGGTTTTTAATTTTAGGCCGGGAAAAATTTATGGAAACTATTCTCATAAATTTTGAGAAAAAAAATTTAATGGAAATTTTCAGAATTTATGATTAATTAAAAAAAAGTTGAAACTAATATTAATGCAATGTCTATATTATTGTATATGTCCTGAATCTTTGTCAATCAGTGTGAAGATTTATCTTACTTTTGAAGCGTTTTGAGAACTTAAGAAGTCTTAAAGATTTTTAAAGAAAAAAAAATTTTTTGAAAAGCCCTTATTTTGCTGTTTTTACTCAATTAATAATAGATATCCTATCAAAAATACATCTTTGAGTAATTTAATATAACTCATATTGTTCTACATCTGTGCTTTTCCTTTCAAAATTTTTCTTTATCAATATATTTCTAGAAAAAAAAAATATATATATATATATATATATATATATGTATATATATATATATATATATATATATATATATATATATGTATATATATCAAAAAATAGCTTTAAAAATATTGTCTATCTAATTTGAGATGGTGATTAGTAACTTGATGTTTGATTCATCAGAAAATTAAACTATAACCTTAAGATTAAGTATAAATCTTAAATAAATAACAAACTAAGTCTGAGTATATAAAAATAGTGAATGAAACCTTTTGGAACGTCAACTGAGAAATTATAAATTTTTGTGTAAAATTGTTCATGAAATGTATAAGTGCAAAAAAGGCTATAAGTTGGTTTCATCCAATTTTACAGAATAAATTCTGTTTTGAAATTCAAATTTAATGCATAAATTGTATAAAAAACATAAATTAAATATTCTTTTTAACAAAAAAGATTTTTCTTCATTTTATAAACAAATTTGTAAGATTTCTAGAAATAAAATATGCCAACACTGCTGTCAATGTAAAATTTAGTGTTTAAGTCTGTGTCAATATATATGTCAAAGCCCATGGTAATGTCAAAGTCTGTGTTAATATCAATTATCGGGGAATGTGTTTTGTTTCAGATATTGATGAAATTTCCAAATGTAGATCATGAAGCCTAAGAAAATTTACCATTATATAAAATTTTGTTCCGGCTTCTAGATCGCGCAGAATAGGCCGTTACCATATGGTCACGCTAAGCACTACATAGAATTTTTTTATAAGAAGAAAATGAGTAATTAAAAAAAAAATTATTGGTAAATTTTTTTTTAATGAGATGCAATTTAAAATTATTTCTAGTATGGTATTGTGAAACATATTTTACTTATCGCACAACTACGATTAAGTATACCCATTTGAGTTGGAGAAGTTACCGATATAGCGTCTGATTTTAGCTATTGGTACTAAAAGATGACCTTCATCATTATCATTAAAACTTATTGTATTACGAATCCGCTTTTGGATATTGGAACACATCCACTTGTTGTCACTTATAAAGTAGGAAATGACTTCGCCTTCTGTTTTCCCTGAAGCTGACCAAACATTTCGTCATCAATTCTATTTAGATATGTACAAATTATGCTTTACAATTTCTATCCTCTATTTTCAATATGATAAACAATCACTAACCTAAACGAGGAATACTACTATTAGAAACATTGCCAGCACCGTCTTCGTCATTAATATTACTATAATCTTTAGGCTATTCGATAAAAGTCCTTTAAAAATATTCATCATTGTCACTTTTAAGTTCTTTAAAGCTTTATTGACGGACAATTTTTTCGCAAAATACGTTTAATGCCAAAAATATTATATTTCTTAACAAAATATCCAAAGAAATATACTTCAAAAATTTTTCCAAATTGTGTTCGGCGCACCCATATGGTAACGCAGATATATAGTTCATAAAAAACAGGACAAAAATATTTTATACATTTTATTAATTTATACCAACATAATATAGTACAACTCGGTTATATAAAAGTCATAAAATATTTTTTTAAATGCTACACAGTGTCAAAAAATATATGAATTATTTTTTCATGTCGTTAATTTTTTACATTTTTAACAATAATTTTTAAAGGGTTTCAAATTGGATCATTTGTTTCCAAACGCATAACACAAATGACTTTAAATCATATTATTATTATTAACAAGTTTCCATATGATGAAATGTAATTCAAACTTTTTAAAAATTGTTAATATTTTCTATGCTATATAGCTTTTAATGTAACCCTTGTTTAAGTTACCATATGGGAGCGCTATGACAATTTGGGTTAAAATCAATGTCAAAGTCTATGTTTTTGTCGCTGTCAATGTTTTGTCAATGAATAAGTTTGTGTCAATATAGTCTGTTTATATGTATTACTTAAGTCCATGTCAAAGTATATATCAAGTTTATATTATTATCTAAGTTGATGTTTATATCAATGCCTATTTTTTAAACGAAAACCCATTTTGTACCTAAATCCATTGTGCAATAAAAACTAATTTGTCACCAAAAATCGGGTTTTAACAAAAAAAAAAAAATATTGGTTATTTATAAAAAAAAGCTTCTTAAATATAATTCCACAAAAAAAAAGTATTAAGGAACAATCTGGCAATATGTTACTAGTAGTAAAAACCAAGTTAATAACAACAAATACCACTTATAACCACTCATACTAGACAAGTAAGAAGTATCAGCACCTCCTGAATCACCACTAACAAGATCATGATGCCATTACAGAAGAAGAAAAAATAGTAAAACTCAATATAAAACAAGTTGAGGGTATAAACAGAAAAAGTAAACATAAAAGGAACGAATCTCAAGAGTATTATTAAAAAAAAAAAACAAAAAAACAAAAAAAAATAGTGAAATGTTCTCACAATTGCAGTTGACAAAGTAAAGAAAATCCTTAACAAAGTGCTAAGGGAAAGTAAAGTCCAGTAAGGGGATTATGTGGCATTTTATTGCATTTGGTTTGAACAAATTTTATATTTCTATTTGTTTCTTTTACTTTTGTCATACGCCAATTCTTTGCTCTTAAAGTTAATAAAAACGATGAAAAGTTTTAAACAAACAACAACCACTATAACAATATAATTGCACACAAATAAAACAATGTTGAGTAAAATAAGTAGTGTGCAGATACTTTTCAACGGCATTATTATGATACCACTCAATAAAAACTAGATGAAACTTAAAACTCAATTTTTAAGAGGTTCGAGTATCCGCTGGCAGAATTATTATTATTATGGTAACATCAATAAAAAAATAATATCAGCCATCAGTGTATAATATAGAAACCAAAGGAATACCATTAAAATTTATGGCTTCTACAGTTTACTGATGGAATAAACAAAAAAAAATCCTAGTATACAGCCAAAAATTATCTTAAAAGTTTAGTTGCAATTGGACTGCACAGTAGGAAATTTTTTTATTATTCTGTTCATAAATCTGTAAATTTTAAACCATTAATAAAAAAGCAAAAATTTGCTTTAATTATCCTGATAATAGTTTTCATAGTACTATTTAATATGAGCTAAATACATTTGCAAATTATTTGGAAAACTCTCTTTGAGTTTGAAATTTATTGTTATTTAATTCCGTAAATTTAAATTATGGACTGCACACGAAAAAATCTGTACGCGCTTTAAGACTCGTAGCTTTTATGAAGAAAATTTATTCCGTTAACTTGTCTTCATTTGCTGTTATTCTCCGTATCAACATGCTACATTTTGTTGTAATAGTGTAATTAATTTTTCTTAAAATTAAAATTTAACAAAACTCATATAAATGCATAATTAAAAATTGTAAAAAAATTGCTAGGAATTTAGTTGAGTCGAGAAATACAGTTACAAAAAAATACAGAGTTCTCGATCATCAAAAGCAACTCCGATAACCGAAGAAAAATCTGATTTGCAGTCTATAAAATCGCAAACAAAATAAAACGTATTTTAAGGGAAAACCTCTACATATTTGGAGGGAATGCGACTCATTTATTAAATTTCTCAGTATCTTTTAGCAGAAAAGTTTAAAAAAGCTAGCATGAAGATCCACGAAGTAAAAAATGGTACATAATAGAAACGCTGTTATAGAAAATGTATCAGATAAATATCGATAAAAAAATGAGTTTAGCGCATAAACTCTTGATCTGGCAAGACTTTTGTACATGTGGGAAAAAATTACTTCATTCATAATAAATGACAAGAGAAATGTACGCAAATGATCTTTCATCTCATCTCTACAAAAATGGTATAAAACAAATGGTGCTGCTATGAACCAAGGGTGTCCAATCCACTAAACTGTCCACAACTCAGTTCATTCGAAATGTATTGGGTTATAGTAAAAATATATTTAAAGAACACTTAAAGCTAAGTAAAAAATAAGATAGGGTTTAAAAAGATGTGGACCTACTCCAACAGATAATATGCCATTTGCACCAAACGAAAACTAGTAGTTTTTTGGCTTCATTCGGTTTTTGAATTTCGTTGGGTTTTCCATACAAATTAAAAAAACAATTTCAATTACTTTTTGCCGAAAACCAAAATAAAAAATACTCAAATAATTGCTTATGAAACAGCCTGTTCGAATCATTTCATAACATTAAGCTTTCATATACGAATGAAAATAGAAAATTTGAAGTTTTAAGAAGTATTTTCATTTACTAATAAATTTTTTACAATAAATTTATTTAAAATGCAATTAAAAAGCATTTTAGTGAAAAATCCAAATGAATTTTAAGTGAATTTAGAAGTTGTCAGAAATGTTTACGTCAACGAAAACTTCTTTGAGGCGAAAAATGGTACATAAACAATGTAGATTTTTATTTTTGGATTTTACAAAAACCGATTAGTTTGTGTTTGGTGTAAACGGCATATAATATTATACATATTATTAAAAACGAATAAAAAATTAAGTTTTCTTCTCAATTTAAAATTAGAATATAATGATCTTTAACAAAACACAATTTCGAAGAGCTTGAAACATTATTTTAATTTTTATAAGCTAAATGCACTAATTTTTTCGTGCACAGTCCTCATATTAAAAATTTATGAAGTTGTGATAAGTAATACATTAACAAAAAAACCTAGTTTCATTAAAAAAAACTACATATTTTGTAAAAAAAAAAAATTCCTAGATACCAAATCATTTTTATACCCCACACCACCATAGGTGGTTGGAGTTTGTGTTGATGTTTGTAACACACAGAAAAATCATTCAACACCCACCTTAAAGTATACCAATTGATCCAGAATCACTTTTTGAATCGATCTAATGATGTCCGTCCGTCCGTCTGGCTGGCTGTTCATGTAAACATTGTGTACAAAGTATAGGTCGCAATTTTGAAGATAATTCAATGAAATTTGCCACAAAGGACTTCCATTACACAAGGACGAAGCCTTTTGAAATTGGTGACCTAGCCTCCATACAAATTTCCTCCCGGAATAGGAATATAAATACATTAAATATGACAATATTTTCATAAAATTCATTGTAAAGAAGATTTTTGTAAGTTTCAATCTTTGTGCCAAATTTCATGAAGATCGGTCCATAATTGACCGTAGCTCCCATATAAAACACTCTTCCGAAAATCACTTTAACGTGCATAAATCACAAATGTTAGTATCAGATTTATATTCGACACAAATAATATTTATATAAGTAGAAATAGCGGTAATAAATTTTATGAAGATCGCTCCATAGTTTAGCATAGCTCCCATATAAGTCCACTTTCGGGAATCACCCCAAAGTGCATAAATTCATATAAATATTAATATTAACGCAATATTCTGTATTCATATATTTTTTTTACACTTAGTAAAAGTATCGATCCACAATTGTCCACATGTCTAATATAAAACCCCTCCACGAAATATAAGACCCCTGCACAATGGTATGGGGTATCGTGTGGTCGGGCTTGACCGACTATATCTTTCTTACTTGTTATTAATAATTCAGAAATTAATTGAGAAATCATAATGAAAAATTTACAGATCTATTATGGTTCTAATAGTGAATGCCGTGTTATTTTAAACCAATTTGGTGGTAAAATTACGTCCATCTGTACGACGCAGAGACAATGATCTGTTATCCCCAGGCTACATCCGCAAATATCCACAAATAAAATTTTAAAAAATTCAATACACTAGATATCAATCTTTTGTTTTATGTTGATTTAAGAGCTGTGGTAAAGGGAGCAATAAATACGCATTCCATTAAAAATTATTTTTCACTCAAAATTCTTTAATGTAATCTGTACAAGACTTTTAACCGCGGTTCTATTGTTTTTGAAATTTATGACTAGAAATAAAAACTGTGCAAAGTTCTCAATTTAAAATGGTATAAAACTTAAAATTCGAAAATAATACTCTTTAAAGAAAATGTGCTAGCTGTTTTTCTAATACCTAAATTTAGCGAATATTTTTGGACAGTTATATTGATTGACAATTTGCAATATGTTAACTTTACAGTAAATTAAAAATTTTAAAAATTTTCAAAAAAATATTTATAATTCGCTCCTATTCTAGCATTCCCCACAGTACGCTAGCACATGCAGAAGAATTGACCCTTTCATCAGAAGAGAAAACATAGCGGCCATAACGGGAATATACGGTAACGCAAAAGAACTGTCAACTTAACCTAAGCTAACCTTAATTATAATCGAACACTGAAGAGCTTGTTCTATGCAGCGATGTCAGATAAAAATTTTAAAAATTCTCTCTGTAGCATTTAAAAAATCCCTTTTTTCTCTTTTTCTTAAAAAAATTTTCGCCCCAATTTTTCCTCTTAAATAAAATTGTTATTTTTAATAAGAAGTTTTTCTAGTTATATGAGAATTTATGCAGGCTCAAATACGCTGAAGTAGTTAGTAATTATTAAAAAAATATTAATTAAAAGCTATTTATAAAAATATTATAATTGTATCTTGGTTTTATCAAATCTAAAATAAAAGTATTTTAAACAAAATATTTCAATTTAAAAGGGTTTCAAAGCATATTAACCGAAAAAATCTTTTAATTATAGAAGTATTCGGTATTCAACAGGTACATACATGCATAGATAGATTACACTATTCTGACTAATCAATATTTTACTCACAATATTTACTTCATGGGAATTCAGATAAATATTATAGAAACTTATGTAGTCCGTTACGATTTATGGTGAAGAATACAAAAAAGCTTATAATTGTATATAATTCAGTTACCCAAAATTCAATTTTAATACTAACTTAGTTCGAATTTTTTACTTTCACTTAAAAAATCTCTTAATTTCCAGAAAAATTAAAATTCATTCCCCTTGATTAAAATTTTCTTTAAAAATTCCCTCAAAAAGTGAAAATTCCCCCTACCTGACATCACTGGTTCTATGTACTATATTATTTTGATGCTACACACGCTTCTTTCTAAGTAGTTTAAAAGTAAATGAAATATAGTTTAAAAATCATTTTCTAAAGAATCATCTGAAGCTGATATTCTCAACTTTATTTCGAATGATTTGCACATAAGCAGTTTTTTGTAATTTATATTTGCTTTACTTAAAATTACTCCAATTTTTTTTCTGAGTGTAATATATTTTTCTTTTTTTTTATTGTCCACTCAATAAAACATACAATTTTTTTTAACAATTTTCCCAAGAAGGCCATTATATTGATAATAACGAAAAACAATACAATACATGACCATTTAACAATAATCAAATACAAATGGACTTTTTCTTTTCTTTTTTTTCTTCCTCTATAATGAAGTTTTCCTTTCTAAATTGAACAGTGATATAATCGAATAAAACGAATATAAACGCTATTTCTGACCGATTTTGAACATTCAAAAAGTTTTCTTGAAAAGAAAAAAATCATTTTAATTAGAAAAATTCTTGAAAGCATTTTCGATACATTATCCGTAAGTTATATGGGATCAACGGGAATTTTTTTAAAAATAGATATTCGTTGCTTATACGAAGTCTTAAAATTTAAAATTTTTTCCAAATGTTATAATTAGGGCTACCAAAAATATGCTCTAAGAAGTGTTTTATGAGAATAAATTAAAAAATATGATCCTAAAATATCTTTTTTTCTTTAGCAATTTCTAAAAGATGTTTTCTTTTTGCATTTAAAAACACTCAGAGCTAATATTATGTATCAAGAATATAAAAAATTTTTATCAACTTATGAAATGAAAATTATTAGGGAATCGGATTTAAAAAACGTATGTGATAATAAATTTTCACTAAATATAAATTCTGTAAAAAAGTCTATTGGATGCAAAATATGGTAAATTTTTCTCTTAAGTGTGAAATAAGCATAATTATGCTCTTATGTATAAAATATGCAAAAAATCTCATTTAAATTGCTCAAACATACTCTAAAATGAGAATTTTCTATGAAAATATGATAAAACGTACTATAGGAAATCGGTGCCAAAATTCTTAAAATTGTCTGAAATGGATAAATAACTAACAGTTTGGTTCATTTGAAGCCCAAGAAAAAAAATATGTTTTTGCTTATTTTTGGTTGCCCTGATTATAATTGTTTTATATTTTTGCTTATAACTCAGTAAGTTATGACATGAAATTCTCATAACTCAATTAATTTGGGCTTTGGAAAAATTTATTTCAACAGAGGGAAGGACGTACATTGCTATTTCGATTTTCTCAGAATAAGAGGTCTCAAAATGAACATCACCTAAAATGTAAAGGGCAGTAACCACATTTTTCTAATTTTTTACAGCAAAAGCAAAAAAGATTATGAAAATGTGAAAAGCCGCAACCACAATTTTTAATTTTTTGTTTTAAAATTAAGTAATTAAATACATTTTTTAAACCTTCACTTAAAGCAAAACTAGATAAAGCATAAAATACTCTTCTTACCAAATTTTTCTTAATGGAACAAATTTAACGACTATTTCGTTTATGATGTTGCGACCTCTTGACTTTTATTAATATTAAGGTAATTTTTGAGGATATGAATATGAAATTTTTTGTGGACATGTGGTTTGGGTCAGTACATTATAATCCAGTAAAAGACCAAAATTTCAGTAATTTCGATCTTTTCCATTTTAGGTAACGATATATAGTTTATGTGGTTCCACATAAAATTTGTAGAAACTAAAAACTGACTGACAAACTTATATAACCTTACCACTTATAGTAAAGTTTCCAAAAAGTCATTTCAATAGTCGCTTTTTTTAGTGTTTGCTGTCATTGAAGTATTTTTACTTCTAAGTGCGAACAAAAAAAAATAAGAAATTTCCCAGCACTATAAAAACTGTAGTCCTCTTATTTAGAGGACTGTTAGGATAACACAAAAATAAAACAATTTAGAAAGATAAAATTGGTCAAGTCCGACCAGTCTAAGCCGTCGCTTATGCGTATCAAAATTCGGAAAACTGTCTTTAATGGGACCTGTAGCCAATTGTGAACCTTTAACTTGTATTAAGTTGAAAATATTTATATATTTTATGCATTATATTATGTGGATTCTAACAGTAGTATAAGATTTGTGTACTTTAAGGTGATTCCTAAGGCCTATTGTCAATTATGAACCAATAATGAAATATTTCACTGTAGTTTCTACTTACATATATAAAACTTATTCGCAGTGACAAATTCTATGAGGATCGCGCCATAATTTGCCATAGCTCCCATATAATCCCACTTCAGGGAATCACTATAAAGTGTATAAATTCATATAAATGTTAGTATTAACGTAATATTCTTTGTTCGTATATTTTATTTTACATGTGTAATATAAGACCCCTCCACGAAATATAAGACCGCTGCACAATGATATGGGGTATCACATGGTCAGGCTTGACCGACTATATCTTTCTTACTTGTTTTTTTTTCTATTGACAAAAGGTTAAAAATTATGTACACTATTGATGGAGACTTATATTTTTGGAGGTATTTTAAAAAATGGTCCAACTCACGTGAACGAAATACTTAAACCGAAATATTTTGGGAATTAGTTTAAAACATATCAATCTTTAATTTTAGGGGGATACATTTGCAACATTTTTTGTCCCCATGCAAATCAATGCACAGATATAGGAACTATTTTATAAATTAAAGTATAAAATCTTTAAAGAATAGTAAAACAATTTTTTGTTTTTTTCCTAAGATATTCATACCAAGATTTTGTCTTTTTTTATTTTCAACTTCAATTTTATTATGTTGTATTTTTATTCGATTGCTACTAAACTACTTCACCGCTATTGTAGCAAATGCCTGTTTTTCTCTTCTGTTTTATTATCTATTTTACTCTTTTTCCATTCCAAATCGAATTTCCCAGGCCATTATAACCAAACAAAACTAAATAAATAAAAATCAAGTACATCAATTGCTTAAGTACTACATGTACTTACATGTATTATAGGGATAAAATAAATTTCCTATACAAAGGAAAGGAAAATACTTAAATATTTCTTTTTCACTTTAGTTGTGGTTTAAAATAATCTTTAGTTTGAACGGATATGTATTCATTTTGAAAATGGTGGTGAAAAGAACTCAAATAAAGAAAATATAGTAAATAGAAACGATTTAGTGGATTTGTATTTTTTTGTTTAAAAATAAATAAATAAATAACAACTATTTCAGCACACAATGGGGCTGATCGCAAAAATTTTGAAAATAAATCTGTATCTCCTAAATTACCTGACAGATCGAATTGAAATCCAATAATACAAGATAAGCTAGAGGGTGTCAAAGTTTATCATCTGGAGTATGAAAAAATCGTAGCCTCTATATATCAATTCTGTTTTAAAACCCTTATAAAGAACTTGATTAGATGCAGAAGAAATATCCGTAATTGTCTGTGATATGTCTTATGGTTAAAAAGATATTTTTGCTTGAATTTGGAAATTTCGATTTTTTAATTTGACTTTCTTGGGTTATTCTCAAATAATTTCCGTAATATAGAAGCGACAATACTTTTAAAAATATCCTAAAATTCCCAAAACGTTACAAAATAATGTATTGAATATTTTTTTTAATTAGCTCAAATTGTTTAGCCGTGAAAAGTTATTAAAAGCAACTCTTTAAATTGAGTTCGAAAAATTGCTTTTTTTTAAGAAAAGTTGTCTGCTTCTTTTAAATTTTTCTCAAAATTTATTTAACTAAAAAAATTTCTTTCACATATTTCAAAACAAAAGTTTTGAAAATGGAAAATAAAGAAATTTATATTTGAAGGAAAAAAATATTTAGCGTTTCATAATGCTTCATTAGTAACCAGCAGCAAGAAAAAATATATAATTTATTTAAAAGATATTGAAGAAAGAAAAAAGAAACTAATTTGAAAAGAAAAAACAATTATAAATTTATGACTAAAAAAATTTGGAAATTTTTGAAACTAATAAAAATATGAAACCCAAATATGTAGTAGAAGAAAATGAAATTTGTTCTTAATATTTTGAATTAAATTTCTATAACATAGATACAGGATAACAACTGTTGTAGTTTTGAAATTTTTGTTTAAATTTGGTTCCTATTTAAAGTGGTGTGTTTTTCTCTCCCTCTCTCACTCTCCCTCCCTCTTTTTGTCTGTCTGTCTGTTATCCTTACGGTTTTTATTTTTGAAATATGTTCTTTCCCTTTTTTTCAAATAATTTTTGCTGTTAATATGCGTAAACTTCACGCTTAATTCGCTGTATTATGAAGATCATGTTGGGTTTTTTCTATAAAACAAATAGTTTTTGAAAAAAAAAATTTAACTCTATACATATTTTTAAAACAAATGGATTTTTATTGAAGAGATATTTGATATTTGATTTTCTTCCAGCATTGGACGAAAATGAAGAAATTTTGAACAATATTTGAAGTTCATTGGAATAAAAAAAAGAATCACGAGAGATTTTTCAAATCTAAAAAATAGTTTTAATAACTAAATACAAAGATTGACTGCTCTCCGCTCACTCATAAATGTAGTTAGAAGAGCATATTTTATGGAAATAGAAATTTTTAAGATTTATTTTTATTATTTATTTTTAATGTAATATATTAGAATGATAACGATGATCTTTTCGTGTACCAAAATTCGTTTTGATAGAAAATTATCCGCTATTTTTTCTTTCTTTTTTTAAAAAACCTTCTAATTTTCAAGCATGTAAAACATTTAAACATAATATAAAAACATATATATTTACCTATCCACTGATATACATATTGCCTACATACCTTTCCAAATGAAGCAAATAAAATGATCTCAATCCAGATGACTCGGTCTTCTGGGATATTTAAAAAATTACTATTTTTTTTTTTAATAACCAAAGTAGGAAACAACAAAAACTATACTCAAAAGTTAGAATCTGCCTTAGCATTAAAATTATCATTACAACTTCACAAAGGTAACTACAGTAGCCGAAGTGAGAAAAAACTAACTCAAATAATAATGAGCTCATTACTGCAAAACATAAAAACATTTGCAGTCATTCAATGAATGAGTCAATCATTCCTTCAAAATAATCAAGCGTACAATTTTAATAAATTTTCTCTTGTTTCTAACGTTACACTTTTCACATCCACACCCACAGCTTCCTCTAATGTCTTTGTTTAAAACTTTTTATGCAATAAAATGAACTCAAGTATGACATAAACTCTATGTTATAATTACCACTAGAAAAAGAAATGAAGTAAAACTACTGCATCGAGAACACTGAGAAGACAAGATTGAGACGAAACAAGGAAACTATTAAAATGTCAATATTGTGATGAGTTAAAATGGCAATAATGATAATTGTTAATAATGATGAGAGTGCTTACTGAATGAGAACTAAAAAACATGCCCGACATTTAGCCAATCAGGCAGCAAGAAGACAGACGTAGTAAGAAATGTTCATTAAGTATAATATATGTATGTAAACTCTATTATTTTTATAGCTGCTGTTATACAACTATTAAATGCTTTTCTAACTCATTAAATGCAGAAACTTCATTGAGGCATTATAAATCAAAATACTGGAAATGGAAATGTTCTCAACTCTACATTACATTGGGAAAATGATGAAATGAAAATAAAGAAATGCCTTGAATTGAATTTAAGGATCTTTTGCGATTTGCTTGAGTGAATTGCATAATTACTGTAAAATGTCTACGAACATTATTATTTGTACTTTCGTTTTCATTAAAATAAAAAAAAAAATAAAAAAAATAAAAACTACAGTATTGATTTAATAATTTTTTTTTTTATACACAGAAAAAAATTTATGCATAAATATAAGAATTTACTTTCATTGAATTTAGTTCATAATATTTAAAAATAATATCTTAAATATTAACACTTTTTTACATTTTTTGAAATGAATAAAAAGTCAAGAAGATTGTTTAAATTTTCATTTATATTTTCAACTTGCAAAAAAAAAATTTTGATATTTTCTTCGGAAAGTTTTAGGCTTCTAATGATTTTTAGCTACATTATAGGTACAGAAGAGAAGTGCTTTTTATCAAAATGATGTGTTGCAGAATGCGAGCGAAATTATGCAAATTTCTAAACATTATTTTTTTACAGATTTTCCTTGGAATTTTGCCATTTTAAGGCGTTTGTTGTTATTATTTTCATGCATAACTATTTTCATTTACCATTTGCAATCAAATTTAATAAAACTAAACCAAAAATTTAACAAAATTTTTGCAAAATTACAAAAATTTTCATTACGAACAATTTAATAATATCTATGAACAAAATTTGATTTTGTAAGAAAAAAGGTAGAAAAAAAATCATATTCGATTCATAATATTTATGAACAAACTGTTCAAATATATGATTTTTTTTTTCTGTGTATGGAAAATTCAAGATTTTTTTATTTAATTTCTTGTTTGTTGATTTCTTTTATATTATAGGTACAAGTACAATTCTTAATATGAGCTGTCATAATGACAGTTATGTCATTACACTCATGCCTTCAAGTATATACATATAAATTTATGAGACATAATATTTTCAATTTCAAATTTGTTTGTGACATATTTGTCGTAAGAAGATGAAAGGGAAATAATCTCTAGAAATATTAATATCAATGTTTTTGCTACAATAAAAAAAAAAATAAAATAAAAAAATAAAAATAATATGTAGATATTTATTTGAAGGCTCCTAAAGCCATATATATATATATATATATATATATATATATATAATAAAACATTTTAGAGTATTGGACTTCAAACAAATTTACTAAAGTACACTTTTATGTATCGTCTTCAATTTTGTAGTTATAATGAATTTCATGTTTCATTTAATGTTTTTAGTATCCGCTATATTTCAGGACGATATAATTACTTATAAGGCAAACTATACCATCCATTAGCTATAGAGGTACTTCCTTCCGTTTTGGTAATTTGTTTTTTATATTGACTGTTTTTTTCCAGTTTGATGATTTTTCTTCTTGCGTAGGCAATTTTTTCATTTTGTTTTATTTCTGTTTTACAATACAATCAATAACAATCAGAAAATAACTGAAAAATTAACTTTGTACAGCATAACTCGTACTATAGACCTCATTGTATAGAATATTGTGCAATAATTTCTATATCAAAAACTATGTTATAATATCTGTAACCAAAGAATACAAAGAAAAGAAACGGACTCAATTTTCTATAACAACATTTCTTTCTTCTCACACGCAAGTTATGTGAGAATTCAACACAACACACTTATGAGAAAGAAAAACAAGACAAAATAGATAAAAATTTCCTTTAAGATTTAAGGAAAATTACACTCGCGAGTCGCAACAGGTTTTTTCACTAGCACACAATATTTTTATTATTGTTTTACTAAAATTTATAAGATGAGAATAAGAGAGACTAAATTGAGTTTTAAAAATGGTAAAAAAGAGGCTAAATGCTCTAAAACATAAAGCCAGAAAAATATATATTTTTTTTAATTTGGAAACTTATTTTTTCTCGCTCTCATTAGTTTTAGAAATTTTTCTAAACACCCAGCAAAGTGACTCAATGAAAAATACAAATTATGGTTATATTTAATATGAAAAGTTAACCAACGTTTTGAAATAAATTTTCGTCATTTTTGGACGAAAATCATAATTTTTTTTTTTGTGTGAATAACAACACAAAGTACTCAAATGGATGGTTCTATAAAATTAAAATTAGTAATATTAAATTTGAAATTATTTTCTTCGTTGTTGAAACATGTACTATCATTTTAGCCTTTTTAAAGCAATTTAAAGAATCAAAAAAGGATAGAAGCTAAAGCGGAAATTTTGAGGCTAAAAGCAAATTATAAAAGTTATGTTTAGCCTTAAACTTGAATATTTTCCACAAACTGAAAAAAAATATTTTTTATATTTTTCACATTCCTGTTTTCTATGTTGAAATATAAATTGGACGAACAAAATTGCTACTTTTTATGTTAATAAAAAAATAAAACAGAATTTAAAATAATTTTAAATTATTTTCCTATTCTTTAACAAAAAGACAAACTATGTAATTATATGTAATATTTATATTTATGGGTGTAATCTACAACAAAGTATGAAAATTTATGAAAATCTGGGAACTATGATGAACTATGTTTAATAATTTTTGAATACTATTTTGAATGCCTATGTGTGCTTATGATGTGTGATGAAAGTAATTTCAACACTAATAGATAAAAATAAAATTTGACTAAAAAAATCTTAGTCAGTTTTTTTTTTGACAACACTTCCATTCTTTGTATTCTTTGTCTGTAACAATATTAACGCCTGTGTTAGTATTAAAATCAATGTCAATTCTAATGACAAAGTCTAATTTAAAATCTATGACAATTTTTTTATGTCAACAAGTATGAATTTCAATATTTATATCAAAGTCTATATCTTTATAGTCTAAGTCAATGTTTATATGAAATCTAAGATAACGTAAGTAAGAAGATATATAAAAAAATATATATAAAATTGATTAAAAAATAAAAATAAGCAAAAATAAAATTTTGAGCAAAATTAAATGAAAAAAAAAATCAAATATAAAAAATTAACGGGTGGATATAAAAGAAGAAAGTAAACTATTAATGTCTTATTTAAAAATCAAATATTTAATTGATGCGCTGTCTATAAATCAAATTTATCAATATTTTTATTGAACTATCTGTCAGTTGACTTTAATGAAAAAAGTAATAATTCAAATTCACAGAACTTTCCCTCAACGCATCATCGATTTGTATAAATTAAGAAAAAAAAAAAATATATATATATATATAAGCTACGTCTGTCCAACATTTACGGACAATCATACCTGATATATACTAAATGATAAACATGTATAATCTGTAAAAATTGTTCACACATAACTTATACGATTTTTTTTTTCGTAACTAACTAAACCTTTAACCATCAAGATAGTCTTAAATATTTTTCATATCCGAGGTATAAAATTTTGGAACCTGTGGACCCGTTCCGTTATATTTACATGGTCTAAGGTCAAAACTTAATCCTACGGTACATACCCAAAAAAAAATTAATGTTAGCCATTACCCGGGATACCTGGATACCTTATTAATTATTTACAAAAATTATTTAATTAGTTATAAAACTAAAAGAAAACTGGTAAATACACATACGGAAAACTGTTTGAGAATGTTTACAATGTCCGTCCATCTGTCTGATCATCCATATTAAACTTATAATATAGCAACAAGTCGCAATTTTTAAGATAATTGGATGAATGAACTTTGTTTAAATTAGCTGACAATGGTTACTTACTATAACCTAGCTCCCATACAAATTTTCTCCAAGAAAAGGTTTCCGACGCTCATACAGTTTTTAAACATTACATATTTCAATACATATAAAAGTTTTATATATTTTAAAACCTCCATTTAATTTTATAAATTAATTTTTATAAACAATATAAAATTTTTATGAGGTTCGCTCCTCAAAACTCCATAGCTCCCATATAAGGCCCACTTTCGAAAATTATTAAAAAGTGCATAAATAGTCACTATGGTTTTTACACACGCACATTTCTAGAAAGTATAAATTGTAATTTTAAACTTTACAACAATGCTTGATCCACAATAAAGCATAGGTTTCATATAAGAGACCCTCCAAAAGTTGGTTAAGCCCGACTATAACGTTATACAATCCTAAAGAATATTGTCAGTGATTGAGCACAGGTTCCGTATAAGATCCTCTCAGAAAACCGTTTGAATCCTAAATAATGTTGTCAGTAATGGCACAGGGTCCTATCAATTTTGGAGCTACAATATTAAAAGTTTTCGAGACCTGGAACAAATATCGAAAATAATATCAACGGCTTGAGCTTTTGAATGATATTTTAGAGTAGAAAATTAAACGAATTCATAAAAACCACAGCCACTATTAAAGGATGTAAAAATGGCTGAAATGTGCTCCATCATTGTCATAATCATAAAGACTGGTGCAAAATAGTGATAATGAGAAAGATTTATAAATTTTCATATATTACCTTTTATTCCCCTTTTTGCAACTTCTAATTAACCAAGAAAGTTCAAAATTAGCTTATTGAACTAGTTTTCCTTCAAATCCTAATGGAGCCAGATTTTATATAACGCACCTTTTCCTGACATGGACAAACTCATTTATTAGTTTAAGTAAAAAAAAAATTAAATCAAAAGTCAATAAAAATAATAAATACTGCAAAGAAAAGTTAATTGTAGTGCAAAAAACATAAAAATAATTGGGAGGTACCGATGTACCCTGGATATTGACTTCCATAGGTGTTCATTTTTAAACCATTTTATATATAGACCAATTTAACAAAATTGAGGTTTCTTCAGTTTCCAAGCTTTACAAATATCTTAATCGCGATGATCTGAAGTTTCGTGACTATATCTTTATTATTAAAGAAATTCAAGCAATTTAAAATCAAAATAGGTATCTGAGTACCCGAGTATATATCGTACCGAGTATGTTTACCTACACTTCTACTATATATATGTGAAATTTCATTGAATTTGGATCAGCCGTTCGGAAACTTCAGTTTTATTTTCATTTCATTTTTTTGGATCGCACACTCTGCTGTGCTGATGTTTAATTTTAGAGTCCAAAAAGCCAGTAGCGTTTCTTTTACTACTATGCTTATTTTCGTCGACCGAGATCAGATCCAAAACTCAATACTCTGCTAAACTAATTAAAATTGAAGTTCAAGAAAAATTCATTTTACTTTTTAATTTTTTACTTTTTTTTAATTTAGACGTTAAGAACAAGCTAATAAATGGAGAAAGAAATTCTGTTTAGCTGCAGTCAAAGGCAGTATTTGTTGGTCCATTTAGCAATTTGAAGGCTTATGTCACACTCTTTGAGAAAAAAGTTTCAATTTTGATCATCCTTTGGAAATATTTTTTTACATTTATATGGTTTTGAATGTCAAATATTTAAGGGAATCTAAAATAATTTGGAATTGTATACAAAAATAAATTTTTTTAAATTTCTACACATCATGATTTTAATAAAAATAGTATAAAGTCTGTGTTTTACAAGCTTTTACGTTAACTAAATAGTTCCAATTTATAATTCATTAAACAAATGATTTCAAATATGTATATATGTATGTGTTTATAAATTATTATGTATTGTTAATTATATAATAATTTGAATTTATGATTTACATACCTTTTTAATACATACATTTATGTATGTAAATTTAATAATTATTTTACATTTAATTTAATACATGTTTATATGTATAGGCATATTATTAATTTATAAAAATTTTGAAATAAAATAAAAAACCTAAAAGTTTTTAACAAATAAGAATTGTTTTTATTTATTTTTTTTTAGTTTATTATTTACTTGAAACTAAAGTTTTAAATATGAGTAATAAAGACAATTAATTTTTTCAGTTGACACTACCAATTTCTTTTTGATTTCATTTGCATGAATTATATATTTGGCTACAAGCACAGTATTTTTTCAATATCGATATACTTAACTAATAATATCGGCTGCCTCAACTTCAAAAGTCAATATATATATCATTATACTGTTATTTTAAAAATCAATTATTATCCTAAAATATATGGTGTAGATGTAACTGAACAAATTCGATTGGCAAAAATTCGGTTGCCACAACGAATCTGTTTTCTCTGTGTAAGTCAATTTCTATATTAATGTCTATTTTCATAACTAATTCGATTCTTATATTAACGACTATTTCCAAATGAAGCAAAACCAATATGTTAATCAGATTAGAATTAGTTGCTTATCGTCATCGACTTTATTTATATAACAGTTAATTAAATTTATTACTTATATTAATTTAAGTTTTAATAGTTTTTCGGAATTAACTTACCAGTTTTAATCAATTTAAAGTTGACATTACTTTGGGATTTAAAAGCCTCATTTAAACTACTGTGACCGTAATCCTTAAGCACTCCATTATAGGACGCCATACTAGATTGTGGGCTAAGGGAACCACCACGTGGTCCCCTCCACCCAAAGAAATTACGACTTTTTGGACCACTTGAAGATTTTCCCAAGAAATCTATATATCAAAATTTTCAAAACAGAAAAAATAAATAGAATTTTAATTAATATAACAATATGCTATAATTAATATCAAATTAAAACAAACTTTAAAATTTTGTAACAAAAAAAAAATAACAACTGTTACAACAAATAAAAAGCAAAATAAATGTTAGGAAAATTATATATAAAAATTATTATATAAAATTTTTAACTAAATTAAAAACTTTGTAAAACAAACAAAAACAACACCAAATAGCAGAAGTCAGACAAAATATTCAAAATATTAAACAAAACACAGTTTTTCGATTTTAGTACACATACAAACATACATACATACACATATGTACATTCGGAATACGAGGGCGGATCAATAAGTCCGTGACTTTTCGAACTTCCCTCGTAGTTATATGAAATGCAATACTATTCCCATCAAGTACCATCTGTTAATAGACTACTGTCAAATTTTGAGCAATTGTCGTCATTTACTTTGCGTTTAACAGCTGTTCAAAACATACAACCTCGTGTATTTTTCTAAAAATGGAAAAAATTGAATTTCGAGTGTTCATTAAATATTATTTTTTGCAAAAAAAAACCGTCAATCAAACCAAGGAAATGCTCGCTAAATACTATGGGGACTCTGCACCATCGATTTCAATGGTAAAAAAAAGTGGTTTACTGAATTTCGTTGTGGTCGCACAAGTACAAATGACGCTGAACGTTCTGGACGGCCAAATGAGGTCAATACACCCGAAAATGTCGAAAAAATCCACGATATAGTGTTGGCCGACCGAAGAGTAAAAGTGCGTGAGGTTTTTGATGCTATAGGCATTTCATATGGCAGTGTGGTTTCGATTTTGAATGATCAGCTGGGTTTAAGAAAGTTGTCTGCGAGATGGGTGCCGCGTTTGCTCTCAATTGACCATAAACGTGTGAAAACTTCAAAGGATTGTTTAGAGTTGTTTAACAACAATCCGAATAAGTTTTTGAGGCATTTTGTAACTGTGGATGAAACATGGATCCATTACTGTACTCCGGAGACCAAGCAGCAGTCTAAAAAATGGGTTTCTCCCGGTGAACCTGCTCTGAAGAACGCCAAGGTAAGTTTGTCGGCCAATATGGTGATGGCAACAGTTTTTTGGGATGCATGCGGAATAATCCACATCGATTACTTTCAAAAGGGAAAAACAATAAATTACGAATATTGTGCCAACTTATTAGACCGATTTAATGAGGATTTAAAAAGAAAACGACCCCATATGGCCAAGAAAAAATACCTTTTCATCAACACAATGCACGGGTGCACACGTGTGCAGTCTCAATGGTAAAACTCTATGAATTGGGCTACGAATTGGTACGAATTGGTGGAAAGAGATTCAGCTCCAACGATGAAATTATTGACCAAACAAATGCCTATTTTAAGGACCTTGAAAAAACCTATTTTTTACGCAAAGTAAATGACGACACTTGCTCAAAATTTGACAGTAGTCTATTAACAGGTGGTACTTGAAGGGAATAGAGTTGCATTTCATATAACCACGAGGGAAGTTCGAAAAGTCATGGACTTATTGATCCGCCCCCGTATATAGTTTTTATTTATTTAGTGATTGCATGTTTTTTTTTTGGAAAACTCTCTGAATTTTATTTGTTTTGAGTTTGAAAACTAATTAAACTTTTTTATATACATTTAGATGTCCTTGTCTGTCACATTCAAGAAAATAATTATAAGTACACTTTAGCTTTTTTAAATAAAAAGTAACAGTCAGTAAATTTAAATAAAAGGAAAATGAATTCTAAATTATAGTCATTTTATAAAACAGTACAAAATCACAATATTAGTTTAAATTACTAGACAGTGTACTTATTATTAATATCTTCTGTATATTCTTAGCATATATATCATCATCAATGTTGTGTAAATTCCAAGTTTAGTTAGTTTCCCCCATTCTGTTTTATTTTTAATTTTATTTGCTTGTTTTTATAAAATTTTATTCCATGCACTTTGTCGCTTTTTCACTTTAGTGACTGACATTTATTGACGCTAAATGACAGGCGGATAAGTGTTTTTAATGCATTTTTAAAACCAACCAACAATACTAAGGCAAAAAAAAAAACTCTGCATCGATGGGGTTAACTAACTTAAGAGAAACTTGTTTTAAAGTCATTTTCTCTACTCACTATGTTGTACTAAATATTGTATTTAGTAATATCCCTAGAGATGAAAATTGAAATGAAATAAAATACAAAACTTGAGAAAAAAAAATGTTTGAAAGCAATTAAAGTAATACAAGTAACACACGCGAACAAACAAACGAAAAAACATTAAAACAAAAATTGTATTAAAAAATATTTGTTAGTAGTAAAAGAAATAAATAAAAAAAAATAAATAAACGAAAAAGAAATGAAAATAATTTCACTACAAAAGCAGAAAAAAATAAAACCGCACAAAGTATTACAAAATTATTTTCCCTCGAGATATGTATTCGTTAACTGTCAAAGAAAATATGCTATAGTTAACTTCGCACAGAGGACCCGATCGCAAACATTTTGATAATAAATCTGATTCTCCTAAATTGCTGTTCCATTTCAATTGATATGTATAGAAAGTTGTTGAAGAGGACGGATCTAAACTTTCAGTAAAATAAACCTGTAATTATACGAGATAAGAAAAATTTTCAAAAAATCGTAACTTCTACAAATCAAGTCCGATTTCGAAGGTTTTTAAATTTCTGTAAAGGGCTTGGCGAGATAAAGAAGAAATACACTTACTAACCTGAGTTATTTCTTATAGTTTAAAAGATATTTACGCTTGAATTTTAAATTTTTTTATTTTTATCTCAACTTTATTTTGTCTTTCGAGAATAATTCCCGAGGTGTATAAGTGAAAAAAATTTGTTGATTATCTCAAGTAAAAAATTTTCAAATCAGCACTCTCCCAGCAAAATATATTGGAAGTTGTTAAAATTGACAACACTTTCATTGAATAGCAAGAAGATAATATCCTGAATTAATTATTCCAAATCAGTTTCTTTTGAGCAAATTATAAATGTATTAAATAAAAGTAACTGTAATAAAGTGGTTTGACTCTAATTTTCGCAAGTATTATTTTTGTAAAATTTTTAATTAAGCAGTGCCTATGGACTTATTAAAATCACGTTGATTGTCACTGATAAATGTTAAATTATGTCATTTCACAATGAAATTTAACACCAAAAAGACAATCTTTCATAACATGCTGTTCAGTAATTTGGATCACTTCCTTCCTATGACAACCACTTTTTAAATTCATTGATGTTTCACCAAAATTGAAACTAGTTCGACTAGTATGAAAAGTAAATATTTTTTACAAAAATATATAGACTGCACACAAGAAATTCAGTGCATACAAAAAAATCAATAGGTCAAACTCTTTGAAATTTCACTTTTGTTAATTTTCTTGAAAATTTCCTCTCACATAAACTTCTAGTTGTATTCTATGACAGTTATATTCAAGTTTTGAGTTCAAAAGAAAAATCAATTTTTATTCATTTTCAATAAAATATTTAATATTTTCTGGAATAACCGCCATAAGACCTGTATTGTATTTTCGGTTACTTTTTGTTGGAGTAGGTCCACTTCTTTTTAAACTCTATTAAATTTTTTTTTTTTTTTTTTTTTTTGTTGGAGCTTTATTCTTCAAAATTTTATTTTAATATGATACAATACATTTAATAGAATGGACAAAGTTCTCGACAACTTAGTGGATTGGCATTCTTTAGTACATAGCAGCACCATTTGTTTGATACCACTCAGCAGTGTTGCCGTTTTTTTACATTTGTTACATGTATAATTTTTTGTTTTTAACCGCATTTTCGCAACTTTTGATCCCTTCAGTAAAATTAAGTACTATGTATTAAAATTATATCATTGACGTACATAGATCATGCAAATATTTACCAACATTTGGAACAAGTTTTTTGAGACATTCTCAAAAATTACCTTCTAACAGATAATTTCTTTTGAAGAGAACCAAATTTGAAATATGCTTTTTTCTTACACGCTCCAATTTAACGATTTACGTGAAAGATGAAGTTATTTCGATTTTTTAATATATTTTCGGTCGAAAAAAATTACACAAAAAGTAATTCCAAATAAAAAAAGTTATTTTTTCGTTTTCTTGAAAAAGAATCAGTTTACAAGATTTAAGTAATATGCTCTAGAATAATTTAAAAACTAAATTTGTGCAAATAAAAAATTTCTTAAAAGTTTTCGTCATATAAAAGATATCCAGATGAATTATCACACTTAAGAAAATAGTGTCTTTGTTATATAAATTAAAATATTATATTTCATTTTATCAATACAAGTAGTATTGATAAGAATAATTACAAGGCCCGATATTTTGGTCTGAGTTATTAAATTAATTTCCTAAATTTTCCAATTTTATTCACGGGAAAGTTTTGACAGGATATTCACATCGATAACAAGACATTGGCGCTATATCCTAAGTTAAGTACTGACGACTATTGACATCTTCAACAATATAAAAATACAATACGTATTTTAGAATGCATAGGTTTAGGAAATATTTTGACAACAAAAATTATAAAATCAGATCATTGTAACCGGTTGAATAATAAACAAAGATTACCAGCACCGTTAAAATTAAAAATTTTTTTAAACGTTAATAAAGGTCTGGCTGTGTTGACGGCCTTCGGCCGGACTCAAAAACTTTTCCTCGATGTTTGTCAAACACCGGATTCGCTGAATAAACTTTTTTTTGGAAATCAAAAAATTTTGTAATTGCGGGTAATATCAATAAAAATGCCATTTTTCGTCATAAAGATTTATTGAATATGGTCATGGTATATATTATTAGAAAAGTACTTTTAAACTTTTAGAGACTCATATGAGCGAGTAGGAAAATACTTTTACATTACTTTAATCACAAGTAAGAATCATTACCAAAATTATTTAAAAATCAAATATGCTGGTGATCTTCATTTATACTCAAATTTTTGTATTATTTCCTTCTAAAGTTTGAATAGCAAATAAATACGTATTGGTATATTTATTTTTTCAAAACCCCAAAAATTTAACTTTTTTGGGAAAAACTTTAATTTTTTTGACAAAACCCTCAGTTACTTTTTTGTTGTAACAATGAGAAGATAGATGAGGCCAAACAAATTAGAATTCGTTGTGTTTTCTAATAACAGGAAGGAATGTTTTCTGACGGCAATCGTTTGCGTACATTTCTCTACCATTTGTTATGAATGAAATGCTTTTTTTCACCACATGTGCAAATATCTCGCCATACCAAAAATTTATTCGGTAATTTCGATCTTTTTAAACGATATTTATTTGATATATTTACCGCAACATCTGTGATATAGAATTCGTGATCAGAATATTGTAAAATGTTCATGAGTACGTACTTTTTGTCACCTTTTAGGCAACACTAATTTTTTTGAAAAAAATTTGTCTCAGTAATTTTCGTCCAATCTTTTGACTTCACATTTTTTCTAGCAGGTCAGCTTCAGGTCAGCTTTTTTAAATTTAAATCAAATTTTTCTTCGGTTATCATGGTTTCTTTCGATGATCATGAACTCTTTGTATTTGAATTTCCTAACTCACTTGCACTTCTAGCAATTTTTTTATATATCCGACATGTATTTTAGTTATAAATTGAATGTATTTTGTTCAATTTTAAGTTTTAGGAAAATTAATTATGCCATTACATTAAAATTTAGAATTTAGAGAATAATAGCAAATACAATCAAGTTAATGATACTGATTTTATTCCTGTGTGGTAAAAGTTATAAGCCTTAAAACATTCACTGATTCTTTCGTGAGCAATCCTAGAGTTGCCAGAAAATTTTTGAAGTCTTATGCTAAAATCACAAAAATAATATGCTAGAATCTGCTAAATCAAAAATCTTTGTATGATCGGAAGATTCGCTGGACAAATTCGAAGATTTTGCTGATATTGGGCAAAGAAATCCCCAAAAATGCTATTATAATGAACGCTGTTATAACAATATTAACTAATTTCGGTTCCAAATAGGAATTACCCGATTTAAGTAGACTAAGAAAACTGCGAAACAAAAGATATTTACTGATCCATGCTTTGGTTGGCAGCCCTTGGCCGAGAGGTCTTGAGTCATTCCGGTACGTAGCAATTGGGGTATGGACATATAAGATGATTGTGAATTGGTAAATTATGCTGCTCCAGTGTAGACCAAATATGCAAAGTTACCAAAATGTAGCCTTAAGAACCGTAACAGATTGTCTAAAAATTACGTCCCTATATTATCTATATGAGAAAACGAAGGTCTTATCGCTTAAAGAACACAAAGTAATGCTAAGCTAGCAGTTCCTTCTGGGATGTCATCGGAGGAGTCATCCAAACTTCCACATCACACAGTTCGAGACTCCCCTGAGACATGTCAGGAAATATACCAGGAGAACATACAGAGGTACGTGCAGGATCCTTTTGATTACAGCTCGTATGTGGTAGTTTTGAACAACATTTATAGAGGCGCCATAAATTCCGCGATTGCAAGCTACCGCATGAATGTCATACATGTGGACAGGGTCCTAATAACACCTACCATATATTTAGCTGTTCGGCCAACACTACTTTATTCAATGCAGCGCATTTGTGGACTCATCCAGTAGAAGTAGCGCAATTTTTTGGTCTTGCTCTTCAGAAGCTGCCACTTAGAATTATATAGTTTTATTTATTACAACAACAACTAATCCATGGTATTATACACAAGGAAAATAATCTTGTACTATTGGTGAAAAAATTAACAGTTCCTGGAAATGTATTTTAAAGATGTAATATCATAATATTGATATCAACACAAAAGTTCAAACTTGAGCAAACATGGAGGGGTCAGCAAAAAGCTCAGACTTTATTCCAATTGAAAGTTTGTAATTCGCATTAAAAATAAAATTGGAAAGTTTGGACCAGCATCAGCAGAGTATAAACAATTTGTTTTTGCCAAGGGAAAATTTTAAGTTAGAGTTTTAAAGGTAAATCGAAGCAAAAAAATTAGTGCAAGCATTTTTCTTCTACAGTGTTGAAAATTATGCTAAAAATCTGCCTTCAGTAATTCGATTATGCTAAAAAGCATATTTTTCAAAATAATGTTTTGGCAAAATGCATAAAACATTCTGATAAATCTAGCAGAAAAAAACCTAAAATGGCAACAGAGTGCTGACTTTTTTTCACAGCTAGACGAATTGAGATAGTTAAAAATTCGGCATATTATTTAGGAATATATTGGGAATTACAGAATGTTTGTGAAAAATTCTTCACTCACCTTAGGAATTACTCCCGAAAAATGAAATAAAGTCAAGCTAAGTAAGTTCGAGCGTAAATACTTTTTTAACTGTAAGAAATAACTTAGGTTAGTAATCAATTTTTTTTGCTAGCCAAGCACTTTACAGAGATTAAAAAAAATCTTTGAAATCGGACTTGATTTGTATCATATTATCTCATATTATTACAGGGTGACTACAAGATGATTTTTCCCATATATCTCAATTAGAATTGACCAGTGGTTTAGGAGATTCAGATTTATTACCGAAATATTCGTAAATCCCTATATCTCAATATTTATATTCATTTATATTTCAATCTCTATAATAATATCCCAATGTGCCAGTGCTTTTACTAAAGCCTGTGTCAATATTTCAATGCTATTATGTTAATTAAGACTATGTCATATTAATGCCATTTTTAATGTCTATAGAAATATACATATATATATATATTTATCAATGTTCCTGTCAAAATTTACCTTCATGTAAATATATGTATGTATGTATATGGAAATGTTTCTGTGTTAATGTCAGTGACAAATGTCAAATATTTATGTTACAGTTAACTTAGTGTCTACATTAGGCAAATTTTTATCAAAATAAACGTCGAGATCAGTGCGATTATAAACAAGATAATCTTAGTTAAACAGCTTATTATTATTTTGATTGTTACAGTTGCCAAACTGCATATATAAAAAAATAATAATGAATACGCCATATTGTTGACTTTGTGCAACTGTTGCCACCTTCCACAAATTCACGTTAAGTTTGAGGTATGTTTTGAAAAAAAAGTGTCTAATGTAGACACTATGTAAAGTCGATATAAATTCATATATGTCAATGCTAAAAAAATATATTTATGTCGATTTCATCTTTTTCTATACCAACGACCATATTAATATCATAAAAACGATATCTAAGTCAATCTCAATGCCAATGTTCAATAATATCTAAGTTAAATGCCATGTTCATGTCAACTATATCAATAACTATGGAAATATCTATTCCCAGAATTGCTCATGTCAGTGTTCATTTGTATGTCCGTGTCAATTTATATGAAAATATCTATGTTAATGTCAATGTTCACATCACTTTGATGTCTATTTCAATGGCTATGATAAAGTCAATGTTTATGTCCGAGTAAATACCCATTATTAAAATTAAACTCAATATTGTTTTCTGTAGCAATATCTATATTAATATCAATCTCTCAGTTTTTTGACAACGCGGTTTTATTAAAAAAAAATAATAAAATAAATAATAACTTAAAATTTTAAAGATCATTAAGCAAAATTTCAACAAATAATAAAAATTAAAAAAAAGTGTTAGCGGCATTCATTTTACTTATTATTCTAGTAATTTATTTTTTGAAATGTTAGAAGACAACAGATTTACACTTTGCTCTCGCTCTCTCACTGCATACTGCAATGGCAGTAGAGCGACGATCAGCAAAAGAGAGAGAGAGAGAGTGAGCACAAAAGTTATTTAAAAAAAATAGTACTTTGTCAAGCTGTCAAACTGTAAACAATGATATTAGATTTGTGTAAAAAAGTATTTTTTGGGGGCACCTGTCACCTTTCTGGGGCACACCACCACCACTTGTACTGCCGGCGCCGTCGCCTTTTCCACCGCTACCACCACTAGCCATACTAGCGGAACCAGCTGCTGGGCCCACAGATGAGGCACGACTATGTCTTATGGGCTCATATTGTTCATCACTTTTGGAACGTGAGCTTAGAAGTTTTTCCTCTCGAGGCGAACGGGCAAATAGGCCACCCGATGACGAGGTATTACGGTTTTTACGTGGTGAACCATAGACCCCAGCATAATTATCCAAAGGCGGTAGATTACCACTAGTTGAACTCTCCGAAGGTGTGGCGCCAGGTGTTTTGGGTTGTAGCTTGTAGACTGGTTCACCAGAATCGAAAAAAGCATCAAAGTTAAGTCGTCTTAAGTTTTCAGTATTAAATATGGGATTTTCTACTTGTAATTCTAAATCTTCACGCAGTCTGTTAGATTCTTTTTGATCACTGGATGTTGAACGACCCAGTCTTCCCAGCGGTATATGCAATTTAGGTCTTAGCATACGCGATTTATTCGAGTGAGATTTCTGGGACGTTGAAGGTTCTGGTGGAAACTCCATCGGAGACATTGGACGGCCCCACCCAGGTCCCAAACGGGGTTTTGTGGGGTCTGTATCGGGTGGTTCCAAAAATATACTGGGACTACTTTCTCTACTGGGATGTTCTAAAGATCCTGTGGGATACTGTATGGGTGGGTAGAGACTAGAACCCATGACCTCAGCAGGATCTTCATGATATCTCAGTGGAGTGGATTCGCGTAGGGCGGTTGAACGTTCAAGAGTAGGGCGGGATGACGATGATGATTGTTGTTGTTGTTGCTGCTGTTGTGAAGAACGCATATTTAAATCATTATACATCGGTGTTGCTGCTGTTAATAGTTCAGTTCTACGTTGTTGCAGAGGCGTACGTTGAACGGGTGTAGATCTTTGCAAAGACGATTTAGAACTGCGACGTGTAGGAGTTAAAGGCGGTGTTGAAGTTGATGTCGATGCAAATGGAATTAGTGTAGGAGAGGGTGTGGGTGAAGGTCTCTCTAGAATCGTAGGCAGTTGGGGACGTTCGTAAGTGGAGTGTAAAAGTCTATGAGCCAACGGCTCTGGAGGATAAGCTGGATATTGCTCAATTTCTTCGCAGGTAAAATTTAATTCTAGTTGTTGTTGTTGCTGCAGTTCTATTTGTTGCAACTGTTGTTGCTGCTGTTTATGGCTTCCTCTAAAGCGGGCGAAAAAACTGCTGCTGCTGGTTGAGGTTTGTGTTGCCGAAAATGCAGTTGTTGTTTCTGAAGATGATGGTAAAGTGGTAAATGACGACGTTGAGGGGGGAGGTAAACTTCGGGCAGGTATAACAATTGGTACTTGAGGTTCACGCAGGCAATCGAGTGTTGGTCGCGGACTTATACGAGGTATAGCAGCACCGTATGTCATCAAGATGAGTTCATCAGCTGGAAATATTACAAACATTCCTGGCCGCCCCCATGTGACATGGCGACTGTATTAAAATATATATATATATATTTTTATTTAAACGCCCCTCTCTTAAAAAAAGGTCTTTTCTTTCTCTCTCTCTCGATCAGTTGGTTGCACAAATGTCTTTTTTCGTTACGTTTAATAAAGTAAATGAATACCACGTTTACATTTATGGAAAATCATAAAAATTGTAAAAAAGTAATTGTAGAAGAAAACAACTTAAACCGCAAATTAAGTGTATAAAAAAGTTAACTATAATTTAAAATTGCGGTAGTTTCTTTGCAAAAATATATAAAAAGTTCATTTGTTGATAATTAAAATTTTAAACGTACTTTCAGTGTTTTAATTGAAATCGTTAATAAAACAAAAAAAAAAGAAAAAAAAATATCACAATTGCTTTTCTGGTTTTGCTCAGGAGTACAAATATAGAATCGAAATCTCCTTTCACTGCTCACTACTATCCGTCCTTCTCTTGAACGATTTTATTTATTTTCAACAAACGTGACGTCATTTAGAACGTTGCATTTTGGTTGAGGTTGGCATTTCTTGTTTCTTTATTTCTGTTTTAATCTAAAATGAAATCAACGAAAAAATTTTCAAATTAATGTCATTGCTATAAATTAGATATTTAAAATTTATTAAAAAATATTCATGTTCAAATGGTCCGAATTAAATAATAAAGAAATTGTGACAAAATGAATCATTTGTAAATGTACGATAACAAAATGATTAACTGAAATATTACTCGTAAATGTGGTAACAGTAAATGCTAATATAATTGGTCATTGTGATATACATATTTTCTTTTCTTTTCTTTTTTTTTCTGTTGAATCTTATTTGTATTAATTTTTGTAATTTGTTTTGGTGGAAATTTGCCAAAAAATGTGTTTAAATAAATTGAAATCAATACAAATGGCTAAAGGATATTTTTGTTGTTGTGATAATTGATACATTGTTAAAGAAATATATATGAGCAAATACACAAAACTTTTTAAATTTAACTAAAATTTTTTTCGGCATTTTTTTTTTTTTTTTTTCTTGGGACATTGACAACCCTTTGAACGGACAAGATTCCTTAGAGTAATTCACTTTCGCGAGTTGAAAATTTAAAAAAATTCTAAAAATTTAAAATTTCATTTATTTACATTAAAATTTCAGACATTAATAAATCATGCATTACCACCAGTGTGACAAGTTTAGCCGTCTGAAGCCAGTCGTTTAATCTCAAAATTGTTATTTTGGCTTTTAGCTTTTTTCCAGCCTTTTTTGATTTTTAAAATTGCCTTAAAATTACTAAAAGAATCATCAATTTAAGCTTTTTTTTTTTTTTGGGTATTTATTCGCAAAAAAAGGCAGAGATTATTTATATCTGACAAAAATTTTACCCTGCGGCGCTTCATTCTCCATAAAAAGCCCCTTTACTAATTTTGCGGACTTACTAAAGCAATTATTATAATTAAATTTTTAATATAGATCATTAACCATAGAAACTACTTATTATTAAAAGGTTTTAAAGCGAAAAATCAACAAAATATTTAGAATATGCTTATGTATAGTATATATTATATATATATATATCAAAAGATCAGAAAGTCTCTACAGAACTTTGAATTTGAAACCCGGAAAACCCGGTTCAAAAATAACGGAGATATTAAAAAAAAGTTCTTAAAAACAGTTTTAAATTTTCTGAAGCCTATATAGGGACGTTGTTGCAAAATGAAATCGGAAATTTTTTTCTGAAACTTTCCACTGGAGAAATGAACTTAGTCGGTTCATTTGTTACAGAGATATATATAAATAAGCTGCGGATTTGGTTATAGATCGATTGCATTTATTTTTCTTGAATTATGGTTTTTTGAATCAACCAAATCGGTTCATAAACAACCGAGTTGTTGTTGTTTTCATAAGTACTGAAAAACTAAGGCATATTTGGTTTTTTTCAACTTTTTGAAAAACCTATGTAAACTAGAGACTTTGGTTTTTCACAGAAATATCGAAAATTTGTTTAAGAATTTTTGTTTTGAAGCTAGTATATAAGCTATGGGCCTCATTCTTGCATTATTCTATCACAAATATATATTTTTTTTAATTTCCGTTTTTTAAGTCAATCAGATTGGTTCATAAATTTTCTTCCATACCCCTTTTTTTTAATTTAATATTATCTTACATTTATAAAATATTTGTTCTGCACCGAAGTGATTTAGTCCTTTAGATAAGAAAATTTATATATTTTTTGTATGGGGGCTACTTCTTTCCCTGGACCTGTACATTCTAATTTCATTTCATCAATGCAATATGATAGGATAAAGGTTCCACGAAATTTTGAGGCTCTCACTGTAATAGTTCCTAAGGTATGCCATAATGAATACTTGCTTTATATGGGAAGTACTAATATCCCCTGATTCGATCTATTTTAAGCTAATCCGTTCATCTTTTTGAGACTTTTAAAAATGTGGGTGTAGAGGTGGGCGTGGTATGCGATCAAGATCCAATATAACCTATAATCTGTGTGTCAAATTTCATATAAATAACTTCACTAGTAGCGCGTACAATTAAAAAAATATTTTATTTAAAAATAGACGTAAAATGTGGCACAGGTATTATCTGGGTGTCAAATTTCGTAAAAATCGGTTCAGTTTAGACGTGATTGATATACAAAAGCAAATAAACTTAACATTGTATTAGTAACACCATAAGGAATCAAATTGCAAAGCTTTTTGACCCACAAACTTTATGGTTATTAGTTAAAGCTCTTCAAAGTTAAAAAACACAAAAAAAATGATACAGTGTTTTTTCACAATTTTTAATTTTTTCCCACAAGTTCAAATTTTTGATATTAGAATTATGTATATAAGAGAAGAGGAATTTATATGTTATGACAATTGCTATTCGGTCAAAAGTTATACGAACGTAAACTTTGAAACCAAAATCTTAGCTATTTTAATATTTTTCTATATTTTGATCAATGTATTTGCGCCCCTCTATGAAGATGCAATTTAATGTCACATATCTATGTATGAGGTAATTTTCTTATTTATGTGCCCTCGTGAGTAACAGAGTTTGGGCTCTCAAAATCTTTAAAAAATAATCGTGAATTTTTCGTAGAACTATTCTCAGAATATCGGTTTTCTACGTGAATTGATTTTTTTGGCCATTGTCGGAGGGGTTCATCGAAATATTTAATTACAAACATTTTAAAGACTTTTTGAAAATCTAGCAAAATTTCAGATTTTACTTCAGCATTTTTGGATGGCAAAAATGTCATAAAATTATATAAAGCACATTGAGAAACTTACTGTAGTTTATTTTAACGATATATATATATATTTTTTTTAATCTGTCAAAATAAATCAGTTTTAGCAGAAAACGAGATACTTTTATCTAAACACATTTTGTTTGGGCACTTCCAAGGCACGACGTAAAGACTTTAAAAATGTGATTCAATAGCAAAGTTTTGTCAAGATTTATCACAAATGAAGGGAGAAAAATTACGAAGTTTGTAAAATTCATGAAGAAAAATGATGGCGTTATAAAATCTTTTTGAAAACAGATAATTGAGTAACCTAATTGGTTGTTAAATAAAAAAATCCACGTATATCGTATGGAATTTAAAAAGTATGCTAAACGATCATCAAATGACACCCTTAAAATATCATAAAGTAAAATTTTTAACAGGAGACTTTTGCTTGGCAAGTTAGCTCTCTAAATAAAATTTAGGATGTGAAAAAAATCAACCAAATGCCAGAAGATATAAAGACCTGTAGTATCAAGTAAAAAAATCGTGTTTAAGTTAGTAAATAATATTTAAAAATATGTTCAGTAAAAATGAAAGGTTTCCAAGATTTAAATTCTTGTAACTTTTAAACCATTAAAGATATTACTTTAGGTTCTTCGTTCTTTCATTCTATGTAAGAACGCCCTTAGATCTTCGAATTTTGTTAATATATCCATATTCTTTTGAGCCACTTGAATACGAGTATCTCTATTTTTTTTTTAATGTTGAAAAACTCGCGAACTTATTCACGATTTTCATTTTTTGCAAAGCCAAAAAAAATAAATCAAAAAAGTGTGCAACTTTAAAAACCAATAAGCTGTTTTTTCTCCCACTGATATTATAAAAACTATAATGTTGCATATATAATATATTATAAAAATATATAATGTATAATAATGTAATGTTACATATATAATATATTATAAAAACTATAATTGCAATGTAAGTTGCAATTGAAAAAAAAACGGTCCACTAAAAATATTCCAACAGATTTCTTCACATGAATAAATATATATATATATATATATATATATATATAAAGCGAGAAAATAATATAATTATTAACTTTTACAATTTCTGTTCGTTGTAATTGTTATTAGACATTTAGGGAGTCATAGTAATTAACATTGACATAAACATTGATATTGACATAGACCCTGACATAAAGTTTGAAATACATATTGGAGACCTTGAATAAGTATTTATAATTTACTTTGAAATAAGGATTTACACAGACATTGATATAGTCATTAACATAGATAAAAATATTGATATATACAAAGACTTTTACATTGAAATAGATTTTGGCATGGTCTTTAAAGTCTATGTTAAGACTTTGAAATAGACATAGACATTCAAATAGACTTACACATAGTTTTAGATATAGCCAATTGTATAGAAATTAGTATAGTCATTTTCTTACACATAAGATTTGATATAAATCCTCTTATTATCAAAGACATAGAGTTGGTTCTTAACATACAATTTTCTATTAACTTAGACAATATCTTTTGTTAAATATAATAATCTTAAGTCATTATATTTAACATTATGCATTTAAGGATTTGTTCATAAATTTCATAAATGCCAAACAGGTGTATGTATACATATGGCCTGATTCAGTACGACAATCAAATTGTTTGAAAATAAAATTTGTATGAAAATTACTCATTTCTTTAAATATTTTTTTAATATTTTTCATACAAATTTTAATTCTAAACCATTTTCTTGTTGTACTGAATCAGACCCATAGAAAAAATCCTAAAGAAAAAGTTTGTAATTAAATTAAATTGTTTTTTTTTTTTCGAAATAACGTTTTTCAAAAAATATTTTTTTCTTTTAATATTTTACTAATTTATTATAAAGTTTTATCTCACTTCTTTTGCCCATTCCATTCCATTAATCCAGATATTTATGTTTACCAAAATAATGTTACCTGTAAACTTTTTATCTTCTTTACGTTCTTTTCAATAGACGTGACATGCATTAAAATTTTGTTTTGAAAAGTAAATTAAAACTGTTAAATAAGCTGCTTAAAATATTATTTTAATAATCATAATACAAAAACAATTAATTTTTTAAACTATATTCAGCTGTATCGAAATTGTAAAATCAATGAAATCGAATTAAATTTACAATAATTTCGAAAATGGTTTTGTTTTTGTCAAAATGGATAATAACGTTGTATTAGTAACACTATAACCAAACAAGTTACAAAATGTTGTGGTCCACAGTTTTTATCGTTATAAGTTGCAGTTCTTTAAAGTTGTAAAATTAGATTTTTCTTCTTCACAAATTCAATTTTTTGTTGGTAGAGTTATATAAGAGAACTCTTTGGGCATAGAGAAATAATTTGATATCATATATTTAAAAACAACGTAGCTCTGCATCGTTTCTAACGTAACCCCCGTGAATGACAGAATTTGGTCTCTCAGAATCTTGAACAAATAAGCGTGCATTTTGAAAAAAAGTACAGTTTTTCGCCAAATACACTCTCAGGACTACTTCCAGAAAATTGGTTTTGACGCTAACATTACATGATTGGAAGGGACTTTTTGAAAATTTAACAAGTATTTTTAATGTCGAAAAATGTCTTAGAATTATATAAAGTATATTCGAAGACTTACTATAGTTATTTTTTTAATACAAGCCGATCGCACAATTTTTTGTAATAAATCCATATCATCTAATATGTATATCAGTGGATAAATGAATATATATGTTTATTTTTATGCTATGTTTTTACATAGAGTAATTCCATCCCAGCAAAAAAAAAAAAAAAGAACTGAAAAAAGCTGAAAAAGTCATAATTTTAATATTGTGTTTTTATTGGAAGGAAGTAGTTAGTGTTGAAAAAGAGCTACAGAAGTTCTTTATTTTACCCCATGGTTGTCATTGGAAGGATGTTCATATTTTATACTTCTTGTTCATTGCTTTTGAAGTACTTTCTTAAAACTATATTTATAAAATTTGTTAATAAAAAATCCTTTTTAGCCTTATTAAATGATAAATAAAAAGGATTTACATTGGTGATATTTTAGTTTTCATAGCAACTATTAATAGTTTTTCTTGCTATAAATACATTTATTTTCGCTTTTCTGCAAGAAATTATTAATAACTTCTAAAAATGCTCAAAATATGTATTTACTTCTACTTTTGAAGTGGTGAAAATGTTCTTTTTGGGAAGCACTTGATCGTTTTTTTTTTGGGATTTTAAATTAAAAAAATGTTGATCCTTGGTTACCGATTTGAATAAAATTTGTGCATATGCAGAGGAGGATACACAAGCATGAAAAATAAATTTTATTCATTTTTATTTTGAAAACTGTGGCAAGTCTGTAGCTTTGAATATGATTAATTTATTTTTTTTTTAAATGGCCATAACTTTGGTTTTGTAAAAACTTGCACTTTAAGAGATCATATACAAATTAGGAAAATATATATTTTTTAAATATATTATTTCTAAAAATTGTCTTAATTTTAATTTTAGTATTTATAATTTTCAACAGAAATTTATTTAGATTTGTAAATTTATAATAAATTACCAGCAAAAGTTATTTAAATGATTTTTAGTACACAAAGTGATCGTTATCTTTCTAATCCATTACATTAAAAATAAATTAAACAAGAAATACTTTAATAGGTTTTTTGTGTACTTAAAAAATATGATTCTACAAATTTGACTATTTCATAAAATATGCTATAGAACCAATTTATATAAAAAAACTATTTTTATAGATTTGAAAAATCTTGAGTGACTTTTTTTCTAGCCCGATGAACTTAAAATTTCTTTCTAAATTTTACCTTTTTCGACAAATGCTGGACGTGGGGTATAACTTTCAATCAAATAAAAATTTCTTTATTATCCATTCTTAAAGCCTTGCCTTTTGAAATATGTGAAAAAAATTATTTTTTATTAATTTGATTTTGAAAAATATGTGAAACAATCAGACCACTACCATTTTTCGATTTCAATTTAAAGTCTTGACTTTTATAATTTTTCATGGTTGCGTGAATTAGAAAAATTAAAAAAAATCAATGCATTATTTTGGAATGTATTAGAAATCTCATAATACTTAGAAAAATCATTCCTATATTACAGAAATTATATAAGTAAAACCAATAATAAATCAATGCAAAAATATCGAAATTTCAAAAAAAGCGCAAATATCTTTTCAATCATAAGAAATATCATCAGTGAGTATTTTTTCTTTGCCTCATCAAGTTCTTTACAAAGATTTTTAAATCTTTGAAATCGGGCTTGATTTGTAGAAGTTATGATTTTTTTAACTCTTGTAATCGAGGTGGTCACTTTTGACACCCTATAACTTATCTGGTATTATTACAGGGTGACTACAAAATAATTTTTCTGTAATCTTAGATCTTTCTATAGATCTATCCCATACATTTAAATTCGATCCTTCTAGTAGTTTAGTTGATACAGATTTATTACCAAATTTTTTGCGATCGTCGCCACTGTGCTTCGGCGTAAAAACTATCATAATGTAACTCATTGGTAAGCTTTTGTCAAGATTTATCTTAAAATCAACAACGCCTTAAAAAAATATGAAATTTAAAGAATGCACACTAAGAGAAAAAATTCGCTTCAAAATCCACGACGGTTGTGGTCACATTGGTAATTTATAGTATCGGCTTTTATGATACCGTTCGTTAAGAAATTGAAAAGAATTCCGAAAGTTCGTCAAATAATATCGTAAAAATATAATCCCGATTTTGATTTAAAAACAGTTTTAAATAAGTTGCAATCGATAATTGCATGGTTCCTTCTTCATCAACCAGCATCCGGTTCGAAGGATCATAAACCAATTGTAATCGGTAATTGCCCTAATCGTTACTGTTAGGGATTAACAAAAAAGAGTTTCTGACAGGTTTTATAACGTCTTTTTTTTTTGCATTTCTGGTGTAATGATGTATCTCAAAAAGTTTATTTCATCTTACAGACATCGGATTCGATACAACATACGGGACCATAAATGGATTTTTTTTCTTCAAAACTACAAATGAAATGTCAAACTTGTAAACTTTGCCACCTCTAGTACAGGGTTCTACAAAATCTTCCGCTGAAAGGTACCTTCATAAAATTTGAACTTCCTAGTTGATTTTCAGTATTTGCCCGCAATCAAAATAAATATTCAACAACAAAAAAGTATGGAAACTAATCCCTAGGAAAAATAATGAAATGAACTTATACTAGGGGAATTATTTATTTATTTTTATAAAATATACAAAGTCAGATAGTACAATTATTGCATATTCATGAACTACATTGAAATGTATAGTACCTACATATTAATTATTCCTTCTCATATAATCATACACTCATTTCCCTCCTATCACATTTTATTCATACGATTATTATTTTAATAAAATTTCCTACAAAAGCAACTCCAATAACGATAGCAATGATAATAGTAGTACAATAAGTACTTCAAGTATGTAAACTTAAAATACAAAATGTACATCAAAAAAAAAATAATAATAATAATAAAATAAAATAATGTATACAATACATTCAAACAGTATGCTGTGCAATATAAAAAGAAGAATAATTACACGGTGCTACAAAATAAAAAATTTAGTACATTCGGAATGTTACTTTGTAGATATAGGTGAGTATATTACTACACATATTTAAAATTTTCAATATACCCTCAAAATCGGGATTTTCGAAATTTTTATCTCAAATACTTGTTATCCAATTTCAGTTTTTTTAACGGCGTTATTAGAAATAAAATGAACCATAGTTTGATAAAATCGGATTACAATAGTAGAACATATAATTTTTCGAACTGCGATGTCCGAATTTTTTGTTTTTTTTTTTTTGTTTTGGAAAGAACGTCTGAGTTTGTTTGGGAGTATATTAAAAAATTCAAATATAATGTAATAATCTACTCACCTACAAACTACACTATGCTACATTCCAAACATTTTTACTGTAGCACCGTGTTATCTATCCTAAACCAGAAATGACCAAAAGTTATTCGAAGTAATCACTGCAGTTTTAACTTCAAAATTTCCTAGAACTAAACATGAATTCCAAGAAGTTATTGTGTAAAAGATAATATATAATAAATTACCCGGAATCGATTGCAACATCAATGCAAGGTAATGTAGAAGGAATTGAAAAAGTTTGCTAAGTAATTAACAGAATAAGTAAAGTGTAAATAATGTTTAAACTGCAACACTACTTTTTGCTGAGAGTTACGTGCGTGCAAACATTTTTTAAAGCAGCTATAAATTTATCACCCCCCCCCCCCCCACCACCTACTGTAGCTACAATTTACCTTCCTTTATATGGTGACACGATAAAGTCAACATATGTGAGTGTAAATTATATTCAATACAACTTTTAAGAGCAACAATATATGGCCTACAGAGCAACTACATACTCGTAAATAGAAAACAAAAGAAAAACTGTAATGTCACTAATATGTGATGACAAAGTTAGAACTAAAGTTAGATGACGTTGGTGTTGATAAAAATATCATTGAATAGAGTTACAAAATTAAATCCTTAACGATAAAAAGCTTTAGAACTTATTTAAAAAACGTATATTGAAATTTGTTAAAATTCTAGTGAATGCAAACTGCAGTAGGCCACCTAGCAAGGAAATAAATGATTTTATTTTTCATAACATGAAAATAATGTTGACATTTTAATGGCAACATGCCAAAAACTACTTTACCAAATTACAAAAGAAACCAACAAATCAAAATAAAAGAAACAGAAAACAAAACAACAATTTCATTTAAATGAATACAATTTCGAAAATGATGAATAATTGAAATATGTTGAACATAAATATGTACGTGCTGTGGTTGTTATAACAATTGCAACATTATTGAAGATTTCATACCCGACATTTTGTATTAAGCTGTTTTGTAAATTTTTATTTAGGAAAAAAAAGAAAAAAAAAAAAGAGAAAACAATAGCGCACTCTTGGTTTATTATAAATTATTAAAAGTAAATATGCTAACAAAATATTCCACCCTCAAATCCTTTTGGAAATAATAATTTTCCATATTTGTTTTGTATACAATTTAAGGAAAGTTTTCTTAGACTATACAGCGTTGCCAGATGATTTACTTTGTCACCAAACTGGGGATTTAAATTAAAAAAAAAAAATGTCTTCGATAAATTTTCTTTTTTTTATCTTCATTTTTTTATTTTGAATTTCCTTTTTATATAAAATTTATGATAAATTTATTCCTTACAAAAAATTCTCGATAAATTTTCTTTTCATAGATTTTTTTTCTACATGGAAAAATTGTCGATAAACTCTCTTTTTATACAAAATTTTCTATAAAATTTCTTTTTATGCATTTTTTCTTTTTTTTTGTACAAAAATTAAAAAAATATTTATCGAAAATGTTATAGAAAAAGAAAATTCATCGAACAGTTTTTATAAAAGGAATTTTCCGTTTATGGAAAATTTTCGTTCAATTTTCTTTTATAGAAAATTTTTGGATAAATTTTCTTTTATAGAAAATTTTTAGACAAATTTTCTTTCATAGAAAATTTTTGGACAAATTTTCTTTCATAGAAAATTTTTGAGCAAATTTTCTTTCATTGAAAATTTTTGGACAAATTTTTTTTTATTATAGAAAATTTTTTTTAAATTTTCTGCTGTAGAAAATTTTTGGATAAATTCCCTTTTTTTATAGAAAATTTTTGAATAAATTTTCTTTTACAGAAAATTTGTTGATAAATTTTCTTTCATAGAAAATTTTTGTACAATTTTTTTTAATATAGGAAATTTTTGAATAAATTTTCTTTTATAGAAAATGCTTCCATTTACACGAAATTTTCGATAAATATTCTTTTTATTTAATTTTCTATAAATTTTTTTTTTTATAGAAAATTTTTAATAATAATTCTTTTTATAGAACATATTCAGTATTTTTTTCTTTTTATAGAAAATGTTCAATAAATTTTCCTTTTACAAGAAATTTTCCATAACTATTATTATTTTTTCAATTTTCTTTGAATTTTTTTTTTATAAAAAAAATTTGGTTAAATTATCATTTTATAGGAAATTTGCTATGAATTTTCTCTTATAGAAAATTTTCTATGAATTTTCTTTTATAGAACATTTTCTATAAATTTTCTTTTATAGTGTTCGATAAATTTTCGGCACAAAATTGGAGATTCATTTGAAAATTGAGGATTTTTGGGGACTTCAGGAAATATTTTGGAAACATGATGAAAAATTTGTCTGACAACGCTGCGACTTTATTTATTTAAGGATTTAAGTTTTCCAGCAAATATTCGAGATTCGATTTGTACTTTCAAAGCACTCAATATTACATTACATCGATAATATAACTACTTCCTAATAATTAGTTAAGTAAACGAATTTTTCAAGCAATTTATTAGACGAAATGCTTTATTAACTCTTAATTATGTGTTCTGGGGTAAATTTATTACTTAGAACCTATAAAGGTATAAATTGTCACTTCCAGGATATTTATATATTAAATTTACTAGTTACATCACTAGTGGATTAATAAATGTTCTGTCAAGTAAATAGTTCAGTAAAATATATGGATAATATTTCTCACACTAGTTCTTAGGAGTAAAATGTGAGTGTACAATATCTTGATCACTTCCTATTAATATCGTCACAAATTCAAAGCTAAGCTGATAGCAGTTGTATGGAATTTGGGACAAAGCATGAAAGATCATGAAATTTATGCTTTTAATGAAATTGAAACCATTAGTTTTAATTTTATTCGATAAGCTTTAGTTTATTAAAGCTCTTCCTGGATTAAGATTTTGTTTTTGAATCCTTAAATACATTTATACTCCTATGATTTCAAATTCCCTTTCCTTAATAAACAAATCTGCATGTGATTAACTTTCTAACTATATTGTTTGTTTGTTTGTTTGTTTGTTTCCTCCTTTATTTTTCTTTCACTACATACAAAGTTAGTTTTCCTTTAAAAAGACGCTGCTAGCTGCTATCATAAAGGTTACATTTATTTAAGTTAAACAAACATGATTCTTAAACACATGCACACCATGTTTTTTTTTTTTCGTTTCTATTTCTGATCTTATAATATGGTTTGTTTTACGCTGTCAGTTTTCATAATATTCTCTCTTACTTCGTGGCATAATTGAATTGTTATGCTGCCACTTTTTACGTCAAGCAGCTAAAAATTGCATACACCCACCCACATAATACATAAACATGTTCACACGCAGTCGACAATTTTCAATGAAAATGCTTAGAAGAATATTAAAGGAAAAAATTTATAAATATCACAAGAAAACGAAACAATTTTTTTTTTTTTTTTTTTTGTACGTGTAGTGCAACTGACTGAATTTGTTGTTAAACTGCTAATGCTGCTGGTGCTAGTAGTTTTTCTAATGCTGCTGGTGTTTAGCTGAGCTACAAGAAAACTTCTTTGGTGTGCTTTAACAACAAACAAAGCATTACTTATTTACTTTTTTGTTCTTTTTTTTTTTTTTTTTTTTTCTTAATAATTTAATGTTTACACTTCCTTCTTATCATTATTTAAACTTTTCTGTAATCGTGTGAGAGAATTTACAAAACTTGTTTGCTGGTTTTATTTAAAGTTAAATTAGAAAAAAAAGAACTGCTATGATAGAAATTTAAATTAAGGTAAGAAGTTTAAAAATGAATGTTTGGTTAGAAATTTAAGAAAATTAAGTTTTTGTAAAAAACAATTTCTTAACTTTGTGCTTTTGTACGAAATTTACTATAAATTCATGTTGATATAAAATTTACGAAAAATTGTCTCTTTATAAAAACTCTTCATAAACTTTTCTTTTATAGAAAAAAAATTTCGTTGAATTACTTTTTATAAGACATTTTCGTTGTATTTTCTTTGAATTTTCTTTTTATAGAAAATTTTCGTTGGATGTTTCTTAATAAAAAATTTTCATTGAATTTTCTCCTTATAGAAAATTTTTAATAAATTTTCCTTAAATTTAGTTTTTATAGAAAATTGTTGTTGACTTTTCGTTTATAGAAAATTTTCGCAGAATTTTCTTTTTATAGATTTTTTTTTTTGAAAATTTTTTGTGGAATTTTATTTTTATAGAAAGTTTTCGTTTAATTCTATTTTAATAAAATATTTTCGTTAAATTTTCTTTTTATAGTAAATTATCTTTTCATTTTTTTATACAAAATGTTTGTGGAATTTAATTTTTATAGAAAATTTTCGTTTAATTTTCTTTTTATAAAAAATTTTCGTTAAATTTACTTTTTATAGAAAATTTTTGTTGAATTTTCTTTGTATTTTCTTTCATAGAAGATTTTTGTGGAATTTGCTTTTAATAAAAAAATTTTCTTTGAATTTTCTTTTTATAGAAAATTTTTGCTGACTTTTCTTTTATAGAAAACTTTAACAGAATTTTTTTATAGATTTTTTTTTTTTGAATTTTCTTCTTACAGAAAATTTTTTGTGGATTTTTTTTATAGAAAGTTTTCGTTTAATTCTCTTTTAATAAAAATTTACTTTTTATAGAAAAATTTCGTTAAATTTCCTTTTTGTTGAATTTTCTTTGTATTTTCTTTTATAGAAGATTTTTGTGGAATTTGCTTAAAAAAAAAATTCTTTAAATTTACTTTTTATAGACATTTTTTTATGTACTTGCCTTCTATAGAAAAATTTCTTTGAATTTTCTTTTCACAGAAAATTTTCTTTGAATTTCCTTTTTACAGAAAATTTTCGTTAAATTTTCTTTTAATAGAGTATTTGAAAAATTCAAAAATTTACTTTCTATAGAAAATTTTCGTTGATTTTTCTTTTTATGGAAATGTTTTTTTGCAAATATTATTTTTATAAAAAATTTTCTTTTATAAAAAAGTTCTTCGAATATTTTTTTATAGAAAATTTAGTTGAATTTTCTTTAAATAAAATGTTTTTGTTAAATTTTCTTTTTAAACAAAACTCATTTAATTTCCTTTTATAGAAAACTTTCGTTTTGTAGAAAACTCCTTAAATTTTCCATCTATACAAAATTTTTATTGAATTTTCTTTTTGTAAAAAATTTATATTGAATTTTCTTTTTATAGAAAATTTTTGTTGTACTTTGTTTTTATAGAAAATTTATGTTACATTTTCTTTTTATGGAAAATTTTCCTTAATTTTTTTTTTTTTATAGAAAATTTTCGCTACATTTTCTTTTATGTAAAAATTTCTTTTTGTAAAATATATTTCTAAGAAACTTTTTGGAGAAAATGTTTTAAAAATTTTCTTTTTGTACAAAATGTTCGGTAAATTTTGTTTTCTGGAAATTTTTTTATAAATTTTCATTTTGTGCGAAATTTTGGTACTTTTTTGGAAAATTTTTAAACATGTTCCTGTGTTGCTAGTTACCTTCGGATGGCATATTTGAATACATAATAGTCAAATAAACAGTCACTTTTATTTAAAATGCCCTAACTATAGGGATCTATAATAACTTTTTGGTATTCCAGAAAAATACAAATAGAACCCTATAAAAATATCAAGGATAAATATACTTGACTATTATTCAATTACTACTTTTAAAACATTAAAGCTCTTACATTACTTTGATCACTTTAAAAGATTTTCCTTCAAGTAACAAAAACCTTGAGTTAAAAAAATAAAGAATAAAAAGAAAATAATAATGAATACAAATATAAAAGGCAAATAAGCTAAAATTTGCATTTGACATATATTATGTTTTATTTTTGAAAACGTCTATAGCATCCGGTTTAGTTTTACTAGATCCTTCTATGACAAGATTTCATATTTTAAATAAAAACCTTTAGCTGCAAACGTGTAAATATAAAAAAGAAAATCTGCTATAAATTTAAATTATTTTTCTTGTTATAAAAGTTACATAAAATATTTTTAAATAAATTCTTTTATTTAAACTAATTTTGTTTATTATAATAACTAAAGCAACAAAAAACTAACAAGAGAAAATTGTCTATTTCATTTTGTGGTTTACTTGATAGAGGAGAAGAGTTGAGTGTAGTTTCTATAATTTGTTTAACTTTTAAGTAGATTCATTTTACTTTTAGTACAATTTTTCTTTCAAGTTTTGTTTTATATTTCATTGTTCTAAGTTTAAGCTTCTTGCTGTTAAAGTGTAGATATTTTATTTTTAAAAACTCTTGTTTCTTTTTTTTCAGTTCCTGCTGCTGTTGTTATTGTTTAATGGACAATACGTCATTGCAACACCCCTTTTCCTTTATTTTTACTGTTTCGCCCTTTCACTATTTAAATTTCTTTCTTTTTTTTTTTTTTTTTTTGTCCTTAAACCAAAACCATTTCTAAAAGTATGAAAGTAAAATGTTGTTGGTTGTTTCGTGTTGTTACATTGGTGTTGTTATTGTTATTGCTGTTGGAACATGCAATTGTATACAATTTACTGGAAAATTTATATTCGTATTCATACACTTAAATAACAAAACACAGTGGTAGAGAGGAATAAAATAAAAAGTGAAAAAATTAATTCATTAGAAAAATCTTTGATAATAGATTTTTAGTTATTATTTTTTCTTGTGAGATAAACAGTTCTTCTCAATAAAAAGGTTTATTATTATTATTATTATTATTATTATTATTATTGTTATTTTTAAGTAAATAAGGAACATAAATTTCCCTCTCTTTTACTTCACTGTCTTAAGTTAGTTTAAATAATATTGTATATGATATTTTTACGTTTTGTTTTAACATGAGTACTATTAATGTTGATTTTCTTTCAGTTCGTAACTTTAGTTTTTATTTTACTACTTTTATACATTTCCTAGACTAACTGCGAAAAAGTCACTGGGGCTTGTTGCCTTTACAACACACATACAGCTGTAAAAAAGGACCAATGCATCAATGTAGTAGAATATTTTTATTTAAAAGTAACACAATAACAATGAGGTTAAAAAAAAACACACAAATAAAATGTTCAACCATATTTATAATAAATTCATATGAATATACAATATTTTCCTTTACAATTGTTGACATTATAAACATTATATGGACAGAAACATGCACATATATATAAGTATATATACAGTCTGAAGCATACATATATATATTAGACTGCACCAAAATTTATCGTCTTTTGAATTTTGACATAACTCCCCCTAGAATCATTCATTAGGTGGTAAAAATATATTGTGTGAAATATTAGTGAAATCGGTTATCTTTAATCTATGTCGCATCGGACCTAAAGTTTGTATGGGGAAAATAATGTTTTCTTACAGCTTTTAGAAAAATTTAGCTATTAAATACTTTTACTTTGCTTTGTAACAAATATTAAAACATAACAGCCAAAACATAATTATCTATTAAATAAGATATAAAAAGAAAAATCGGTTAAAAAATGTTTAAGTTATTTCGAATTCGCCAGACCACCAATGTGTTTTAGACCACTGTGTAAGTAGTATATAAACAAATTTTTATTTTAATTTTTTTTTTTAGAAATGTTTAAACGAAATGCTATTTTTAATTAAATTTGAATCATAATTACAGAAAAATATGCTTCTCCAAGATAATTTATACCTCTTTTTCCAATTTCAAACTTTTAAAAATTGTGTTAAACAAATTTAAAAACCAAAAAAAAAGCGTCAATAAAGCTATGCAGATTCATACACAACACTACAGAAAATAAAGTCAAAAAAGTATTAGGTCAATTTCTTATATGACTAAGCCGTACGTATGATTTGAATTTTGCGGATTTCGTCAAAAAGGCATTTTTTTAAATATTTAGTTATAAAGTACTTTTTTCTAGAACTGATATTTAGACTAAAAAAAGTATTAAATAATAAGATAACCATATCTCAGAAAATATGTTCTGCAGTTTTCAAGAAAATTGGACAGAACATAATTATGTGTAGATTATGATTTCTTTACATTTTGTTACAAAGCAAAGAATTTAATAGCAAAATTTTTCTAAAAACTGTAAGAAATATTTCCCATACAAACGCAACATACAAACTTCAGTTTCAATGCGGCACAGGTTAACGACATCCGATTTGGCTAATATTTCACACAATATATTCTTACAATAAAATGAACGATTATAGGGGGAGTTACGCTCACAATTCAAAAGTCGGTAAATTTTGGTACAACCTAATTTACTTACATATACAAAACACTATTTCCATATACATGAGTTCTTTAAAATGTAAATTCTTCCTAAAATAAAATCATTCTTTCAGAAAATAATACAGAAAAATATAGTTTTATTTTTCTTCTTTAATTCCTTTGGAAAATGGTGTAAACATTAAGTAGGTATAAAGTAAATAACTAATAATAACATGACTGACATGAAAATGAACTATACTAAATAACTTTAAATAATGTAGAAATAAAAAACATTCTACATATACACAGCGGAGAAACTACATGCAAGTACACACACATACCGAAATATTCGACTAATGGATTCTTTTGTTTAAGAGCAGGACATCCAGTTTGGTTGTTGGAAAAAATGTTAAATTTTGTTGCCATATAATATTTAATTATTTATGCAATAAAACTGCATCAATGACTTATATACGAGGAAGGGATATATATAGTATTGTCTATAGTCTAGTCTATAGTCTAGTCTATAGTTTAGTCTAGTCTACAGTCTAGTCTATAGTCTAGTCTATAGTCTAGTCTATAGTCTAGCCTATAGTCTAGTCTATAGTCTATTCTATAGTCTAGTCTATATTCTAGTCTATAGTCTAGTCTAGTCTATAGTCTAGTCTATAGTCTAGTCTATAGTCTAGCCTATAGTCTAGTCTATAGTCTAGTCTATAGTCTAGCCTATAGTCTAGTCTATAGTCTAGTCTATAGTCTAGTCTATAGTCTAGTCTATAGTCTAGTCTAGTCTATAGTCTAGTCTATAGTCTAGTCTAGTCTATAGTCTAGTCTATAGTCTAGTCTAGTCTATAGTCTAGTCTAGTCTATAGTCTAGTCTAGTCTATAGTCTAGTCTAGTCTATAGTCTAGTCTAGTCTATAGTCTAGTCTAGTCTATAGTCTAGTCTAGTCTATAGTCTAGTCTAGTCTATAGTCTAGTCTAGTCTATAGTCTAGTCTAGTCTATAGTCTAGTCTAGTCTATAGTCTAGTCTAGTCTATAGTCTAGTCTAGTCTATAGTCTAGTCTAGTCTATAGTCTAGTCTAGTCTATAGTCTAGTCTAGTCTATAGTCTAGTCTAGTCTATAGTCTAGTCTATAGTCTAGTCTATAGTCTAGTCTATAGTCTAGTCTATAGTCTAGTCTATAGTCTAGTCTATAGTCTAGTCTATAGTCTAGTCTATAGTCTAGTCTATAGTCTAGTCTATAGTCTAGTCTATAGTCTAGTCTATAGTCTAGTCTATAGTCTAGTCTATAGTCTAGTCTATAGTCTAGTCTATAGTCTAGTCTATAGTCTAGTTTATAGTCTAGTCTATAGTCTAGTCTATAGTCTAGTCTATAGTCTAGTCTATAGTCTAGTCTATAGTCTAGTCTATAGTCTAGTCTATAGTCTAGTCTATAGTCTAGTCTATAGTCTAGTCTATAGTCTAGTCTATAGTCTAGTCTATAGTCTAGTCTATAGTCTAGTCTATAGTCTAGTCTATAGTCTAGTCTATAGTCTAGTCTATAGTCTAGTCTATAGTCTAGTCTATAGTCTAGTCTATAGTCTAGTCTATAGTCTAGTCTATAGTCTAGTCTATAGTCTAGTCTATAGTCTAGTCTATAGTCTAATCTATAGTGTTCATTCTAATCGCTGCTTTTCCCTATCATCTCTCGCATTTTAAACAACCTAGAATTATGTTTCTTCAAACCTCTAAAACATGCAGAATATGTATGTGGGTGTCTATAAAATATGTTATAAAATGCTTTACAAATTAGTTGGATTTAAAAGGTTTTTTGTTAATTTAATACACCAAGTCTTAACCAACTCACGTAGTACATGCAACTAAGTACTTATACACTTTAATCACAAAATGAGTATGACTTTAATTTAAAATGAATGAGTGGGTAAGTAAAGGGCGATGCCAAAACTTATTCAAATAGGCTCAAGTAACTAATCGCGGGAGAATATTTCATAAATTTACATAAAATAATGGCTGGTGTGGGGTTAACTGGCAACTCCTCTAATGAAATGTTAATTAGTTAAGAATTAAGTTTGGTCTAAATGACTATGGAAATGTGCTTTTTGTAGATTTAAAATTAAATATTTAAAAATTGAAGGAATTTAACTTAGGTACTAGATAATAAAATATTTAAATTATTTTTTTTTTTTTAATATTTAACAAACATTGTAACAAAATTTTTTGCATATACAGTTTTGTGTAGATTATAAAAAGAAGAAAACTATCTGAAGAATATATTAAATATTTCATTGTGTATAAAATGTATTACAGACCAACGTTTGATTCAAGATCAAACGGAAGTATTTTAGGAAAACGAAAACAAATATCTTATGATTGTTCTTGTTAGTTGTAGATGTTGACAAAAAAAAATAAACTCAAATTCATTGAAAGGATTTTTTTTTTTTTTTTTTTTTTGAGAACATAAAAACACCTGCTCAACCATAACTCCCCCTTAATAAAAACCCAACAATATTTCAATGCAGCGAATGAATTGAAAGCAATAAAGATATTTAGGTTATTTATACCAAGTATAAGGAAAGACAGCCGAACGTAAGTAGACCCCAATCCAATAGACATTAACAATTTAATGACAATGAATATATGAATGAAATATTTTGAGGTTTATAGTAGTCTATCTATTTTTTTTTTTTTTTTTTTTTTTGTCATAGCATGCCCGGCACATGTTACCATAAAACTAGAAATAATTGACAAAAGTGTCGCATATTGCTGTTCTCTGTTGCAAATAAGATAAGTTTCTTTATAGATTTCATGAACAGCAAGAGCCAACACACCAAGAAGACTAATGCACATTTTAGTATTTGTATATTTGTAGTTGGGATACTCGTGTATAATTTTGTTTATGCCTTGACAATGTACTTGACAATAATCTTATGAGTTGCCATCACGATTACGAAAATCAAAAAGAAATAGAAAAATATATTACTTGTCTGCATGCAACATGCCACCACATACTACACATGCTGGGCATACCACATAAGAAAAACCACTCTACTCCTAACGATATTTTAACGATTTCGTATTTTGTGTTTTGTATTGTTGTAAGTACAAATAATTTCTTTTTTTTTTTAGTTTATTGTTAAGCAAACTTATAAATATATTTGTTATATTCGTTTTATACAATACACTTTTCGTTTTCTGTTATTTGGCAACTTTTTCTATTTTTTTTATTTATTATTTTTTGTTATTATTTTTTTTTTTTTTGTTTTTTAAAACATGCATTTTCCTCAGCATTACAATTTTTGTACATTCACTAAATTCATTGCCTCTTGTGTACTTTTGCCAAAATAATTTTGTGTACAAAACAAAATAAAAAAAACATTATATTTATTTATACCCTTCAACACAGGTGTAAAGGGTATATATAAGTTTATCATTCCGTTCGTAATTTCCACAATTATCGTCGGAGTGAAAAAAAGTTATATTTTCTGGATCTTTATAAGAAATTATGTCGATAGGATGATATCTGTCCGGTTGAAATGGCGTTTATAAAGCCCACCTATAACATAGAAGTATAAAACCGGTTTTTCAAATCAGTTTTTGATTTTCCATTAGTCACAGAGATATCGACCAAAACGCAAAATTTTTGACCGATATCCAAGTCTTAAATAAGCTATGGACTCGGTTCTTATATAGATCAATCGCATATATTATTCTTGAATTTCGGTTATTTAAATCAACCAAACCGGTTTATAAACAACCGAGTTATTATGAATTAAGTAGATGCAGTATTAATTGAGCTATAGGCCAAAATGCGTTGTTAGATTTTTGAAGCTCCTACATAAGATATAACCTTAATTCTTGCATAAATTTATCACAAATATTTTTTTCGAATTTCTATTTTTTAAATCAGCTCCAAATATTTTCCATCATACCCTTTCTATACCCCACACTATCATAGGTAGTTGTGGTATTATGCCTTTGTGCTGATACTTGTAACACACAGAAAAAATCATGAAACACCCACCTTAAAATATACCAATCGACTCAGAATCACCTTTTGACTCGATCTAACGATGTCCGTCCGTGCATCCTTCTGGCTGGCTGTCCATGTAAACTTTGTGCACAAAGTACAGGTAGCTATTTTGAAGATAATTCAATGAAATTTGGCACGTAATTTGGCACGAGTTTCATGACACAACGACGAATCTTATTGAAATTGGTTAAGATCGGTCCATTATTTTTTTTTCCTAGCCCCCTTACAAAAGTCCTCCCGGAATAGGGCTTTAACGATCATAAATGCCTTAAATATAGAAATATTTTATTAATTTTATTCGGTGTAACCAAGTTTTGTATAAGTATCAATCTATATGCCAAAGTCCATTTAGATCAGTCCATAATTGACCATAGTTCCCATATAAAACTCTCTTCCTAAAATCACTTTAGCGTGCATAAATCACATACACACGTTAGTATCAGGTTTATATACAAGTCATAGTGATAAATTTTATGAGGTTCGCTCCATAATTCACCATAGCTCCCATATAAGCCCACTTTCGGGAATCTCCCTAAAGTGTATAAATTCGCATAAAAGTTAGTATTAACGTGATATTCTGTATTCGTATATTTTATTTTACACTTAGTAAAAGTATCGGTCCACAGTTGTCTACATGTCTAATATAAGACCCATCCACGATTTTTGATAAACATGCACAATGGTGTGGTATCATATTGTCGGGCTTGACCGACTATATCGTTCTTGTTAATTAATTTGATATTGTCTTACATTTATAAAATATAAAATATTTGTTCTGCACCGAAATGACTATATTTTCCTTAAGTGTATGTGAACTTTTGTAAAATTCCAAAGTATTAGATTTTCTTTTTACTACCTTTTACCGGTGCGCTCCGCTACCCTATTTGATGCGATAACTAACACTTGCTTTATATGTAAGCAATATGTAATAGGTCCCCTTGGACCTATTTTTATTTTGTTTCAGACTTTCACTGTAATACTCGTTTAGATAAGAAAATTTATATTTTCTTTGTATGGGGGCTACCTCTCCCCTGGACCTATCTGTCCTATTTTCATCCATCAATACGATATGATAGGATAAGGGTTCCCACTGTAATAGTTTCTTAGATATGTTATATCGAATATTTAATTTATAAGGGAGTACTACACCCCATACTCCGATCTGTTTTAACCTAATCGGTTCATCCGTTCGAGAGATTTAAAAAATTGAGAGTAAAATATGGGTGTGGCATCCGATCAAGATCCAACATGACCTATAACATTCTACAATGCAAGGATTTATTTCATGTAAATAGGTTCATAAATAACGTGTAAAATTGTAAAAGAAGGTTTTTTAAAAGTAGGCGTAAAATGCGGCTGTGACTTTCAATCGAGATCTAACAAAGCCTCTAACCACCTGTGACAATATCTGGGTGTCAAATTTTTTGAAAATCGGTTCAGCCATTTTGACGTGACTGAAACAAACTTACGCCTCATTTTATATATATATATATATAAGGATTTATAAAATATTGATTCTATTTCAACTTTATATTAAAATACAAATTATTTAAAGTCTTTAATATTTACGTAGATATAGTATAGAGAAATATATTTGTAATTATATCCAAAATAACGTATATTAGATTCGAATATAGCGCCCTAACTTGTTATTGTTTTGGTTTGTGTTTCATAATGTTTTTAAAAGTTCATGTTTGACACAAACTCAAGGAAGTCGTGGGCACTCACTTGAGACATTTGTAATACCTTTTGTGCCTGGGAGAAAAATATTGCAGTGTAGAGATAATTTAAAGACCAAATTATCACGGCAACTTTTTTAGTTAGTTGCAAAATGCAAAAGAACGTAACATCAAAATTTTCACATTTGAGTTTTTAATGAAATATACCTTACCGACAAATAATAATAATAATATAAATATATATATATATATATATATATATATATATATATATATATATATATATAAAGAAAAAACACTGAGTCATCGCAATGCCAAAAAAAGTTTGTATGTATGGATATAGAATCAACGACTACTGCTTGCTTATACAAAAAACAACACCGAGCAAAGTTTTTATATGGATTTGTGTGGGTATATTTTTAATAAATTTTTCAGATTTTTGCTTATAACTCGATTGTTTATGGACCGATATGGATAATTCAAAAAACCGAAAAAAATTTGCAACAGATTTGTGTAAAAACGAATTCTGAGGTTTATATAGAAGCTTCAAAAGATCTAAAAATGCTTTTCGATCGATATCTCGGTTACTAGTGAACCGATTTTGTTCATTACTTCCGCAAAAACAATCCAAAAAAGATTCTGAATTTCGAAGACGGCATCTTAGAAAAGTCGAAAATAAATACATTTTAGACCCCATTTCGTTTTTTGGCGACATCTCGGCCATAAATTAACCGATTTTTTGGATTTGGTTGTACAAAACATATATATCCGATAACTGGGACTTTCTAAAAAGTAATTTTAATAGACGTACATCGTTATTTCGACTTCCAATCAATAAAAATTCTGAAAATATATACTTTTTGGAGTCTTAAATGAATGTAGTATGAATTGTAAACGGAATGACAAATTTTACACCTGTGTTTAAGGGTATAAAAAGGGTATGGAGGAAAATTTATAAACCGATTTGACTGGCTTAAAAATCGAAATTCGAAGAAAATATTTGTGATGGATTTATGCAAGAATGAGGCCCATAGCTTATGGAGGAACTTCAAAAAATCTAATAACCCATTTTGGTCTATAAAGTGATTAGCACTGGATCTACTTAGTTCATTTTTTCAACACAAAAATTCATAACATAATTTCCGATTTTTCTGTGAAAGAACGAAATCTCTAGCTTACATTGGTGCATCAAAAAGTTGAAAAAAGCAAACATGCCTTATTTTATACTTGTTGTTGTTGTTTTTCTATATCGATGAAAACAACGTGTTAATCATTTCGCGCAAAGGGACGCGAATGTTATACCGATTTTAAGCAGAGCATACAAAAAATTTTATACTCTAGTTATAGCGGTTTTCCGAGAAAAATTTTAAAAATTTTCTTTATAATAAAAATCTCGATTTTTAAAAATTTTTCAGAAAATGGGATTTGCATCTAAGTTATATCTCCATATATTATACGAAAATATATTTTATTCAAGTTTATTACAAAGAAAATATATTTAATATTGTGATGCTTTTTTTATTTTATTTTTATATTTTGAAATTTTTTGGTGCTAATCTACATTTTGTTAAAACATTACAAACACCTATTAACTATGCAAATTATAGCAAATTTCGTGCTGTCCATGCGATGTGGCTTATCAAAATATGTTTTGACGAAAGTGTCCCGTTTTCAATTACCAACAACATTTGAGTTAAATTTATATTATCTATCAATTATATTTATCGTTGTTATTATATACATATATACAAGATTTGTACGAATCGCAATTTGCTATATAAAAATACAAACCAAAAAGTACAATTTTTGCGTAATTTTTTCTATTCCATTATCAACTGTGAATGTGCCTCGCGAAAAGGTGACTTTAAAAATGTTCACTGCCGTTTTCCAAATATTGAGACTATCTACTGCGTTGACTATTTAGGACACATCGAGATAAAGTGCAAAGTATCAATTTCAAAATTTGTATTCCATTGAGAAACACACAGACCCTGCGCAAAAAAGCAAAAAAATTGTAAAATTTAAATGATTTTGATATCAGAATTCGACTACTCTGTATGTAGCTATTGAAAGTCTGCACGATAACAAAGAAAACGTAAAATATATCCCCAAAGTCCGATTAGTTTATTTAGGATCGAATAAGATTCAAAAGTATAAACGCGCGAACCAAAAGTATAGAAAAAGGGGAAAAAATTAAGTAATTATAATCTCATTCTCTGAGTTTTTTTAAATTTGAACAACAATCATGATAACAAAATGAAACCTATGATGGTAAAATTTTGCACTTTATTAGTTTCAAGACTTGTGAGTTCATATTTGTAATAAAATAGAATTATCACAAAACTTATTAATAATTAAATTTAGGCAAGTTAGAAAATTTTTGATAATGGCCCATACCGAAATGGACCGAACTTCGTGAAAATTTTCATACTGATTTATGCTGATAAGAAATTTTATCAAAACAATGTCATATTTAAGGCAAATTTAGGCAGAAGAGGATATCTTCAAAATTGTATTTATTTAAATTAAAATGTATAATTTTTAATAACGTTTTTACTAATCTCTCAGAAACCAACTGATATATCATCACGAAAATTTGTTGAAGTCTAAAGGCTATAAAATCAAACAACACATTTTTAAATATGTATAATTATTCATGTATTCCTCTAAATTGCATGAATTTTTAACATTTTTTAAAATATTTTCACCTGGCCTTATCTCTAATAATCTAACAATATTAAACATCAAATTCAATGAAATAATATTGAACAATCTGCGAATAATTTGACTCATTAAAAAAATATTATAAAAACTATTCTCAAGATCTTTGACGTGAAATTATGTTCATTTATTTTCAGAAATTAAAAATTTACAGAATATGACAAAAATTTCTCAAATTTCTATATTTATTATCATTTACTTTGTGATCTCTGATCAGTAATATGGATCTGTCACAACATTTGTTTTTCAACATTGAGGGCATGAGATCTTTCAATCAATTTTAATACACATGGAGTATACATGGAGTTCTGAGACTATAAATCACTTTTTTTTCTAGATAAAAAGAAATTACTGTAATTACTAATTACCATTTTGCTACAATTACTTTAAACTCGAAAATTATATTAAGAAATCCCGTGCCGCAGAAAAAGTTTTAATTTTGTTGCACTATATTATCATGAATCACAACTAATTATTGTGGTTTTGCGTAACGATGCTAAAAACTTAAATTTTTAATTTTAGTCTATAAAATTATTTTTACTAAAACCGATTTAGCTGATTTTAAAAAGTAAACTGCTTAGCATCGGATCAAAAAATATGGATAAATTTCGGACAGAAACAATTTAATTTTTTTTTATTCAATTAACTTAAAATGAAAAATCTAAAGAACAATTCTATCAGATTTGCAAAAGATCTTGGTCCAAAAGTAATACATTTGTAAGTTAAGTTTAAAATAATTAATTAATTTCATTTCGATGATTTTAATTAACAAAATTCTTAGAAGCATATTCGATATAAACATCTCGTAAAATGTTTCGTTCTTTTGGAAAGCCCATTTCAATAACAGACGCATGGACAGACTCTACAAACAGACATATGTAGTTATTTAAACAATATTAATACGAAAAACGTAAGAAAACACAAAAGTACTTAAAAATGAATCCAATTATTTATCTTTATTGTTTTTCTGTTTTACAAAATTACAAAGGTTTAAAACTTATGGTTTTTCTTTATGGGTATTTAAAAGAATTTTTATATAATGACCATAATTACAAGGGCTAATAAGTATGATATGGTTATGAGAAATTCATTAATATTTTGTTTGTTGTGTTATGAAAATGTTTTGTTTATATTTATTTTACCTTTTTGAAATATGGCGTCAGTTGTTTGAATTATAGTACGAGGACATATAAATGCAGTTGCAAAAGAAACAAATACACAAACGTAGACACACATATAAAAATAAATACTTTATTAATCATAAATTTTGATGACAAATTATTTTATTTCTTCTTCCTCGTATGCATTATGGCAAACAGTTTTTATTTTTCTACTTTTGGCATTATTACGATTTTTTATATAAATATTATGGATTTTTAAGAGATTATTTAAAAAAAATGCTTTAGTAATACAACAAAAGATATACCTGCATAAATTAAATAATTTATTGTTGTTGTTTAAATATTGTAATTTGTAAGTTAGGTTAGATGGGAAGCTGTAAATGTAGCTCACTTGGGTCCTATTGGTCCCGTTGTGTTACCTTAATGGATCATGTGGATCTGTTTTTACATATCCGAAAATAGGTTCGAATCGAACCAACCTGAAGCACGAATAAAAGATCTGATCCATCTGACATCAATTGCAGAGAGATCAGATAATCCGTGCATATACAGACCACCAAATTCAGTGGTCCTTATATTTGCAAGAGCAGGACAGTGACAAAGAAAATGTACTACTGCCTCTTCCTAGTCCTAGTCTCCCAGCGTGGGCACCAGCAATTCAGTGCCCTGTAATAGTGGTTACAAGTGTTAGTAGCTGACACCTTGGCCATCTCAGAATGAAACTCGACCGTTTTTAATCGTACCAGGGCCATATCTGTCTCGAGATATAATATGCGAACTCTACTGCAGTACCATTGATCTGCAAGATGACAGCGGTATGCCAACTAGTTGGTTCGTTTCTTCACTTTGAAGAAGGTTACTAGTTCTGGCTAATTCATCCGCAATAATATTTCCCGGGGTACTTCAGGGACCCCTTACCCAGATCAACTCTAGGTTTTAATGTCTCGCCATCTCATTTAAAGATGACCAGCCTGAATGTCGAATAGACACCCGAAAGAGAATGTCCAGCCAATTTACCGCTCTCCTAATGACTAAGATCTCCACTTAAAGAGCAGTGCAGTGATCCAGCAATTTAAAGGAGATTTTCCTCCTATATGCATACGCGACGGTTTTGAACCTTAGGAAATCAAATTCCCTGAGCATTGTGTTAACGGCAATATTACAAAGAAGTATCCTATATATGGTAGCCGCACCCATAGTAGACATTATAACTCTGTTAGTTAGAGGTTTCCATATGATGACAATAATCGACTGATGTATATTCAGTCTTTCCATAGCTATTTCGTATAATAACAGGAAATTTATAATTGAGAAGAGAAGTAACTAGAATTTACAAACAATATGGAGAAAGAAAGAGAAATATTCCCTTTGTATTTCCGTTAATGTATTTAAAGTTAATATTTGCTATAAAATCACTGAAATAATAGGAATTTAATTTCTCCATACGTATGCACGTATGTATGTATGCATATATGATTATAAATACTGCGCACGAAAAATTTAGTGCATACAATTCATGGGGTCGATTCTTGTTTTGTGAATTTTTTCCTGTAATAAAAATATTTTCATTTTCATATCAAAAGAATTTTTTTTTTAATTTTTTATATTTTATTTTTTTATGAAAATATTGTGTCAATTTTGTTTCATTCCAATAATTTCTTCTAAAAATAAGAAGATACCTATTTCTAAGTAAACATAAATAACGTGTTTTTGCATTTAATTTTAAACACGGGACAAAAAATAGTGAATCTTTTAGAATTTATTTTTCAATTTCGGAGGCATTAGTAGCCCTTTTTGAATCTAGTTCTAAATTCAAATTCTAAAATACAATTTTTGTGTTATTTATGAATGTACGTGAACAAAGTTACCGTTAAGAATTTTTAAAAATTGTCCGAAATAGGGGATTTAAGAAAATAAAGTCGTCAAAAAAGGATTTGAAAAAAGGGCCAACTGAACAAAAAAACTCCTCAAAATTTGCTTATTTGATACAAACAAAAACTATTGTATTTTAAAAAAAACTACTAAACTTAAATTTATTGAAAATAAAATAATTTATAAAGATAAAGATTTATTAAAAAAATAGTTAACCTAAAATTCTCTTATTATTAACTAACTTCTATATTTTTGTACGAATTTTTCACTCAGACTCCATTCTTACAAATCCACATCTAACAAATTTAAGACTGAAAGTATAGATTCACAAGTGTTGACCTTAAGTCATTTTTCTTTAGGGATAATTTAGAAAAAAGACGTTCCGCCGAAGCACTGCTATAACTGGGATATAAGTATTTATCAAATCTATTTTTAATTTTCTCGATCCCGTCCAAAAAGTTTCGGCATATGATATTTTAAATAGTTGTAAATAAACTTTATCATTAGTTTTAGTCTTTAACAGTTTCAGTTCATTTATAAATTCTTAGCTATACTCTGTAACAGTATCAAAATAATTAATTTCTTCATTGGAATTAATATATAATGTGTCAAGATATTTCAGACGACTTAGATTTTCGTCAATCATCACATAGCCTTAAAAAGTCGCCATTTAGTTCTATTTTAAAAAACGGGCCAAACAAGTGTCCAGGAAGTTGAAAAAGGGGCAATTGGCGACAAAAGTCGCTAAACGGCATCGCTGCACGTGAATGTGTATATATGTGAAAATTCAATGGTGCAAACAAAATGTATTTTATTAAAAAAGGGAGCGTTTTTATTCATTTTTACAAAAATTAATCTTAATTAAAAAAAAAAAAATTCAACGATTTTATAATAAAAGTAATAATTGCAAAAAATTAAAATATTTAAAGACACACAAATGGTAAAAACATAATATTTTGTGCTGATAAATTTTAAAAATTAAACATTTAAAAATACGCTTGATTTACGTTACTTAATTTTATTCATAAACTTTTATTCGTTGGAAAAATTTTTTTTACAATGAAACTTTTGAGAAATATTTTTCGAAGAACATTAAACATTTTCTGTAATATATGTGATATGGAATACATGACCAAGATGTAAAACATCCACCAGTACGTACTTTTGATTACACTTTAAGCAGCATTCATATTTTTGAAAAAAATTAGTCTCAGTAATTTTTGTCTTCTCCTTTGCCTTCACATTTTTTCTGGCATTCTTATTAGGAACTGGTTATATTTCCTCCTTGTATTCTTTATGACTCAAAAAACTGAATTTCCCAATTCATTCTGCACTCCTAGGAATTATTCTATATGTTCAACATGAGTTTCGATTATAAATTTTAATTATGAGTTTGCATGAATTTTGTTATATTTCCTTTTTAAGAAAAACTAATTATGATATTACAACAAAATTTAAAATTAACTCTAATAATTTAATAATTTTTCACGTATAGTGAATCTTTAAAGTGTGCACGGATTTTTTCGTACGCAGTCCTCAATTTTTATATATCTAACTTTGAAGCAACATAGCAATTGTTATGATATGAGGTAAAAAAATATATGCTCTGCTTTACTACATGTTTTCAACACGTTCAGTAATAAAAAGCAAATACTTAAAAACCTATAACAATAAAAGAAAAGTAAGCAACAATAAATGCAGTTAAACATTTTGAACAACCGTAGAGATAAGGATAATCAAATATAAAAATAGGAAACAAAACGAAAACATTATAACACAACAATCACATAAGCCAATAATATCCTTAACTTGTTGAACCTTAAGACAACTTTATTTACGACAATCAAGAATAAAAAAAGAATAAATAAGAAACTGGAAAACATAACAATTTAAACCTTTAAATCAAAAAAAAAATAAATAAATATATATCGTTTACTCCACGATAAATTTATAAAAAATGGACATTTTTTGAAGGAGGATCAGCTGTGTTTGTTTTTTAATTATTATTTTTTTTTAAGTTTCAAAAATCGAAAATTGACTCATGATTTTAATTTTTATAAAAGTTAAAAAATCCGATAAAGTTTGTAAGTTTAAATCTTCATATCTCTTTACCAAGTAGATGGACTTTAATGATTCACGACTCTAATGAAGGCAATAATTCAAAGGTAAAATGTTTATTTAAAAATGCACTCGAAATGCAATTACATTTTTACAATGCATTTTTCTACCTCTTCAATTTTAATTTTATTTTAATATGTTTAAAAGGTATATCCATAGATTAATGAGTAGATATTTATGCGAGAGAAAAAAACCTGCTTTAATTGTCAAAAAGCTAATTCATGCAACAACAAAATAAATATAGTCACATATATTTTGTTTTTGTGTTTTGAAAAAAAAATTTTAATTTTTGTTTTGAAAATTTAGTTCTCACATAAACTTCTAGTTGTATTCTATGGCTATATCTTCACTACAACTAGCAATAGCAATTATTCTGGAACAAGGTGATTTACTATTCTAATATTTTTTTTTTTTTAAAGACCATCAATTTTTACATATAAAATTTTAACTTGTTCATAATATTTTGGTTTTTGTTTTTGATTTTTTTTTTATTCTCATTCAGTAATATATAGGGGAGATTGGTGTAAAGTGGAGCAGACTTTAATCTAACTTCAATAAAATACCAACCAACAATCTTTTGAATCCTACAACGGAACTGTTTTATAGAATGGGTGATTTTTCAAAAATTTTGCATAAAAATAATAAGATTAACTATTTTTTTTTTTTTTTTTTTTTTTTTTTTTTGTAAAATGGGAAATGTTGAAGTATAGTGGAACATAGTAAAAATGAAAATTTTAAAGATATTTAGCTTTAGTTAAATATATTTAAATGATTTTGGTATTTTGCAGTTTACTTGAATATCAAAATTCAAGTAAGTTATAAAAACAGATAGGTAATAACTGATAAAACTAATAGAAAATAATAAAACAAAATTCATAAAAATTGGCAGTTAGTTCTGGTATTTGGAAGAGTCTAATTCATAGATATACTAAATTGCTATATTTTTCGCGCACTTTAAGTGTACAGTTTTACAGCAACCACTATTTCCGCAATTTTTAAATCCATATTTTCTTCCTTTAATAAGAAATTGTAATGCAGAGTTTATTAAATTATTTCCAATTTTCCTCATATTTTGATGCGTTTTATTAGAGTTTCTTAAATATTTTCATATCATTGATCATTTTCAGCAAAATTAAGAGAAAAATTTGTTTGTTTGCATAATTGGATTGTTTATATAATTTGCCATTAGAGAAATGTTCTTTTTACTTTCAAATAAGTAATTTTGATTTTTTAAATTAGAAAGAAATTTTGTAATTTCCTGATGCAATGTATTAGCTTTAAATATTTTTAGGTGCAAAAAGGAAATATTTTTAGCAATTGCTTATTTTGGGCATAAATAGTAAATATTTATAATTTTGCTGGTAAAAAATATATTTTAGGAGCATATTTTTTTAATTTTAAGGGCATATTTTTCGATTTCAAGAGCATTTTTGAATTTTTTGTAGCTCTGAACATCAAACTGACGACAATTGGTGCAACTTACTAATTGTAAGTTAAGTTGGCATGGTATGGAAAAATATGCATAAGTATATACATGCCAGATAAATTTAGTGCAAAATCGTCCAATTTTGAGCAAGAAAAAATCATTAAAATTGTCAAATTTGCAATTTGAAATCATCAACAAATCGTCGAAAACAGACATACGGTTTTTTTTTAATGTTAATGAATAGGTTTTTATGTTCTTTTATGTATAATTAAATTTTAAATTGAAAAGAAATTAATAAAAATTGCATTAGTTTTGCATATATCGGCGGCCTATTATGAAAGTTAAATAGTATCTTTAAGTCTCTGATACATAAAACACTTTTTTTATAGGCCTAGTTATGTCTAAAATGAATTATGAAATATACCAGAAAAAATAAAAAATTAAAAAATATAAAAATTATAAAAAGATTGTATTTTTGTATGAAAAAATCTGTAGGAATATTTAATTTTTTTTTTTTAATAGATGACTATTTTGTCCCAAAACAATTTATATTGCAATTTTCAGTAAACATTATAATTTTTATATAATAAAAGAAGACACAAATTGAAAGGGTATATTTCACTAATGCATCTTAAAATAGCATTTGCTTTATGAATGCATTTTTTGAGTTATAACACCGTGTAACAATTTCTCAAAAATGTTCCCACACATGAAAAAAATCCATATATGCATCAAACTAGAGCCCATACATAATAAAATTACGTAGTCAGTTTTTCTCCAGGACGTTAAATTTTCTATTGAAAGGACCTTAAGATTTCGGAAAATACACGACTTAAAAAAAATTTATAAAATTTTTATCAAAATTACATCAGTCCAATATGGAAAAAAGCCTTTATTTAAATGTAGCAGAAGAAAATGTCAAGAAAATATTCCTTATATAAAGTATATAATTATGTAATAAATTGTTTTGTTGATTCGTAGCTTTCATTTGACATACATATTGAGTCGATATAATAATTTCTCATCTTTCGAAACTTTGAAGTTCTTTTGAGAGGAACTTTAACATCCCGAAGAAAAACTGGGTACCTTTTCATGTGAGAGAATGATTGTTGTAGGCTTACATACATGTGTAAATACTCTAAAAGAAAGAGAACCTGTTCAAAACTAGTCACGTGATAGGTTCTCAGGGCTAGTGACCGGTTCTAGTTCCGGAATTTTATGTGGGAGGAACATGTTTACTGTTCAAATTGTTTTTTTTTTTTTTTGTTATTTGTTTATTATTATATATATTTGTACTGAATTTTATTTATTTTTATTTTATAAAATATAAAATTCAATAATGTCGATGGCACCCTAAATCGACGTGGCACCCACGTTCTTCTGACGTGTCTTACGTTTTATAGTCTTCAACACTCACCATGCAGTCACAGATTGTTCCTTGATGTATAGCTCATACGTGGAGGATTAATTCCTATCTCTCTTCGTCCTAAGATTTCCTTACTTTGGACTTCAAAGTAGGTGTCACGGGAACCAGCAGCCCCAAGACCAATGGCGACACTCCATACGTCATTGGTTCTTGGGTGGCTGTTGGTGTGGCACTTGATAGAAGATAGATTATGATCACAAGGGTAATCAGGAGAAGTAATCTTGGCCAGAAAGCGAGTTATTAGATTGCAACCTGTATGTGTAACAGCATATGGGGGTATTGGTTGGAGCAATATACTTCACTCGGTACTAAGACCACCGTGAGGTAAGGTCGCCATGACAGGTAGTTAATCTTGAGCACATCTGCGCGCGAGTTGCTAATTGCGCACTGGACAAGCATGTTAGAAATTTACTCTCAACTGATATTTGGTGAGTGTGGTGGCGAGTAAGGTGTCATTTGGTACTCAACCGGTACTGAGGAACCGGTCCATTACCGTAATTGGTGGCAATTACGGTAATGGACCGGTTATTTTCTTAAGTTTTTGTGCTTCAACATTTAAATAAATAATATTGTTATATTGAAAGGATTCTTAGCTTTCATTTCAAATTCTTATTGGGTTGTCATAATATTCGTAAATATATTATACATTTTTTTTTTTAATTGTGTATCCTTTTAAACTTTCAAGTCTTTCTAGAGGAAATTTGGCGTCTAGAAGAAAAACTTAGTATGCAATTTTACTACGTATGATCTCTAGTTTCATGCATATATCAATTTTTTATATAAAATAATTTTATAGCTTATAGAGCTGTGAATAAATTCATGAGATTTTTAAAGTTACAAAAAAAAAAAATAAAAAAAAATATAAAATAATTAAACATGGAGATATTCAAATATGGCATATTAACAAAATCCGCAGACCTAATTTATATTTTTGAGCGTCCTTTCATAGAATGACTAATATATTAAAAATAGGCACACACAAACAAATTTATAAAACCATAAAAATATTAAAGTTCATAGAATCTAAAAATGTTTAAATTTGAGAACAATATTTAAGAAAAAATTAAAATATAGTTAACTACTCGTAGTATATAACTAACCACAGATTTTAAACTAATAAGTTTTATTGATTTATAAAAGACTGCGGCAGAAAAAAATTCCATAATTGTTAATTGCATTTAACTACATTATAAATCATTAAATTATACATTTAAAAATAAATTACCCCACAAACACTTTAGACCAATTTTTTGATCATACACAAACACACTTCTAAAAATAATGCAAAACAAACAACTGACTCAGAAAAGAAAAAATAAAATAAAATGACATAATAAACTAAATAGAATTAAATTTATTTCAAGACATTTTAAGACTACAGCTACGAATACCAGTGAATTTCTTAACAAAAGGTGCGTAAGAAAATGTTCTCGTTATTGAAATGAAACCAAGCAAAACGAAAATATCAGCAGCAGCAGACGACAATTCTAAACATTTTGGAAAGAAAAAAGAGCCAAGAAAATCTAGTGAACAATAAGAGAATTGAAAAAAAAAATAAAAAATTCTAAGTATTATTAGTTTATCTATTTATTTTTGTATAAATTTTTATTGATATTCCTTCAACCATTTCAACATGCATTTGGCCATCCATTTCTCCTTCTATTCAAACACCCAGCCGTCCATCCACTCATACATCTAATCATATATCCATAAGATTTGTTTGGCGTTTTGTCTGTCACATGCATTGAAAAATGTTCACGATACTCAGTTACTTAGGCTACACAGCTGTTGTCGAACAACAAGTTAAATGAACTCTAATTAACATATATACACAGATACATCGATAACATACACATACCCAGCAAAAAAACGATCAAGTACTTCCAAAAAAGAACATTTTCACCACTTCAAAAGCAGAACTAAGTGCATATTTTCAACATTTTTGGAAGTTATTTATAATTACTTCCAATAAAGTTAAAATAAATGTATTTTTAGCAAGAAAAAAGATTAATAATTTCTAAGAATATTTAAATTTCACAATTTTTAAATCATTTTTATTATGATCTAATAAGACTAAAACAGATTTTTTACAAAAAAAATCTTTAAATATAGTTTTAAGAAAACAATGAACAAGAAGCATAAAAGAAGAACATTCTCCCAATGACAACCATAGGTTAGAAAAAGAACTTCTTCTTTCCAATGAAAACTCAATGTTAAAATCATGACTTTTTCAGCTCTTTTTCAGTTCTTTTTTTGCTGGGTATATTTATAAAAACATATACTAATACATTTACATGTGTATGTACTTTTGGTTAGAATATAAATTATTTGGATGTCACCATTCTACACCCCATTATTGGCAAATCAATAGCAACATTTAGATATTGACGTCACAAAAGACAATTTGCCTTAATTTTGTGCAAAATTATTTTCGAAAAAAATTAAAATAGAAAAATATTAGAAAATAATTGTTTTTTTCCTCTGTGTACCCTACACTAAGGTGACATTTGTTAAGTTCATAAAATTGTGGTAAAAAAAACTTTTCATTAAGCATGACGATCTTGTAAGATTTAAATATTTTTCTAATTACCGAAATGTAGAGAGATGACCAATGACATGACACTTCAAACTGACTACAATTGATGTAAAAAATATACATAAGTGTAAAATGATGTATATAATACCAAAGTAATGTATTAATAAAACCCCTACTCCAGTCCATGTTTTCGTCTTCACATATAAGGGGTAATGTAGAAAATCTAGCGAATTGTTGATTTTTTTTTTTTTTTTTTTTTTTTGTTTTTGAAAATGACTACCGTTATATGATATCTATTATTACACGATATTTTTAAATTATATTTCAAAACAACTGAAACCGATTTTCACAAATGTTGGTATATAATGCCTACGCAGCATAAATTTCCTATTTACGTGGTAGCTAGATAACATAGTTAACTTTCTCAACAAATTTCAGTACATTTCATTTTTTGGAATAAAACATTCGTTATAAAAATTTATAAAATTATGTTTAAAATTTCGAACATAATAACATGAATAAAACATAACAAAAAATTTTCGTAATGTCTCTCTAGAGACATGACAGGTTTAATAGCAGATTAAATTCTTGAAATGTGGTCGTTTATCCACACTCAGATGGCAGTAAAAGAAAAATGTACAAACTAAAATTTGATTTTTTTTTTAACTTACTAGAAAATATTGATTAAGTAAATTTTGGCAAAATTATTACATTTCAGGGTATTAAAAAAGGACCTAAATAATGAGATGAAACTTGGTTCAGAAAAAAAAAAAGTCGCAAGAATGAATGAATGAAGTCAAACATGTTTGGCCGCGTAATGGTACGTGGTGTTCATTTCTTTAAATCAAATATAAGCCATGTTAAAGCTTTAGTTAATCATAGCTTAACAAATTTTAAATAACAAAGCTGAGAAAAATTCTGAGGCAAAGAATAATCATAGCTCCTCAATAATAGAGAAATAAAAATATTTTAAATATTTTGTATTAGCCTGGAAAATATAGGTTATTGCTGACTTTTCTCATGTTCCAAGGTACAAGTTTTATGCACTGAATAATCTAGAAAATGGTCCTAAATAGTATGAAAACAATAAAAATTTACAAAAAATTTGTCGTATGTAAAGTTTACTCAAAATGCAACGAGATATATCATTATTTTATTCCTTTACATAGTGTCTACATTAGAGATTTTTTTATCATGATAAACGTCAAACTTAACGTGAATTTGTGGAAGGTGGCAACAGTTGTACAAAAACAACAATAAGGCGTATTCATTATTGTTTTTTATATATGCAGTTTAACAACTGTAACAACCGAAATAATAATCAGCTGTTTAACTAAGGTTACCTTGTATATATTCGCACTGATTTTGATGTTTGTTTTGATAAAAATTTGCCTAATGTAGACACTAGGTTAGTCTAAATAAACTTTGAATAATCATAACAAAGAGTGTCATAAAAAGACATTGATGGCACTCGTGACATGTAACATTGACCAGATTTAAAATTTTGTCGATACAGAAGGAGCACCCAAAATTAGAAATGTTATGTTAGTCCAACAGAGTATCATTTAATTAAACCACCCAGAATTATGGCAATTGTAAAGGAATTGGATCCAAGTTAAAAGCGAATTTAAAAATGCCGCAGCTATGCTAAATTGTTATTATTAATTTTAAATTCTTAAAAAGAGATACCATGAAAATTTCGTAAGAGTACTTTAATATATATTTTTTTTTTTCAAAAGTCATACCTAAAAAGCCAATATTTTGGCCAAAGCCAAAATATTATATTTTTGTTGAAATTTTTTATTTATTAAAAAAAAGTATATCGCCTCTGAGCTGGCTAAATTATCTTTGTGGAGAATTGCATTTAAAAGTCTTACTGGTTACACCTATGACTACAAAAGTATTTCTCAATATATCAATTGGTTTAGAAAATCCAGGAGATGTGTAAAATTTTGTATACATATAAATATACCACTAAAGTGTATTGTATATTTCGTTGTATCTAAAATTATGGAAGGGGATGACTTTTGTAACATCTTGGCCAAATTTCCTATGATGATTGAACTACGATCTACACTGTAATTTATGTTAACGATCTCAGAACAAATCTTTGAAAAAACTTATTCACCAATATTAAGGATATTTATATCAAAATATAGCTAAAGAAAAACAAATAAATACATATTTTGTATTTTTTGAAAAGTATTTAATGGTAAGGATAAAAACGTAATTTTAATAAAAGAAAATCACATAAAACAATTAGAACACAGAAAAAAGTTACAATCACCAAAATAATTCATTCAATTAAAAATTTTTTTAAATTTACACCTCTCACCAAAATCATTATATCATTTACTAATAACTGTAAAAATTGAGCAACAGAAATTTTTTCCAATTAAAAAATTTATTAAATCAATCAAGTAGATTATTAAATGAATAAAAATTTAAATAAGGAAACATCTTACTTGAATTTTATTAATAATATTTTCTTTATTTTATTTTTGCTTGAATATATTAAATACATTTCAATGTAAAATGAAACAACTGTGTTTATATTAATTTGAATGTGTTTCTTATCCTTTATAGGAACATTTCTGAAAACTGACCAAATACTGGTTTATTAATTGTTCTAATATACTTTACATAATATGCTATATGTCTGATATACATACAGGTATATCAATAAAAGCTATGCGAAAAAATTAAATTAACGATTTTGAAATATTTTTCAATGATCATAGGAAGTTGAAATTTTGCCAGAATATAAGAAATACTATACCCTTCCATCAAGTTTTAATCTTATAAGAAAAAAAGTAAAAAAAATGCGATATATAATTCATAAATACACAAAAAGGTGTATGGAAATGGTCTCAGTTTAAAAAGATAAAAGTAAATCGTGATATTATTAAACAATTTCACATATAATAATAATAATAATAATAATAATAACATTTTTGTCAAAAATATAAGTTTTCTCCAAAATGTCAATGGCTTTTTATCTAAGTTTTTGAAACCGTTTGCGAGCGTTTATAAATTCGTATGCTTTAGTCCTTTAGCCAAGAAAGGTTTCAATCATTAACTTATGCTGTAAAAAAACTTTGTAAAATTTTATTTGTACAAGTTAAACAAAAATATACAAATTTATTTTTATGTTAATTTTTGATTTCGGAAAAACAAAATGGCGAATCCAATATGGCGACCACAATTATTTAAATTTTTATATTAATATATAATGAAGTTATTACTACTATTATTGGAAATAAACTAGAAATAAATTTCTTGATCAAAATTAAAACTTCTTTAAATTGTACAAATCTATTCAAATGCTCTAATTTAAAAATATGGATAAATTTACAAAATATGCAAAAGATTATAATTTACTCTTATTGGCCGATAAATTCAATCCGCCATTTAAACTTTTTTAATTTACCTCTAAAAATTAATAGCTTCTCAAATATATAAACCATATTTTCCGAATTCGGAAATTAAGAGCAAATTCGTATTCAGAGACCACAAGTCTGTCAATTGTAGTGATATCAATTTCATAACACAATCACACTTAAATATTCAATTTAAGAAAATAAATTTTCATATTTAGGAAATAATACACTCTGCTACAACGAAAAATCACTCAAAAAATTACATAGCATACGTTATAGGCCTTCTTGCAAAATAGGAGTCCATAATATGCTTTTAAGGGTTTTGAATCATAATCTCCAGAAAAATTTGAATTCATAGGCGAAAATATTTTTAGGATTTTCAGTTTTTTTTTTTTTTTTTTTTTTTTTTTTTGTTTTGTGAAATGTGGGATTCCTTCTACAAAAATCTTAAAGTTTTTTACAATCTCTCATTTTAAACAATCAACGAAAATTTCTAACTAACAAAGATTTTATTACAGATATATTATTTATAGTTTCTCCAAAAACCATGTTTTTTTTTTCTCAAATAATTTACGTTACTTAACTAACATAATTCTTCATTATGTAGATACAAATTTAAGTCAATATCTTTTACAGAACAGAATTTAGGCTACTTTAAAGTTTAATATGATGTAAAATATTTGAAATCGGATAGGAAACAAAAAATTGGCAAACGATGAAATAATTTCTATGTCAATTTTGAGCCCTATTTGTCCCATATTCTCATATGGGGCCCTATGGAGCCCCCATCCAAATTAAAAATTATACGCTCCTCTGCTACTTCTGTGTGAATCCAGCCAGGCGATTAAAAGTTAAAGATTTTTTTTCCAAAAAAAAAAAAATCGAAAAAAGAATTGTGTCAAAACGTGGAGAAAAAGCAGATTCGATTTCTTGCCTTTGAAAGCAACACACCAACTAAGTACCATCGTCTTCTTCACATTTTTTGTTTTTAATTTAAAAACAATGTAATGGTTTTTTTACTTTCAGAAGGTCGAAAATCGAAATTAATGTTATTTGTTTTTGTAAAATTTTTTACTAACAGGAAAATACTAGAAAGAGTAATTTTTCTGATAGTGGATAAAACTATCACCTAATTGCTGGCAGGGTACTTATATATATAAAATAATATTTTTCTTTTCACACAAGAATTTTGTTCGTCAAATCGCGTTTTGGAATTTTTACAATAAAAAATCGTCAAAATCGGCAAATCTGGCAACAGTGAACACAATTGCGCAGGTTATGCTCACACTCAGGGCTGTCAGATGTGGCGATTTTTAATTGCTTTTGGTGACTGAATTTTCCGTTTGGCGACATGACGAATTTTTTAGCGATATATAACATGGTGACAATTTGTTTGGCTAATTTTTAAAATTTGATTAAATATGCAAGTGTGGAGAAAAACTATTAAACTTTCTTACCAGAAATTGACTATTTTTAGTATTGGCCTATGTAGTAAAATGTAGAACCTTAATTTGCAATAACTTCAACTTAATTTATGAAATTTTATTCCCAAAAAATATATATTACAATACTTATGTATTAAATGTTTGATAAATTGTTTCCCATCATCCTTCAAATATATTAAGGATATTAATGATTTCGGTCATAAGGATATAAACGTTCATGTATAAATCAATTCTATGAAACAATTTATAAGTTAGGACTAATGTTGTAATAAATATAATGTTAGAATTACTCTTTTAAAAGATATAATAAATAATAATAAAGAGAAAATAACAATAATAAAGCCAACAAATGTTAAGAGTTGATGATTTAAACAGGGGCTATATGTCAGAAAAGTGTATTTTAAGTTGTAGTTTTTTATTCAATTACACCGTGCTCGAAAATAAGACTCATTGTGGGCACCCATTGGGATAAACTAAATCGACGACCATTTTCAAAAGCTATTTCATTTTGAATGGCTAAAAACAGGTTTTAAGAAAATTAAGTTTTTTAGATTAAATTTAATAATGCATTTTAAATCTAATTTTTCATAAAAATTTTGTCTATAAAATGTATTTTAAATTTAAAATTGGTTTGTGAATGCGGAGGTTAATTTTTGAATTTAAACAATATAAACAATTAAGATTCAATTGAAGTGTATAATTGTTATTATCAAGTATATATTAAACGTTAATAAACAAAACTTTAAACTTGCAAAAAATACTAATGAGCAACTTCTCAAACAAAAATATAAAAAAATATTTAAAATCGGGCTAAAACTGATTTATTTTATGATTGGAATATATATATATATATTCAATCGATTTTTTTGTTTCATATACATAAACAATGTGCCTTTGATTTCTAGTTTTCAATTAACTCGCTACCTAGTAAATACTTTTTAGTTTTCGGTAATGGCAACTACTTACTAAAGTAGCTTTTCGGTAATGAGGCGTCATTATTATTTGCCTACTCTGTATTACATAAATAAGTACTCAATAGTGTAATAGCACAGTAATATTGCAATCACGTGGATGAGTTGGCTAGAGAGCTGAATTAGCAACCAGAAGATTGTTGGTTCAACACTATTCTAATGCTGTTAGTTTTTTATAATAAAATGTCTAAAAAAGTATTTTATACTAAAAAAAGTTTTTGTCACTTAGAAAATTAAGTGCGAGATGGTGTACTGAGTAAGACGTTAGCCATTAAAAAGGAATGGATAATTTGTGTCCAAGTTCAAATCTCACTGATGACAAAATTTTTTTGTTATTATATTATCCTTAGAGTCTAAAAATAACTAGATGAATTTTTGGATAACTCGAACAAAAATTACTAGTTACTCAGACAAAAAATAAGTAGTTTATTTTTGTTTCCAATTATACTCAATAGAAATCAAAGTTTTTGCTGGATACTCCCATAATTAAGTTTAAACCCAAACAAATATCGCGAATACGAGAGCTAACTTCGAAAAACGTTTGCCACCATTGGGTTATTATTAGCTATTGCAATTATCATTGGTTTTATTAAAGCTGAATTTACATTTAAAAATTATACAAAACTAGCTTAACCCGGTGCGCCTCGCTGCACTGTTAAAATAAAATAAGTGTGAAAAAATACAAATATATTTTTTTATGATTTAATTTATTTATTTACATACGTATTGTATTTCAACTTGTTTTGTAAATATACACTTTAAAAAAAAATAATAATAATTTTAATATATATTTATTTATATTATCAATAGCAACTAATTCAATTAAATAATTCTTATTATTAATGATTATCGTAATGCTTTATGATCTGTCCACAAAGCTCATTTTTATTTTGAAATTTATAGCTTTCCATTATAATGGCTTTAATTACGTTCCTCAGTTATGCGTTATATAATATGTGCATCATGTGGGGGGTATTTTCCACCCTGCGCCTACCCATTTTATTTTAATTTTTAAAGGTGTAGTTTATTACAAGAGTAATTCCTACCAAGTTTGAACATTCTCACTATAACAGTTCTTAAGAATTGCGATATGAAACATTTTCGTCCTATGGGGGGCTACCACTCCCCCTGCAGCTATCTTACTACAATTTCGGTGGTCAGAAGATCCTACTACAAAAAATTCAAGAAAATGGGTGCAGCGGCTCTTAAGATATCCGATACTTAATATTGGTATCCTATGGGGGTACCACTTCCCCTGCGCCTATCAAAAAATTAAGTAGCCTGTTTTATTTTTGGGGCTCATGTGATGTTACTGTAAAAATTTCAGGAAAATCGGTTCAATCGTTTAGGAGTCTATAAGCCAACAAACAGACAAACATATTTTATTTATAAATATATAGATTTTAAGTATTAAAAATTGTACGACACTTAAAATTTAAGTTATTTTTTTTTTTTTTTTTTTAATATTTGTTTGAAAAATCAATTAGAATTTTAATTTGGCGATTTCTGATTAACAATTTGGAAGAATGCAATTTGCTGAGAATGCAAATGATGCAAAATGCACTGGAAAAAATTAGTAGCAATAAATTATTTGGTAATTAATAAACATCAATTTCTTTAATATCAATGTTCTAAGATATATTTTTATATTTTATGGAAATATTAATAAATTTAAATGTAAGGAAAACAAAAATGCATTTAAAAATGTATTTTATATAATAATAAATATATAACTGACTTTTTCATTTACTAAACCCAACTTTTCTTTAGTTAATTGTGATTATTTAAAATTTCGTCAATTAATAAAGTTAATTTTTGGACCACCATATTGGATCCAACATTTTTATTATTTTTTTTTATTATAAAATTTGTAATCAGCGCCCCAAAAACTTTTTAAATGATATACTTTTTTTTTTTTGCATACACCAAGTATTCTTCTATATATATATATATATATTCTTCTATATATATATATATATATATATATCTTCTATATCTTCTTATAATAAACATTTTCTAAATAGCTTTCATTTCTCAACTATAGGGCTACCAAAATTCGTTATATATCATCTTACAGCATTTATTTTTGCATATTAATATACATTTATATTAAATAAATATATATAAAAACAAATAATTATTTTTAGTAACAATAAAATTACCTTGTTATTTATATTAAAAATGAAGAGTAGGAAGACGACAAAATTACAAAATTAATCCTTTGTAGAGCAGCAGCAACAGCAGTAAATAATGTTGAGTAGAAAACAATATTCAGCTGTAATTTTGTATTCTCTAATAGCAAACAGCATATTTTAACATATTTTTTTTTATTTATATTTATAGTAGTTATTATTTATTATAAGATTTTTTCAATATTTTTTTAATATGTTTTTATTTTATTTTATTTTCATTTTATTTTATTTTTTTTTTTTTTTTGTATAATAAATATTTGTGTTACAAAATATAGAAAGGATTTATATATTTGTATGTATATATATATATTTTTTATATAATTTTCTTATTTTTATTTATTTATATATGTAGGTATGTATGTGTGTATATTTAGGATATTTTAGAGAGGGATTTCCTTTTAAGCACTTTTGGGGAAACACTGATATAATATTTAAATTACACTTTATTTCAGCTTAGATTTTTATTATTTTAATATATATTTTTATTTTTCTTTAATTTTTATTTTTTCTTAATTTTTATTTTTAAAATTTAAATTCGTTTTATATTTTCATTCAATTGCCTGCGTTTTGTTTCGGAATTTCTTTTGTATTTTTTGGTAAAATTAAATTAGAAATTAAATTAACATTTTTTATTTAATTTTTTTTTTTTTTCATTAATTTATTTACAAAGACAATTTCGAATAACGCGCCTTGTTTGATGTTAGACCATCCGATTTTAACTAAAATTTTACCAAAAAAAAAAAAGAAAATACACAACAAATTCTTCTCATCAACAGCCACCACAGAAGAGTAACAAATTCTTCCGCTTTATTAGATACTATTTGATATTTTCCTTTTTTAAAATTTTTTTTTTTCGTCGTTGTTGACTTTTTCAAATTTTGTTGCAAAAAATATATATATATATATATATGTTTTTATATCTTTTTAAGCACTTTATTCTGTATTTTTAGTGATTTTCATTTCTTTTTGTTTTTAAGAAATTATTTGACAATTTTCTTTTTAGTTGTGATTTTTACACCTCATTTTGCTTTTTATCTCAATTTTGGTACTTTTTGTGCTCTTGTTTTGAATGTGAATGGTACTTTTTCTCTTGGTTGACGTTGTGATTAACTGTCGGTTTGTTGTTTTGTTGGTTTGGGTTTAATTTGATTTGGCTGACTGGTTGATTGGTTTTGCAGTAGATGGCTGACTAAGGGGGGGAAGATTGTTTGTTTGCTGACTATTTGGCTGTCACTGTGTTCAATCACCTAACCTTGCTCAATTTCTTTTTTTTTTTTTTTTTTGAATTTTTAATGACGTCGTTTTTAAATATTTTGTAGTTTGTTTTAAATTTATCTATCTCCCATTGACGTTTAATTTTGCTAACGATGACGTATTTTGTGAAAGTGTCTAAGTCATTTTAAGCGTTTTTTTTTTATTTCTTATTTTTTATTTTTTTGTCTTTATCTTTATATATGTTTGAGAAAAATTGATGTGCTGCTGTTGCTAATGATGTCAGTTTATTTGTCGTTTCGTTTTCTTAATCAAATTTATCATACAATTTTCAGCAAATATTTTAATGACATTTTCTTATCTGTAGTGGAAGAAGAAATAAACAGAAATTAATTTTATTTTAAATAATATTTAAAAATCTACAAAGTCATAAATAATAGCAAAAATAAATTTTCAATAATACTTATGATAAAAACAATACAATCCCTTTTTGTTTGCATTGCCATATACATATATATTATACAGACTGCTGTAAAAGTGGTGAAACACTTAAAAAAATCATATTTTGTTTCCTTGTTTATACCCTTAACCACAATTGTAAAGTTTTTCATTCCGTTTGTAGTTTCTACAATATTCAAAGCACAAATTTTCTGGATTCCTATTGATAGGGAAGTCGATATAACGAAGTCGGTCTGTCCGTCTGTCCGTCTGTCTGTTTAAACCAGTTTTTAGAAAGCCCCAGTTATTGGATATATATGTTTTATACATCAAATTATGGGAAACAAAAATCAGCAAAATTAATGACCGAGATACCGCCAAAAAAAACCGAAAAGGCATCGTATTTGTTTTTGACTTTTTCTAAGTCTCTATATAAGCTAACGGCTTTGTTTTTTACAGAAATTTCGGAATCTTTTTTTGAAATGTTTTTGCAAAGAAAATGAACAAAATTGATTCATTAATAACTGAGATATCGGTCAAAAGGCATTTTTGGACTTTGTGAAGTATCTACGTAAGCTTCAGAATTCGTTTTTGTACAAATCTATTGTAAATATTTTTTTCAAAATTTCGGGTTTGGAATTGACCATATCGGTGCACAAACAACTGAAAAAAATTATTAAATTTTTATGCCAAGAAATCGTTTTTACAATGAACAAAAAATTGTTATTTAAACTTTATTTTACAAAATTCCCACATGTTTTATAACACAACAATTTTTTTTTACATTTTGTTTTATGTATATTTCTTTAATGTGTTTTACCGGAAAAACTCATTATGATTGTAATTACGCAACTATGACAACAAAAACTACACGTACCATTTAATCTACCTGCAAAGAAATTGGTTTTACATATATATGCGTTTTTGTAATCACGTAATACAAGTATATGAGTTCTAGTCTGTAATATAAATTCGATAAAAAAAAAATAATAATAATGATAAATTCGTTTGGGTTTTATTCTAAACCCCCAAATCGGAAAAATTGTCAAAGATATTGCATAAATGTATTCCTTATTAAGGCAAATACTTGATAGCGTATTAAATCGCTCCAAAAATGACGAAACTTTATAGCTTAAGTCTAGTAGTAGACGTCTGCATAAAATCTTCGGAAATATCCATCAGGGTTCTTGTCAAAGAACTTCAGGAATTGTATGTCACTTTAGTCTTTCAAAAAACAATAAGAAAAACACTGAACGAATACAAATACAGTTTGAAATCTGCAAGGAAAGAAACACTCCTATTGGAGAATAATGTTGAGAAACTATTGAAATTCGCTAAGATGCGTGCTGATAAGGCTAAGAGTTTCTAGAGCGAATTTATATTTTGTGAGAATGTTAAAGTTATATTCTAGTATAACTGAATCCAGGCAGAGTATGGCGGAAACCTTTAAAAGCCCTTAGAACTTAAAACAAAAGATATTCATAATTTCATATTTAAAAGATACATACAAACGTACATATTTTGTTTAAAGTAGTTAAAAATTTGGTACTTTTATAAAACAGCATAGATGTGCAACAATATTTGAAGGCTTTGAAAGCTCGTTTAAGAAAACGTGGCAATAAATCTGAGTTTACGATGGACAACTAGCCAAAATTCAAGTTATATTGAAATAATGACTCCAAGCTCATAGCGGCAAAGAGTGATAATGCTGTTATTGTTTAATTGCAAAAAGTGTTGAATATACCAGCATAGAGTCCATACTTGAATTCCATATTAAGGGCCTAAAAGCATAATTATATATATATACGAAAATACGAACATAACAGCTTAGTAATCGAAGCAATTCTTTTATATTTATTGGATATGTTTCTTTATCATATATTATGAAAGGAATACTTTGAAAATGTCAATAGCGTGAATTAAGTATTCTCAAAGTTGCTACTTTAAAAAAAATATATATTTATTAAAAATTTTTATGAAGAATACAGTAAATACAATAGATATTGATATAATTTTTGGTGTGCACTAATAAATTCCTACCTTAAAGTATTAATTTGTTAATAAAATTTATTAAAATAAGTCCGAAATTCAAACGGACAATTCAACTAAATTTTTTATGGGAGTTGCAACGATTCTACACGCTCATTTTTAGTGGAAATGTCTACGGTCTTGTCTACTAACAGATATAATATTTCAGTCAAATATTTCCAAAACTGTTTTTTGTCGTTTTAAAACTGCAAAATTTGACACTGTGCGCCGTATATATTTATTAATAAAGAAGTATTAAATATTTATAAACTCAAAATTTGTTTTTTTAGTTGGGAAAATATTTCACCAGGGGAGAAAAAATGATTATGTTTTTCGCAAAATTATATTTTCCGGCAACATTCTGTAACCAAAACTATGTAAATAAGATCATTTCAAATTATACCAAATAAACGGTGGTTCCAAGGTACAAACAGATATACAAATGTACCAAAAAAGTACAATTGCGCCATGTTTGCCATCCGTGCCACAGAACAAATTAGAGTGCTATATGCGACTGCGACGAATATCCTATACCCTTCACCACCTTACAAACAAATAATAACAATTATACCTTAGAGTATGTTTTTATATTAAAAAAAATAATCTACACCATTTTCTAAAACTACAAAAATGTAACACAAAATTAAACTATCATAGTAGTAGCTTTTGATGACTCCTATATTTATGTACACATAAATTTAGAAGTCATCAAAATACTATAGAACAGCCACGCAAAGAAAAATAAAATTTAAAGATTTAAAATATTGGAAACAGAGCTCAACAAACACAAACATTTTCGTGTCAAGAAATTCTTTTTACATTTATAAAACGGCTAAAGAAAATCACATAATTTGGGGATTTAAAATTTAATATGACAACTGCTGGAATGATAACTGTTCGGAGAACATTTTTCATCAAATAAATTAATGAATATCATAATCAATTAGAATTTTATATATTTTGCTAATATTTTTTTAGTTCATTATGATATTGTAACAACTCATAGCCTTTTCAAATATGAGCGCAAATTTATCCCCTTATTTTGTAAATCGCTTCTTTGAAAATTTTTTATACAAATTTTTGAAAAACAAAAACAATTTAAATGAAAAATTTTAAATGGAGGTGAGTTTTTAACAAAATTAATTAATTAATTAATTAATTAATTTCTTTACTGTTACAATTTTTAAATTGCAGGTATTATTTTTACTAAAATTATTTAATAAAAATATGTTCAAAATCTATTAAATTTATATGTAAATAGTTGTAATTAAAATATATTGACAAAAATGGTACAATTGTGGCTGAAAAAGTACATTTTATTTTTGTGGTTGTTACAATATAAAATAAGCCATTTTCCATCCCTGTTCTTTGTTGTCTTTATAATTGTATTCATTGCCACACATATAATTTACTCTTGCACTAGATTGATTGCTTGATTGTTTATGGTTTACACTTAGAGAAATATAGCTAAATATAGTATACTGGGACATTTTTTAACTATAAATAAAAACCTTTATATCTTTGCACTACCACTATTATCACTTTTTTATGAGTATGACTAATATCAATCCCTTTTATGAGACGGTCACTCTATTCAATCGAGAATGGTTTGCTTGATTTAGATAAATAAAACAACAAAATATGCTGAATAAAATTACTTTCAAGATATCTTAGTCATATTATTAAGAAGTTAGTGGTAAACAAAGACAATTATTTATACAAAACTGAAAATATTTTGCTCCTTAAAAGTTCATAAAAAAATTAAAACCGCAAACATTTTGAGTTTTAAAACTTCTGTCATAAAGTTAGCATACCAAGAATAAGATAAAACTTATATCAAGTAATTTTAAATGGCAATGTCTAAAAAGGAAAGAAAAAAGTTTGGAAAAAAAAACTTTTTTAAAGAATTCGATTCATTAAAGAAGTAATGAATCGAATTCTTCTTCTCTCAATAAACTTCGAATAATCATAACAAAGAGTGTCATAAAAAGACATTGATAACACCGTGATATGAAACACGGGTTTTAAAATTTTTTGGCCAGATTTAGAATTTTGTGGTTACAGTAGAAGGAATGTTATGTTATTCCCACAGAGTATTGGTTATTTAAAATTACCAGAATTTTGGCAATGGTAAAGGAATTGGATTCAAATTAAAAGCTAAATTAAGAAGGCCCCAGCAGTGCTCAACTGTGATATTAATTTTAAACTTTTAAAGAAATTTCATAAAAATACTTTAAATTTTTTTTTTTTTAAATTAAAAACAATCTAGTTATTAATTAATTTTTATACAAAATGATATATCTAAAAAATCTGGAGAAGAAATACTACAAGTAATTGATTTAGTTTTAATTATAGCTCATTCCGTTCATCTTTTATTAAGATGTTATATTTTATTTGAACGCACAGCTTAGAGTGGGCACAATTTTTTTCTTGGGAGCGTCTTGTAAAAATAAATAAGCAATATTGTTAACTAATTTTCTACGTAAAAAATATAAATAAAAATATAAACTTTCTACAAAGTTGGCATGTTGAAAAATTTATAATGTCCTTTTAAAAAATGCTTATTTTTTACCGAAATAAAAATACCCTCCAAAAAATATCAAATCCAATTAATTAAATATAGAAGAAATAATTTTAGCACATGAATATCATTTAAAGACATTAGTCTTTAACTTTATAAAATTAATTTTAAATAACTTCAAAAAAACTATAAAATATGCACTTTTAAAGTACAGCAAATGTTATTACTTTAACAGTACTTCTCTCTTTTTTTTTACTGGGCGTTTATATACATATTAAGACTAATTTCTCTGTACTGATAACGGACAACAAGTCAAAAAAAAACAAATTTTCATAATATCATAAACACAAGTTCCTACATAATGATTAAGCACCAAAAAAGAGAGTCTCTTCCAGTGACAAATTTTTTGTAAATAATGCGAATTTACAATACGTCTGGATCACAAGTTTAGGATCTGTTTGAATTCTTTGAATGTTCTTTTCTTGCTGGGATGTTGTATATGTTAAATTGAGTTATTTTTCAGAAGTCAAATATTTAACTTTATTTTGTCGCCTTTTAAGAAATCTTATTTTGCTAAGTGTAAAAATCTTTCAGCATAAAATATATTATCTCTATTGTTGTTATTTCTTGTTGATTTTATGAGTTATTATATATATAAAAGAATCTATATGCATATGTACATTAAAGTGCATCGATTTGTATGAAGACAAAAAATATTGCAAATGTACTCCCCTAAAATAAAAGACCGATATGTTATAAACTAATCCCCAAAATATTTCGGTTCAGTTATTTCGGTTTCGTGAGTTGAACTATTTTTATAGATATAGTTTTCAATAAACTGTGTAGATGACTTTTTGTCAAAATAATTACAATATGCAATAGACACATGTCGAGTAATACGTAATCAGCAAAAAAAAAAATTTTAATTAATTTTCATTCTCGTGGAATGAAGATTTTAATAAAGTTTTCTACGATTTTTTAATACTATTTTAATAATGTTTGAATATTTCGGACATTTTCCATAGCAATTTAGATTTTAGAGCATCGTTGAAGTGCTCTTATTCAGTACTATTGGTATCCATTTAAGCTTTTAGTAGTAAAAGTAATATTTTGGGATCACCGGTCCATAATAGGTTAAGTTAATTTATATATATATTGATATTTATATTATATATATATATATATATATATATATATATATATATATTCATGTAAAATATCAGCTAAAAAGATAGAAAAGAATTTTTTATATTTTTCATAAATTCATTGACAGTTATGTATAATAAATACTTCCATACAACTTTTTTGCAAAAATTGCTGATTAAACCTTTTGAGAACCAAATGTACAATATTTTATGCTTTTGCTTTTAAAGGGATAATTATCTATAATTTTCAATAGTATCAGAATACACCTTTCCAGTGCTACTTTAAAATCCAATATGTGTTGAAAAATGTCCGTAATATGTACAATTACATGATAAAATAATTATAACATGACAAAAAAAAGGTTAATAAAATCTTGATATTTCGCGAATGGAAAGAGATGTAAAAATTATTTAAATGCATATTTCAAGTATTAATATGTCTCTATAATATTTTGAAGTTAATTTTCTTATAACAAAGATTTTTATAATGCTATTGAAATAAATCGATATTTTTAGAGGTGTTTTAAAAATGAATACATTGAGTCATATAAGAACATACTAGGATTCATTTCTAGAGGGGTACATTTGCAATTTTTTTTTCGTAAGGTACTTTAATGTACATATGTACGTAGATGTGTATAAATGTGTTTAGTTTTGTATTAAATCTCAATTAACATTACTCGTACGTCTCGTGCTAACAATAAATGTGAATGTTAAATGGGCATGTGTCGGGTGCTGCTGCTACTATTTGATTGTTATTGTCCAAGACATTTATTTGTAACTTTTTTCTTTTTTTTTTTATTATTATTTTTACTCTTAGGTTGTTCTTTTCATTATCAATGTTATAATATTGTGGGCATTTTAGAAACATAAACACACACTTTGAAAAAATAATAAATTGCCTTCATGGTTTGTTGATTTACAAGATTCTTTTGCTAAATTTTCTAGATATATTTTCTTGTTTTTTGCTTTTATATAAATTCATTCACAATTGACTTATAAACATATGAGTCAATATTTTATTATTTAATTTTAGTATTCATTAATGTTGTGTGTGTAAAAATGAACATGATCATGAAACATCTTGAAGTATCAATGTCAATAGCACAATTAAAATCTTGGTCACTTATTTAAATACTAATCAAGGAAAATAATATTTATAAGAAAAAGATTTTAAATTTAATTTTAAAATTTAAAAACAATCAAATTAAGGTAGGTATTCATCATAGAAATTAAATTAACCCTAAATAACCAAAGAAAGTAGAAAGTTTTTCTTTAAGAAATTTTAATAAAAGCTTGTATACAAGAATTTAAATAGTTTTTGGAAATAAAGTTTGTCATTGATTTTGAGGTTTAACTTTAAAACAACTCTCTAGTTTAGCTGTAAATTTTATACAAAAACAGAAAGATGTTTGGCTTTAAAAGCAGACTTTTAGAATTCACATTAATTTCAATTGTTGTGGTTTAATGTTGTCAAAAGTGTTGCGGCAAAATGTTTTTGTCACAACACAGAAAAAAATATTTTCACAATCATGACATTTTAAATATCAAGGCAGTCAAGCTAGTCAAACTCCTTATTCAAAACCGTTGACAAGCTTTTGTTGTTAGTTTGAGGACATACCAAAAAAAAAATAAAAGGGAAAAAAGAAACTTTTTCCATCATTCACCTTTTTGCGTAATGAACTCTAAACAATATTTTGCCTAGAGTGATAGAACATGAATGAACATGAATGGTTAAGATAAGGAAAACTCATTTAAAATTAAGCGAAACCAAAGCCAACGTTTGTTATTCATTTTTATAATGATTAATTAAGGTTAGTCAATAATAGGTGTTATATTAAAAAAATCGATATTTCTTGTTAACAAGAAAGTGAAAATGAAACTCACACTGATACCAAATCGCTTTTTTAATAATCATGTAACTTGTGAAACATTTGAGATGTATAAACAAAATTTCATATGACCTCCAATTTTGGTCACAAATTTATATGGATAAGCATGGATGAAACCACAAATATTACCGACCGATATATTGTAAATATAATTGTGGGAGTTTTGGATTACAACGTTGATGCGAGCAAACGAAAGTTTTTGATTAATATTGTACGACTGGAATATTTAAACCTCACAACAATTGCCTCTATAAAAAATGTGCAATTAAATTCGCTCATATTTAACGAATACTCCTTTCTATCAGTTAATTATAGGGTACCGATCAGTTTAAAATAAATTTAATTTATAATGATATTAAGAAAATCGTAGCTTCAAAGGTCCTATTGCTGAAAAGGTAAAATTAAGGTGGCAAGTTTTGATTAAAAAATAAATGATTTGAGAAAATTTAAAAAAAAAGTAAATAAAACTGAATTATTCTACATTTAGATTATTCTCCTGTAGAGTAGAACTAGAACTACAATTATTCAAATATGATCCTATTACCAGTGTTGCCAAAATCTAAGTAAGAAAAAGTGATATAATTTACGAAGAAAAATGCTAGAAGGTGCTAGAAAAAAATGTTAAGAACAGAAACAAATAAAAAAAATTTTAGCATAAGGTATCCAAGTGTGTGTTATCTGAATTATACTGTTATACGTATCCAAATAACATATAGGTTAACAATTTGACGCACTAAAATCTTGTTTCTTTTACCGAAATTTTAATTTTTAAAATCTTATCTTTTATTAAAAAGCAGACATATTATAAACTCAAGAATTTGGATAATTATTGCAGACCCTAAAACTGTTTTTGGATTTATCCGGATTATCGAGGCTTTTTTCTGGTCTTGTTTTATTAAAAAAAAAACTATTAAAATATATCTTTTATTTAATATGTGAAAAACTTAGAGTATCAAGTTCAAATTTTTCACAAAATAACATTTCATATTTTAAGTTTTTTATCTAAAAAAATAATCAACTGAAAATAAAGGAATTCAACTAGAATCAACTCTTACATAATAGTTATATCATTTTTTATTGTATTTTGCAAATTATACTAAAATTTTAATAAGAAAGACTTTTTATTATTTAATCTGTATTATAGAGTTAAGGAATGGAATATTACGAAATGCCATCCGGATTACCGAATAATCCGGATTATCAATATTCATGAATATAAATTGTTTTCTCTTTAAATGAACCAAATAAAAGCTCTAATTTTTAACTAAGTAAATGATATTCAAATAATATTAAAAAATAATTTTAACTAAATAAATATACTTTTACCCAAATTTACCCCAATATTTAACAAAAAAAATCGAAAATTTTTGTCTCAAAAAAAAAAAAAATAATAAAATAAAAATGTAACAAAATACTCACAATAAAATTTAAAAAAATAAAATAAAACATCACAGAGCTGCTAAAGATAACTTTTTTAGATATGCGTCACTAAGAAAATTCTTACAAAAAAAAAAAAAAAAAAAAATATGTTAATAAAAATATTTTCAAAATTTGTATTTGTCCTCTTAAAATACAAGCTTTGGCAAATCTATTCCAAGCATATAATTTTAATATCTTTTATAATTATAACAAAAGTTATGGCCATGTAACAGCCCGTCTAGACGTAACATAATATGTAAGATTTTTGTGTCAGAGAGTGTCAAATACGCTCTCTGAGAAAATTATTTCACGTGTAGATTCAAATATTAGTATTATAAGATGTATTATGAGACTGTTGTGATGAGATTTCTCTACACAACCATCTTCCCTGCCAACATTTTCTATCCAAATTTGCACTAAAGAGTAACCTCAAGTTGTTATTAACAGTCGAATATGATATCATTTTCTTATCAAAGAAGAGTCACCATGCGGGAAGAAATGTGCAGCAGTTTTAATACTTTTTTAATGACACTGTTGAGGAACAGAATAAGTCGCTATTTCTGTCGAAATTCTAACTTAATACTATCAATATTACTATCCAAACTTTGACTAAATAGTATCCATATTAATTTTAAAATAGTAAAATAAAAATAGTTATTTTCCTATAGAAGAAGAGTCATTGCTCGGGCAAAACTGTATTGCAGTTTGACGAATTAGAGTCACTTATGGTTATTCAAAATCGGTTTTAGTTGTGCTTGGAAAATCTGGCTTCAAATATTCAATTTAAGAGAAGAATTTTTAAATGTAAAATTACACAAAATTGCTGATAAAAATATAGGTATTGAAATCATGCGCGAATCCACGGTGGTAGGGGTGGTATAGGAAATTTACCACAACAAACCATACCATAACAAACCTATACTTAAAACTTTCATATTTAGGAAATAATACACTCTGCTACAACGAAAAATCACTCGAGAAATGACATAGCATACGTGATAGGCCTTCTTGCAATATAGGAATCCATAATATGTTTTTAAGGGTTTTGAATCACAATCTCCAGAAAAATTTAAATTTATAGGCGAAAATGTAAAAAAACTTGTTTTTGGGATTTTCAGGTTTTTTTGTGAAATGTGGGATTTCTTCAACAAAAATCTTAAAGTTTTTTACAATTTTTCATTTTAAATAATCAACGAAAAATTCGTTAAGATATCCTAACTAACAAAGATTTTATTACAGATATGATATTTATATTTTCTCCAAACGCCATGTTTTTTTCTCAAATAAATTACGTTACTTATCTAACATAATTCTTCATTATGTAGATAAAAATTTAAGTCAATATCTTTTACAGAAGATAATTTACACGACTTTAATGTTTAATAAGATGTAAAATATTTGAAATCGGATGGGAAACAAAAAATTGACAAGCGATGAAATATTATCTATGTCAGATGTTACCTATTTTGAGCCTCCATCCAAATTAAAAATTATACGCTCCTCAGCTACTTGTATGTGAAAACTTATGTAAATCCAGCCAGGCGATTAAAAGTTAAAAAAATTTTTTCGAAAAAAGAAATCGAAAAAAGAATTGTGTTAAAACGTGGTGGACAAGCAGAATTTTTACGGCAGATTCGATTGCTTGCCTTTGAAAGTAACACACCAACTAAGTACCATCGTCTTCTTCACATTTTTTGTTTTTAATTTAAAAACATTGTAATGGCTTTTTACTTTCAGAAGGTCGAAAATCGAAATTAATGTTATTTGTTTTTGTAAAATTTTTTACTATCAGGAAAATAACATCTTGAGAACACTAATGGGAGACAGTTTTTAGTAGCTTTATATTTATCCAAAAACTAAACTTTTAGGTGACTTTTTCGACATTTTAGTTAGTAAGAAATGTAGAATAGGTAGATCAAAAATCGAAGTTAATGATATTTGTTTTTGTAAAATTGTTTATTAGCAGGAAAATAACATCTTGAGAATACTAGAAAGAGTCATTTTTCTGATAGTGGATAAAACTATCACCTAATTGCTGGCAGGGTTATAAGATGAACTGTCAAAAAAAATACACATACGAAAGTTTGCTTGTGTGTGTGCATATGTATTTTGGAAGTTATTGAAAAACAATGTTATTTTGAAATATTGTTTCCTTTTAGTGTTTCTTTTACATGTTAAAAAGTCATTTTTATAAAAATTGTGTTAAAAAAGTGCGAACTGCTTAAATAAAAAGGACATGTTTACTCTGTAACTGATTGAAAATAATAATATCTTATAGGATTTATTAGAATACGTGTACCCCTTATTTAAGATTTAACATAATATAAAAAAATGTTTACTCTCCTCTGCCGGCGTTATCTCACATATTATATCAGCGTTAATCTCAGTTGTAGACGTGGGGTAAATAAATATGTTAATCACTTGCAAAGCTAGAGAGTTGCCACAGTTCTCAAAATAAAAATGATAAAAGTTAATCTGTATTCTGCTCTACATATGCACCAAATTTTATCTAAATCGGTAACCAAAGGTTAAAATTATTTAAATTTAAAATGGAATTAACTATTTTATCATAATTATATCTTATAACAAAAGAATTATAGTTTATTAACTGTCAAAAAGTTTTTTTGATAGGTTAACTGTTTGTAATTGTATTGGTTTTTACAAAGTTTGCTTAACGCACTCATTAAAGATTGAGTTAGCATTGCATTGCATTACAATCATTAAAAATACCAGATTTTAGTTGTACTTAAAAAAATACAAAAACAATTCGAAGCCTGCTAGAAAAGGTGTCAAGTGTTAGTTTCTTTTTTCTTCGTACTAAATGAGTTTAAAAATTACTAGATCCAGCTCTAAGAGCGCCAAATTGGCAACACTGTCTATAACATATGTTGACGAAAGAAGGTCATTTTCTATATATATACATTTTTTAGACCAAAATAGATAATTGTTTACATTTAACAACTTGTAAATAATATATTTGTTCATCTATGTAAATAAATGTCTATCTTATGAATTTTGTATCTAACTCAGTGTCACGAATATAACTTTCTAAAAAGTAAATGTATAAAAGAACAAATAAAAAAAGTACAAAGAAATGGCATTATTCTATTAAAAACTAAGTTTTAACGTTTAAAAATTCAACACATATTACACTGCATAGTTTACCATGGACTGTGTCTTGTGTAATTTAATAAATATAAAAAAGTTCATGTTTTTCTTTTTTAAGTTTTAGAGTATATTTTGTATTTTTAAATGCATTTTTAAGCATATATTTTCAAAAAACAAATGTATAAAAATCCGCCCTCTAATAATATAATTAATATAGCATCTTCCAAGAAATATATTTTAACAGCCGCATATAAAAACAAATCTTAATTTTGCTTTCAAGTACAAATAAGTTAACCAACACTTTGAGACTAACAAACATTTGTTAAGAAAACGTTCGGAAAAACATAGCTTTAACATACAAAGTTTTTAGATTTATTTCTCTCTTTATAATTAAAGCTGTACACTACCGAATATTAATTCATTCGGTTATTCAAATTTATAAAAAAGTTTTTATATTGATTACGCATAAAATTAATTAATATTATTATTACTTAGTAAAAAAGACAAAAATAGGAGAAATACAGGAAGCTTAACATAATAATAATTCATTTCATTTTCTATAATAAATAACATAAATATTCGAATAACGAGTGTATTTTATTTGTTTTGATTTAATTTTAATCCCTAAAAAAATTTTTATAATTTTGCTATTTTTTATGTACATTTATGTATGCTTTTTTATCTTTTCCTATAAATATTTATCTGGGATAAAAAGTTCGAAAGATGAATGAATATATAGAAGAATGGAATCAAGCGACTATTCTCTGTAAAGCATCAACAAAAAATAGAAACAAATTATAATGTCGCTTAAAGTAGGTTTAATTCTTACTTTAAAATATTTGAAATACCTTTGTGATACCTAAGCTAACAATCGTTCTTGTATACAATTTTAAGGAATTTTGCTTAACTATGATTTGTAAAGCTGTGTTAAGTTTTTTTGCATATGGCTATAAGTGTTTTAATTTATAGAATATTAATTTTGTAGTGGATTCTTGAAAATTTGGAGCAATTTTAAGTTCATGAAATAAAATTTTAACTTTTGCTCAAATTTTGGTTATCTTAACTAAGTTGGACAACTCATTTATCTATTTCACATTATTTTTTAAGCGAGATTATATAATGTATTAATTTATCTCAATAATTTTATGTAAAAACATATATGTATGTAACTTTTCTAATAATAGTACAGAATAAACAACCACACAGGGGTTGGCCGCATTAAAAAGGATAACAGTGGACAACACGTAATGATCAATTTGCCAAGAAATTAACTATATTCTTCATTTTTTAGTGTTTATTTTGATAAATGTATTAAATATTATATATTTGAAATTTCTCAACAATACAAATTATTTCGATGGGAAGCGTTATATGTAAGGAAAATCACCTAAGCTAATTCTATACCATGCGCTTAAACAGTGTTGCCATTTTAGCACTTTCAGTGCTAGATTTAGTATTTGAAAAGATTAAAATGCATTGAAATTTTATACAAATATGCTAAATGCTTTTTGGCAATTTTTTACAGTATTATTTTTAATTCAATACATTTTAAATTTTATGAAAGAAGTGTTAAGTAAATTTAGGGGTATTAGTTGTCAGTTTTAAAATACATGCCTTATTTTATACTTTATTTCGCAATATTACCAATAATTCTGAGATAAAATTGTTTATAAGTTGAATTAAATTTTACAAGAAACAATAAGCATTTTCTTTACAAAACAATTTAGCATTGCCGTTTGCTGCTTTAAAACAATTTAGCATAATTTCTTGGATGATTTAGCACTTTTCCAATTAAACTAGTTAAATTATTTTGATGTTTATCATGTTTATCATGTTTATTGTTCTCATTTATCTGGCTATACCCTTTTGGTATCCGTAAATAAATTTTGGTTTATGAATAGAGCATTATATTTTTTATCCGCATGCCAAATTAAAATTATTTACATATAGATATAACGGATTTATTGATTTTTGGCTGGAATTTACCATTGCGCACTGTGCAATGCTCATTATGATCTTTTTTATATTATATTTCCTTTTACATAAAGCTGCCTTCAATTTTCTATCAAATGTTCATTATTCATTGTCAATTAAATTAATAACCCAGCAAAAAATTTGTTTTCCTGGTAAGCTAACAGGTATAATTGGAAACAAAAATAAACTACTTATTTTTTGCCTGAATAACTAATAATTTTTGTTCGAGTTGTTCATGTAGTTATTTTTGGACTTTAGGTATACTCAAATAATTTTAAAATTATTTTAAAATTATTGCCGTCAGTGAGATTTGAACTTGGACATTCCATTCGTTTTTAAAAACTTTTTTTTTAGTATAAAATATCTTTTTAGACATTTTATTATAAAAAAACTAACGGCATCTCAAAGGGGTTGAACCAACAACCTTCTGGTTACTAATCCAGCGCTCTAGCCAACTCATCCTCAATTGCAATTTTACTGTGCTATTATACTATTGAGTACTTATTTACGTAATACAGAGTAGTCAAATAATAATGACGCCTCATTACCGAGAAACTACTTTAATAAGTAGTGGCCATTACCTAAAACCAAAAAGTTTTTGCTGGGAATAAAAAAAAAATAATAAAAAACGTTAATTCCTTTTAATCATTATGGACATTTTAACCACAAAATATAAAACCTCTGAGACATACACGCATTCACAAAAAGGTTCTGATTTTAATCTTATTATATTGAACTGACTGCACTAACTATAAATATATGTATATTGCATAAATGAATGAAAATTTGTACAAGACATTATTTTTTCTCTTCCATTTTTTTTTTTTTTTTTTTTTTTTATTCCGTGAAATGTCTGTAAAATATTTGTTGAATGGTTTGTACTTTTTATTCGTATGCAACATCATTCAATCAACTACCAACACAACAGTTTCTTAATACACAGGGAGTAAAATAAATGTTAGTAAACTATTGGGGAAATATATAAAATTTAAAACTTAATCTACCGTTGTGGTTTGTTTTTTGACAATTATAAAATTTCTTAATACCTGAATAAAAAAAAAAAAAAAACTATTTTTTACTAATTTTTTTATCGAGTGTATTTTAATAACAACCAGCCCCATGTTTTGTGGTTCAACGCTTTTTTTGTATGATGAAAATCATTTTTCTTTCATAAGCAGGAAAAGTGAATAATAAAACAACAACAGCAACAACAAATAAAAGAAAAAAAGGAAACTCACAAGTTACCGTTCGTTTCCGTTGTTTTTCAACACAAACTACAATTAGTCAACCAACGCGACAGAATAGGCAGCAAAGAATAAAAAATGAATATTTTTATGAAAACTATAGGATTAGTAGAACAAAAAGAGAAAGTAAACAAGTAGGAATGTAATATACGACTTTATTATACCCAACATGTGCAACTTTTTTTTGTCCCAACCTAATTTTTAATTTCAACTTATATGGGTGATGGGTGGTAAAGTGGGTATATTACGCCCATTTTCGGTTTCTAAGTTTATATTGATTCTTAACCTATTTGCAAGAAATTTCGTTTTCGTGCATAATTTCTTTTGTTTAAGAGATATCGGAATATGAACTGGGATCCATAAAATTTTTACTAACAGATTTTACCCATTTTACCAAATAAACTTTATCGAAAAAAATAATTATGCACAATTTAATTCCCCTTGTAATTTCTCTCATACTTTCAGCAGGTAGATAGACAGACGGACATAACTAAAATGTCATAGAATTTTATGAAGGACCTCAAAATACTTTATGGGATCTTATATTTAGAAATATTTCTACTATTTCTTTGAGTGGTAGGTATAAAAGTCGACTCCGTTCATGGAAAAAATTTACTGTAGACAAATTCTGAATAACTGAAGAATTTATCATTCTATTGTCACAGCAAAAGGTACAATTTTCACTAGTTACGTCAATAGTACCAAATTGTTGTCATGTATAAAAATAGGAAGTTTAAGAAATAAATGACTATTTTCAGAACAAAAAGAGATTATTCAATAAAAATACCAATTTGGAAAAAAACAAAATTTCACCTAAAAATCAAATATTTTGCGAAAAACTCAAAGTAGTAAAGATTATTTTTATTGCTAATATGGGCAATAACCAACAATGTTTAACATATTTTAGTGGAAAAAAATACTAATAAATTTCAACGCTAACTGCAAAAAAAAAAATAAATGAAAAAAATTAACAAAAAAAAAAAAAATAAAATTCGTTTTATGCGATATAAATAAAACGAGTACTTCTAAAGGAATATTAATTTCACTACTTCAAAAGTGGAACTAAGTGCATATTTTGTATTTTATAGAAGAAATATTTAAAATGAATTGTAAAAAATTGAAGATTAGTCCCTTCTTAGTAGAAAAATGTTAACATTTACTACTTTAAAAGTATTTTCAATTACTTCTAACAACTTCAAAAACCACAACTATCTACTAGTAAATATATAAAAATGAAATATGTTTGTCTGTTTATTGGCTTAGAGACTCCTAAACGAATGAACCGATTTTCCTGAAATTTTACAGTAGCATCACATGATCTCCGAAAATAAAATAGGCTACTTATTTTCTCGATAGGCACAGGGGAAATGGTACCTCCTATGGGGGTACCAATATTAAGTATCGGATATCTTAAGAGCAGCTGCACCCATTTTCTTGAAATTTTAATAGTAGGATTTTCTGAGCACCGAAATTGAAGTAAGATAGTTGCAGGACGAGTGGTACTCCCCATAGGACGCCTATGTTTAATATCGCATATCTTAAGAACTGTTATAGTGAGAATGTTAAAACTTGGTAGGAATTACTCTTATAATAAACTACACCTTTAAAAATTAAAATAAAGGGGGTAGGCGCAGGGTAAACAATGCACATATTAAATATCGAGTAACTAAAGAACGTGGTTAAAGCCACTATAATGGAAAACTATAATAAATAATAATAATTATTTAATTAAATTAGTTGCTATTGATAATATAAATAAATATATATTAAAATATATATATATATTTTTTTTTTTTTTTTTTTTGTTAAAAGTGTATATTTACAAAACAAGTTGAAACACAATAAGTATGTAAATAAATAAATTAAATCATAAAAAAAAAATATGTTTGTATTTGTTTACACTTATTTTATTTAAAAGTGCAGTGAAGCGCACCGGGTTAAGCTACTTATAAAAGGGCAAGTTCTTTAAATGGTAATCATGTGTTAAAATTTTCTTCTTTTATCTTTTAATTTGTATTTCAGAAGGTTATCTAACGATATATAGTTTTCAACATGAAAATTGTCTAGAAACTTCATATTTTTCACATAGAAAGTAACGTAACAATATTGTCTATTTATCTTTACAAGACGCACTATCTCTGTCGAGGAAAGAGTTGTGCTCATTCTAAGCAATACAATTTCAATATTTTTTTTTTTTAATTTTCTATCAACTTAATTTTCATTATTTTCTAAAATTTTAATAAATTGTACATTCTAAAACAAGTATGAAAAATATAGTCGGTCAAGCACGACGGCATGATATCCTACACCATTATATATTTCCATCATAATTCGTGGAGGAGTCTTATAAGACATGTGGCCAATAGTAGATTCATACTTCTACTAAGTGTAAAATAAAATATATGAGTACAGAATATAACGTTAATCCTAACATTTATATGAATTTATATTTATATTTGGGTGATTTCCGAAAATGGGCTTATATGGGGACTATGGTAAATTATGGAGCGATACTCATAAAATTTTTCACTGTAAATTCTACTTATATAAAGCTTATTTGTGTCGAATATAAACTTGATACTAACATTTGTATGTGATTTATGCACCGACAAAGAGGGAGCTATGGTCGACTATGGACCGATCTTCATGAAATTAGGCACACTGATTGATACTTATACTCAAAGATTAATTCCTTACACCTTTATTAAAATATTGCTGTATTTAAGGCATTTATGATCATTAAACCTCTATTCTCGGAGGACATTTATATGGAGGCTGGGTGAATTAAAGGACCGCTCATAATCAATTTCAATAGGCTTCGTCCTTATGCCAAAATAATTATTCGTAACAAATTTCATAAAGATATTTTTAAAATTACGAACTGTACTTTGTTCACAAGGTTTGCATGGATAGACAGCCAGCCAACCAGATGGACGGACATCGTTAAAACGACTCAGAAAGTGATTCTAAGATGAATGCAATACTTTCAGGTGGGGGACCTCAACCACCTATGGTGGTGTAGGGTGAAAATAGCATCATAGTTATTTTATGGGCACAACTTAAAAAACATGAATAGGAGTCAGAAAAAATTAGAGTAAATTCTGTATCTTTTACAGTTTTATGATTTTTTTTTATTGGGATATACAAAAACTCGCAAGAAATTCTCTTACATTATAAAAGAAAAAACGATTGCTTGAAAATAATTCATAATTTCACAAAAAAATCACTTATATTAAAAAATCTTAGATATAGAAATAATAGACAATTTCATATATTTATTTTAGAAAATTAATCGTTTAATTAAAAATATATTTTTTTTGTCTTAATAAACTTAATATAATGTAAAAAAAATTAACTTTTAGAAAAATAAGATAACTAGAAAAATAAGATAACGAGACTTAAAACTAAAGTCTCGAGATAAAACGTTATGTAAAGAATTAAATACGTTACACCACATATTACAACATATCCCGATTTGTTTGATTTGGTTTTATATAATTTTAATAAATTCTAATTAAAATTATCTCCAAGTTATGCTTATGTAATATTGGTTTCATAATAATCTTAAAAAATAGAAAACAACCAAAAAAGCTTTTTTATCATAAAGCTACAGATGTTAAAAATAAAACGCAAATTTATATATTAAAATCGATGTATAAGTGGCGACTTTATTCATATTTAAGTGAAGATTACCATATAACTAAATTATAATTTCATAACATCACCTAAAAAAAATTAAATTAATAGTTTATATTTGACATAAAATCGCTAATATCACAAAAATCGATAGCTAAAGATAATTAATAATTTTTCGAACCAATTTAAGTATTGTAAAATCACAAATTCTAAAAAATAAGCAGTAATATCATTAAAAAAAGATAAAGCAATAAAAACTGATCAAGTGACTTCTTTGAGATTTTTTAATAATAAAACAAATCTGTAGATTTACTATTTTTATATATAATATAGCGTTTTTTTTGCTTCTTCCCATATATATATATATATATATATATATATATATATATATATATATATATATATATTAATTTTTTATAGTTTTTTGGCAAGAAGCCTTACAGAGAGGTCAAAATTTTTAAATTTAAAATGGAATTACTCTTAAGCGTTTTTTTTTGCATTTAAACGATTTTTTTTAGCAATTTTTATATATTTTGACTATTTTTTCTTTCGTTATTTTGTAATTTGGAGATTTTTTCAATTAGCGATTTTCTAGTAATTTGTATGACTAATTTATCTAGCGATTTTCTTTTCGTTATTTTATATTAGCAATGTTTTTGTGGTTTCACAATTTTAAACCATTTTTATATAATATAATATAGCGTTTTTTGCTTCTTCATGTATTTTCTTTTATTTAAGCGTTTATTTAAGTTTGCATTTAAGCGATTTTTTTTTTGTTAATATTATTTAATATTATTTGCAATTTGAGGATTTTTATATATCTGGGCAATTTTTTCTTTCATAATTTTGTAATTTGGTAATGTTTTCCAATTAGCATTTTTCTAGTAATTTGTATCACGTAATTTATCTAATTTTTTATATTTGACGATTTTTGACCATTTTTATATAATATATCGTTTTTTGCATATATTTTCTTTCATTTAAGTGCTTCTTTTTTTCATTTGAGCGATTTTTTTAATATTAAATTTTTTAGCGAATTTTATATATTTTGGCGATTTTTTTCTTCCGTTATTTTGTAATTTGTAAATTTTTTTCAATTTTTGATTTTCTAGTAATTTTTATAACGTAATTTATGTATTTTTTTATACACAGAAAAAAGTCACCCAATCACCGAAATTATTCATTCAATTACAAATTGTTTAAGTTTGCACCTCTCACCAAAATGATTATATCAATTACTAATAACTGTAAAAATGATTGAGTGAATTAAAAATGTAAATGAGAAAAAAAATCTTACTTGAATTTTATTTTTGCTTGAATATATTAATAACATTTTGATGTAAAATTAAACAACTGTAAGATAATAATTTTTTCTGTGTATTTGATGATTTTTGGTAGCATATTATCATTATTTGATTTTAGCGATTTTTTTGTGATTTGACGATTATTTACAATTTAAGGATTTTTTTCTAACCATTATATATTTTGTTTTTTATGTGCATTAATGTTTAGAAAATTTGGCAAATTCACTTAATTAATTAATAACTAAATAATATTTTAGTTTATAGTAGAAAGAAGATAACGTTAACAATTGCAGAATATTCAGTAATAAAATCACTTAATATGAACATATCACAATATATCAAGAGAAACGAAAGTATTTAATGTTTTGCCAAAGTTAAAACAGCTGGATACAATAAAACAAATCCCTTCATTATAATAATAAAGAAACTTTGTAGCATGTCCTCGGCTAAATGTGTCAGTCTGTATTTAAATGTTATATTTCTATCAAAATTCATGTTAAAAGAGAAGGTGGCACAGATAAAAGGATTTGTTCGCTTAACATAGGTTGATTTAGCGGTGGTAAGAGCATTTATAAAAAAAAAAAAAAAACGTTAAAAAACAAAACACTATTTAGTGGGAAAACAAAAACTAAATGCGATCATTGTTCGCGTCCCTCGATGACAATGACGAACAACAAATAAATAATAAGTATATTGAAGAAAAATGAAACAAATAAAACAAAAGTGCGAAAAAGAACAAGAAAAAAGGAAAATATTATACAGCCCCTTTTATAGTCGCAGTGAATACAAATAGTTTCTCTACTATATACTACATACACGTATAAGTATATGTTCAGGCTTATAACACATACCAAGTCTGGGTGTTTTTTTTTTTTTTTTTTTTTTTATAAAAGTTATTTATATAACAACAAAGACAATATGTAACAGCCAACCAACCAACTAACATTATCAAGTCATAAAAAATATAAAAACGTGAAAACTAAAAGTCTATATTTATAAATACACACAGAGAAAAAATATTTACATAAATGTTTAAAATGAGAGCATCCCGCCTGACATGAATACCGATATCGGAAACGGTAGCAACACAGGAGTATGCATGGAACAATTTATATTTTCCCAAATTTATAATCTCCTAATATGTTGAATAAACTTCAGAATAGATAACTTTTTGCATGTATTTATACCTACTTTTAAATATTCAATAATAAAATAATATTTCTAAATTGCATATTCACCAAAAAAAAATAAAAAATAAAATTTTCATTGTTTTTTCATTAATTTTGTTCGATGGGTTATAATATTAAAACATTTTCAAAATCTCGAGAAAATATGTTTTCAACAATGTCAATCATTTATGTTAAAATACTGCAGGTTATTTAATGCCACTTTTGTTATTCCTTTGCCCAGCCGTTGTAGATTTTGCAATGTAATTTTTCCCTCAGTGCATTTATTATTTTTTTAAAGCTGAAATTTTTTCTCCCTAGTTGGCTTTGATATATACATAGGGTCTACACGACAGATTTTTCTATCATAACAAGCAAGAAAACATCGGCAGAGCCTCTGCAATTTGTTTATTTATATCTGCATATATGGGAAAACGTAGATAAAATTTTATTATAATAAATCACTTTTTTTTGGTTTTTCGCCTTGGTATGTTGTCGATATATATTAATAAAAATTTTTTCTTTTTTAATTTCATTGTATTTTATATTATTTTTACTGTAAATAATTAATTTATTGAGATTGCCATAAAGAATTGCGCTTCTTCTTCTTAAAAAAAAAAAATTTAAAAAACAACAAAAAAATGCCGTTTGATAGCAAAACAAATTTACCTTAGCTTGAGCTCCAACAATTATATCATAACGCTGCAATAATAAAAATTTGGTATAAACGTGATAAATTCTTATCATGATAAGAATTTGGCATTTGTCTTGATAGAAAAATCTCTCGTATAGACCATACGCAAAAATAAGTTGTTTTCTACGCTTGTGCTTTTTTTTTTTTTTTTTTAACAACAGCAAAATAAAGGACCAAAAAAGAAATAAATGTTAATGACGTTGATGTCGTCGTGGTTAAAAACAGCAATTTTTTTCATGAAAAAAAAGTAAAAATTCTAAGGGGAACTTATGACACGCTTTTTAAAAAAATAACCACGAAACAAAGAAAAAAATATTAAAGGTTTGTGCATTTACAATGAGGAAAAAAATTGCTTTAATTAATATAAAAGCTTTAAAATTGAAGGAGTGTGATGCCAAATCTTTTTTAACTTAGGAAAAATGCTACTTTTGTAAATTTTCCTATATTTCATTAAATTGTACGAAAATAATAATAATAAGTGAAATATTCCAAATAAAATAAAATAACATAAAATAAAATAAACACTGCTAACAATTAAGAATGTTACCTTCAGCTTGGCCGAATCTATTATACCACTATCCGCAATTTTTTTTTGGTGTCACTCTAATTTAAAATTTCACCTTGTATGTGAGTTGGGCGGTAAAGTAAGCATCGATCCTTGAAATATTTGAACAAAATTTAGTTGACGTATGTACATGCTTTTGTTTTTATCAATGGCTTTTAGATATCCCATTTCAATAGAATGAATTACGGACAGACTGACATCGTTACTAGGAATTCCCTACCAGAATATATAAACTTCTTGCGGTATCTAAAACTAAAGTTGTAAAATGAAGAAATTAAATATTTTTCCTGAATCATATACTTTTTCAAAAAAAAAAAAAAAATATTTTTTGTTTTTAAATTTTACTTCTTTGATAGCGCACTAGAAACGTCGCCAAGAAAGGCAAAACATAAACATTATTCTTTCTGATAAAATACGTTAATTCTATTTATTGATAAAAGGAAAATGCTTAAATTTTGTATCTGTTCTATTAACATGAACATGAGTTCATGTTCTTGTTAACTGATAAATTAAGTAAATATGAAATTTTATTACAACATTAAGTCAATAAAAATCATGCCAAATTAAGTTAAATTTATGTACATATAAGTACATCATCTTAAATTTAATTTTAATAAAGAAAAAACATAATTTTAATGTCAATAAATCTTTAACTAGTAGGAAAATTAAACAGGAAATGTGGAAAAATCTTAAACCAAAAAGGTTACTAAGGCAACAACCATAAAGGGAGTGACCTAAATTAATAAATTTTGCTGCCACATATTTGAATATATAGCACCAGTAGAACATACATACATACATACATACATACATGAAATATATTTGTTGATGAAATGATTCACGCACACACATATATATGTACATATCAGCTAAATAAATGTAAATACAAGTATGTGCATTTAATATCTTTAATATCTACATATGTTTGCTGCCAAGATGTCTATTGCAAATAAACTTTCCAAAAATTCCCTAGGGTTTTATATAAACACCTTTAATATTTCTTAATAAACTGTTACCTTAATTTAATATGAAAATGTAAATAACAAAATTTATTTATTCTCTTTTTCGCTTACAACTTCCTTATAAAATTTTAGTTCATATAAGAAGAAAACTTTTTCTTCTTACCAGCAACAACAGCAATAACCTCCATTTCCCTTTGGCTTTTTTGGCAAATGAAAAGATTGTGCCATAAATGTGTATTTATTTGTCTGTCTGCCAGTTTCATCAGCTATAATAATTGTTGGTAACTTTTTCAATGTAATGGCTAAAATACCATGTAATGAAAGGAAATATTAAACCTTAAAAAACGCACAGAAGAAGAAGAAGAAGCAACCAACTAACCACATTACTTGAGGTAATTTTTATTATTATTAGTGCATGAACGTAAGTAATAAAAGATGGTGTTGATGAAAAGTTCAAAGAAATAACCCAGCAAAAATTACTCTTCGCCTTACTAGGAAGTGATGATATAACTAATTTCGGGAAATTTATTTGATAATTATTTAATAACAGGGAGACAAAAATATTTTAATAATATTATGCTCACTGAATAAATTAACTACAGCTACCATATTATGGTTACAGTAATCAAACATTTATTTCCGTAACCATATTATTTTTTTACTTAAAAATAAAACTAAAAATCTTTTAATTTGTTGTACTTTTTAGTTTAAATATAAACGATTTTGACAAGCATATTTTATATTTACTACAAAAGAACTTGATTACGAAAACGAATGTTTGCTTACTGTAACTATAATAAGGTTCCTGCAATAATATAAACAATTCCAGTGATCATAATATTATCTATCTTCTATATTATTAATAAACAACAATTTTCCTGTAATTTCATGTAAATCGTCAAAATGACGAAAACGCTAAAATGAAAAAACTTCACAAAAAATAGCAAAAATTAAAAAAATCTTGAAAACGAAAAAAAACGTCAAAATAAAAATGCCAAAATATAAATAAATCCCAAAATGAAAAAAAAACAAAAAAAAAACTTTTTTAAACAGAAAAAATGACAAAGTGGACAAAAATAGCCTAAATGATTTGTTTAATTCAAAAAACTGTAAATTCAAAAAAAAAAACCATTTACAACAGATTTGTATAAAACCGAATTCTGAAGCTTATATAGAAGCTTCACAAAGTCCAAAAATGCGTTTTGACCGATATCTCAGTTACTAGTGAACGGATTTTGTTCATTTCTTCCCCAAAAACATTCCAAAAAAAAACGACATTCCGAATTTTTTGCGAGAAACAAAGCCGCTAGCGTATATAGGGACTTAGAAAAAGTCGAAAGCAAACGCACCATTAATAGATCAATTTTGCTGATTTTTATTAACGTCCTTCTGAGCAATCTGCAATTTAATTTGATGTACCGAACATATATACCCGATAACTTGAGATTTCTAAAAACTTATTTCAATAGACAGGCGGACAAACGAATATCGTCTTATTGACTTCCCTATTAAAAAGGATCCAGAAAATTTTTATTTTTTTACTGTAGAAATTACAAACGGAATGGCAAACCTGTATATACCCCTAGCACTTGTGCTGAAGGGCATAAGAACTCGAAATGAAAAAACTAAAACGCCAAATCCACAAAAAAAACTCCAGAACGAAAAAAAATCGGCAAAATGGAAGTGAATTATTACAGTTACTCACGTTAAAACAGTAAATTTTAAAGAATTTTAGGAGAGAGAAAAACAGTTCAATTGTTTTGTTTTCGTATTTAAGCGCTATTTTTAAGTTGATTGTTTTTCTATTTACGAATTTTGAAGATATTGATTTCTTTGTGGCAAAACCAGGATCTATAACATTTTTATTGGAAAAAAATATGTCGACAAAATTTTGTAAGGTTTCAATATGATATAATAAAGTAAAAGTTGTAGCGCCAAAATGAAAACTTTTCTCTGGGACACGGAATTTATCAAATGGATTAACATCATTTACCAAACAGATTTCTGGAAATGATATTTTAGACAAAGTTTGTATAATTCATGATGAAGTTTTCACCTTAAACTAATAAAAGCTGATGGATGCTAGTTTAAACAAGAAAATCTCTTAAATCAATTTCTCTTACCAGACAACTTTCTGGAACTGAAATTTGAAGATACTAAAAATTAGACAATAAATCTTAAGTAAATTATATCGAAATGTTTTCATGCAACAACTAACAAAAAACCGAACCTAGTTTTTAGGCAGCTTTAGAATTCAGCAAGAATAAGATTTTCATCTATTTACATTATTTACCAAATAACTTTTTGCAAGTTTATTTAAAGTTATTTAAAATTTTTTATACTTTCACCGAATTTAGAAAGTTTTAAAAGGCGAAATTTTTGCTCTTGTCTTCATTCCTTCATAAGGTTAGGCCAGCAGTCAGCCTTCAATTTTAACAATTCTCAAGCAAAAGGCGGAAACCCAAAATAAAGGAATCTCTGAGTGAGTAATTGTAAGATTGCCAGTTGAAATGAATGAATGAATGAATGAATGTAAAAGTTATTAACAAAATGTGTTTTATTATTTGCTGCAAATGTTTATGATGTTTAACTTCTGCAATTGTAATAAAAAGTATTTTTATGTTTTAATATTTTTTTCCTTATAGCGACCATTATTTTGTTGATTTTATTGTTGCTGATGGTGGAAAACCTATCAGGAGGCAAAAAAAAAATCAAAATCCTTATAAATAAAATTCAATATTTTAAGAAAACTAACAACAAACTCTTAAATTAAACAGTAGGCTCACGCCTAAGCAGAAAAAAACTTAAAGAAATAATAAATTAAATATAAAGCTTTAAAGTTTAAAAAATTCAAAGATTTCAAGTATTCAAAAATTACTTCCTAAAAGTGATTGGATAAGTGGTATGAAAATACCTTTGAATTAAAAGGCTTTCGTAACTGAGCAGAAATATATCAGTTTCAATTTGTTAAAAACACTCAAAATACCCAACAATTTCGAATATTCGAAAACGACTTCCAGGAAGTTATATGATAAGTGATATAATAAAAATGGTTCTCTATCAGAGCAATTTGCTTAGGCACATAAACATTTGGGTGATGAAAATAAATTTATTTTTTATTTTCTTATTCGTTCCTTGCTTTTTATGCTTTAGTAGATAGATTTTATATGGAAATTTTCCATTTTGGAGAGTAAAGTTTCCTTCTTTTCCTCCCCTTGGATCAACGTCTGTATTTGTTAGTTTAACTATTAAAATAGAAATTCATATTTAAATTATTTTTTCCCTATTACACCAGGGCTTACTGTTCTTTTCTCCTGGCAGAAGCTGTTTTCTTTTTAATACCTATTATTTATTTAAAATGGCATTTTATTTATTCATACATTTTTTTTTTCGTATTTGTCAATTGCATTATTTATTCATACATACAATACTTGACATTTAGACTACAATGTCGGCTAGAAATATAAGAGTCTTCTTCGTTTCTTGTATGACCTACATTTTATGGCCTGACTATACAACACTAAATTCTAAAAGTTTAAAGAAAAGTATTACAAACCTAAGAAGTAATTCAGGAATAAAACAATTTTTAGATAAAAATAACAGAAGTTTTCATTTGTTATAAAAAAATCTTAAGGCAATATTTAATTTGTCACTATTATTTATTTTATTAACCAGCTTTAAGATAGATCTATTTTTAAGTTAAAATTATTTAGTTTTGTCAAGTATCGATTTTTTGTGCTGACGTTTGCAATTTATCTATTTATATTATTACTAACAATTATTTTTTTTTAGGAAACAAATAAATAAATCTTTATTGTCATTGATATTTTTTAAAATTGTAAAATCAATTGATTTAAATTTTTTGTCCTTTAAAAGCTGAGTGAGTGGATTTGTCATGTATTCAACCGGCAACAAATACTACAAAAACTAAAATATCAATTATACATAAAAAATCCTCAATAATGACAAACATTTTGTTTACAAACGATAAAAAATAACGAAATATTTACATAAATATTTGCATTTATAACCCAGCAAACATTGATAAAAAAGAAATAAAGATTGGTACCATTGCTAATATTGTTATCTTTTTTAATTATACTTTTTTTTAATGGAAAAGGAACCAATTGCAAAATTGCTTTATAGAAAACTGGTAGGGTAGAAGGTGGAGTATTCCCCATATGAGCACAACTGCCATTGCCAATTATCTTGAAAATAAACTAATCATTTTTGTAGCACTAATTAATTTTCTTTTCTTATTGCTGGTCTTTCTGATCCATCAAATTGTAATATTTTTAATTTACGTTTCGTCGGATACAGACTTCAATAATTGTTTTTTTAATACTCTCCCAAATATTTATATTATTACGTTTATACGCACTATTATTGCATATAAAAATAACTTGAAAATAAATAGAACTAATTGTTTATACGCAAATTACGTAAAGAAATAAATTTTCTTATTTGTCGTGCCGGATGATAAAACTACAACTATCGGAAATTCTATGAACGTAAAAGGAAATGGCAACGCCGTACGTTTTATTTGCAATTAATTCCACTAATCGCTATTAGTTTTCATGTGTTATTAACTTGCAAATAAAAACACTCACCGTTTTTACAGCAAAATTTTCATATCTAAATATTTTTAATTGGAAGCAAGAGGAGCGTATAAACGCTATAACTATCTTAGTTCTTGAGATTAATAAAGACTAGAAAATACCTAGATTACTTCGCTGTCCGTATCGTATTGAAATAAAAAATGTTAGTGTAAAAAAACTATATAATATTTTCAGAAAATAGAATAGCTTATTAACATAATAATACTAATAAAAAATGTTAGTAGAAACGTTTAACGATTTTAACTAATGAATCACTCAGATTGCAAATAAATACTTTTTCAAATATTTTTTGCCAATGATGCAGATCCTAGTTTAAAATAAAAGAAAACAGCAAAAACTCATGAAAAATTAAAAAAAAAATATATAAAAAAGTATAAATAAACGTTAAATACAAAAACAAAACTTTCTACTAAGATTCTTTATAGAAGAAGACTCTCTTCCGTTTTAGGGATTTTTTCATATTGAATATTTTTTTTCCAGTTTGGAGATTTTGTTTTTGTTCTAGAATTTTTTGCGATTTTATACCGTTTTTCATTTTTTTTTATATTTACATTTTTTTTTTTTTTTTTTTTTGTTTTGGCAATTTTTTTAATTTTGGCGATTTATTTGTGTTTTGCAGTATTATCAATAACAATCATAAAATAGTAAAAAGTAAAAATCACATATTAATTTTTATTTATGCTCGAAAAATTCATATTGAATATTTTTTCCAGTTTAAAGATTTTGTTTTTGATTTCGTTTTTTTGCGATTTTATGCCGTTTTTTAATTTTTTCTTTTCTTTTTTTTTTATTTTCCATTTTTTTGTTTTGGCGATTTATTTGTGTTATGCAGAATAATTAATGAAAATCATAAAATAGTAAAAAGTAAAAATCACATATTGCCTTTTATTTATGCTCGAAAAAATAAAAACCAACAAATAACAGTTATTTTGGCTTAAAAAATATAAAAAAAGAATATATAATGCTCTGCCTTTTAGGATAAAAATCATAACAGTTAAGGCTCCATTACTCTACCATAAATATAAATACATAAAACATAAAGCGATCTAATTTCACTAGCGAGCTAATTTTATTAGTACGCGTATACACATAACTCTCATTAGCAAAACTTGTCAACTTGTTCATTATATTTATGTTTACGATGGAGTAACGAGGCCTTTACGGTTGTTGATTTTAAATATCCAAAATAAAAAAACAATAAAATGATCATAACTTGATAACGCAAGTTATACAATTAATTATGCATAAAAATGTACATTTTCTAAAAAATAAAAGGAACAGTATGAAAACCAAAAAAAAAAAACACTTTACAAAAGTCAACACAAATTGTTTATTTTTCTACTTTATTACTCATAAGAAAATTAACAAAGTAATTCAAAGTATTAAACTATTTTCTATTTTGTTTAGGACTTTTCTCTTACAAATATCTCAACTGAAGTTGGGGAAAAAATTCTAACTCAATGTTGTTATATTATTACAACTTGTATATTTTGTTTTCGCAAAGAAATAACAACAGCGACACTGCTTTGAATTGAAAGAGTTGTCTGCGAGACATGAGAAATAAAATACAGGAGAATTTAACAATTTGAGATGCTGTTTTGATTGATGCTTATACATATATGTGTGAGTTTTTATATGCATTAGTAGCATATCTACGAGAAAATACTAGAATGAAATATATATAATAATAGAATAATATATATAGTGTGATACTAAAATTGATAACAATTAATGTGTGTACCTATTAATTATATAGATTCTGTTCAGTGTTATAAACTTGATAGTAATGATAGGTATTTTAGACAATTTATTTAAAGATCCTTCTTAGGAGCATTCGCCAGACTGCTGGTAGGCCGCATCCAACTTATCCTTCTGAAACTTCGCAATCAATAACAGGATTTAAACAAAAAATCATTTAGTGATTTTGGCAATGTACTGATTTTGGATCTGTACTATTGATTGAATTTTCATTTATTTTACATAAAATTTAATTAAAAACATTAATTTTTGTTTGTTTTTTCAATTTCAGTATTTAAATAAAATAAAAAACATCATATATAGGCAAGAAATTCTGCTCCATCATTTACGCTCTTTTGATCAATTGAGAATTTCATAAAAAAATGAACGCAACGGAGAGATTGTCAGGCATCAGGAGGATTTAAATTAAAACCAATATATCTAAGTCTTTCTTACAAAAGAATATTTTCAGATATGGTTTACGGTTATTTGGAGACAGTACTTTAAATTAAAAAAGTTATGAATACTATCCATTCTACTCTAATTGTTTTTTATTACTTTTTTTAGAAATTCTTTCTTTTTCTTGGAAAATACAAATATACTTTTTTTGAGCTTTTACTTTTTTAATTTTTTTTTTTTTGTAGAATAGGACATAAAGAAATGTATTCTTTTAAAAAACTACTTTATTTGAAAAATTATAGCCTCTTTAAAACTATTTAAAACTTAAAACAAATTGTTTTTTTGAAAAATATATATTTTTTTTTTAATTTAAGAATTTGGTACTTTTTACAAAAATGGTATTATTTTAAAAAGTGAAAATTTTTTCTTTTTTTTTAACTGGTACATTTTTATTTGTTTTCATTGCAACTTTTATTGTCATTCTGTGTGTAATAAGTCGAAAAAAATCACTAAAGACTCTATAAGCTTCTGAGTCGATCTAATTATATCCGTACGTCTGTCATTCTGCCCGTATATGTGTCTGTTGAAAGGAGGAGAGGGCTCGGGGCGGATCACCTAGGAGGGCCAAATTCGGCTTAAATATTTCTCATATAAAAGGTTTGTTTAGTATTGAAAATAGACAAAATCGGTCAATAAACAAAAATTTATGAGCCAAATACTAGAAAAATTGAATATGCGACGTAACTTCAATCATAATTTTCTGCCGGCATTTCTTACACAAAAGCATGTACTTTTTTTGAAAATGGGTCCTTTTTTAAAAAATCCATTTATTTGCTTATTTATTTTATTTAATTTTATTTTATTGTTGATACTTTACAAAAAAAAAAAACACTTTCTGAATTTCTTTAACGTTATTTTTTGAAAATATTTGTACTTGTTAGAATTTTTTTAATTTTTATGGCAATTTGTACATTTCTGGACATTACATTTTTTTTAAATTATTACCTTTTGGAAATTTGGTATTTTTTTACTGCTGCCATTACATTTCTGTGCCACAAGGAAACAGTACATAAATCAAGATATACAAAAATTATGCTTCTATATTTTTGAATCCATTATATCCAATTCTATGCTGCTGCAATTAAAAAATAAAATCAAACAAATATTTCTTAATATATTGATATTTAAAATTAAATTTTGTTATAGTTGTATGGAACTTAAAAATTATTGCCGCAAATTTGTTTCAGACAAACATTCACTAGGAATGTTAAAAAACAAAAACGATTTTCACAGCAAACAATCAAGAGAAAAATTCTAACAGATCCATAAAAGTACAAATTAACACGATATTGATGATTTCCAATAGCAGAATTATTTGAAATCCTTATAAGGATTCAAACTAATTCAAAATATTAAGTCTACAAAAGTGTAAAAGAAAAACAGATGAAATGACATGAATTTTTATTTCATAAAACAAAAATTCATTTTGTCTTTTTCTAAAAAGAAAAAACTAAGAAAAATTTACCACAGAAAAATTTATAAAACTATTGCACAATGTAACAATTGCTCTCTCTCTCTCTTCTACTTATGATGTTACAACAAATTTTCTTTATTAAGATTGCCTGGGTTTCGTTAAATGTATTATCCTTTTCTTTTTGTCAAATTAAACCTATTCAAACAATAAAAGAAACTCCCTTTCATTTACTACGCAATTTGCATGATAAACGTTAATTTGTATGTATGTGAGTGTGTAAGTAAATTTCCTTGCTGAAATTTTATTGCGTGTCATTACAGAACAACAAAATTTTTTATATACGAAAATTTATTTACTTTTAAATACAAAAGAATGAAATGTTAAATTGAACATTTGCATGTTAAGGAATTCGTAGCTAAAGCAGTTACAAATAACAAATATATTTAAACAGAGTAAAATTGAACAAATCATACATAAGATAAATACGAGTACATTTATAGTAAATGAAATATATTTATTTTAAGGAAATATAGAGATATTAAGTGAAGAAATTTCATTGGTGAAAGTGTTTGATGAAAATATTATGAATATATTTTTAATTCCCTTACTTACTTATTTAAAAAACACAAAATTTATTTAGACGTAAACACTTTTTTAAATTTTATTTAAATTACTTCCTACAAAATAATTTCGTCAAAAAGGACAAAACAAACTTTTTGTGGCTGATTTATCTAAATTAATTAAAAACTACAAATAGACTTATAATATTTATATTTATATCAGTTAAAGGCAAAGTAAATATATTATCTTTTTTCAATGAATAATAATCTTTATTGAGAAAATACTAACAAGATTCATTTAATTTAGGGTTGTAAAGGTTTCACGCAAAATATCTATCGATATAATTTATAGCTAAACACATTTTTTGTTATCTCTTTTATGCTCACACAATACATCCAATTTTATTTAAAAAAATATATACCATTAGAAAGGTATTTTCTTATAGATGTGCAATATAACAAAATAATTAATATTAAAATTCGTTCAGTATCAAACAAAAAAGGGTTTCAGATTATTAAAATCTTCGCTATTTTATATCTCCTGTCTCTCATACAACTCTCTCAATTAAAAGTTTAAAAAAAACTAGACAAATTTTAAAGATATAACAGCATTGATTCGGGGTTTTTTTTAATTGAGAGAACTGTAAGAGAGGAGTTGTAAAGAAAATAGAAAAGAGTTTAATGCTCTGAATTGTTTAGTATATTTTTGTCTAAACCTTAAGTAGAAAAAGTGAAAAATTTGTGTTGCTTTTTGAAAGGTATTTTGAAAGGTTTTTTTGTACCGTTCCTTTTTATTTTTAGCAAATGAAAATTTTTACTTATAAGCTAATTTAATTGTTCTTTTATTTTGGATATTTAAAATCAGGGACCGTAATTATTAAGGCTTTTATCATGTCAGACGATTATATTCTCACTTTTATTATTATTATTGTTATTATGATTATTATTATTATTATTATTATTATTATTATTATTATTATTATTATTTTAAGCCAAAAGAACAGTTATTTGGTGATTTTTATCTTCTCTAGCATAAAAGTTATTATGCGATTTTTACGTTTTGCGAAGGAACGTAAGAGGTAATAAATTGTCAAATTAATAGAAATCGCCAAAATGGAAAAGTTTTCAAAAACGAAAAAATGATATCAAGTTGCAGAAATGAAAAAACATCAGAATGGAAAAAAATCGCCAAAATAAGAATTAGTCAAAATGATAAAACGCCAAAATAAAAAATTCCAAAATGGAAAAAACATCGTTAAACGACAAATTAAAAAATCGCTAAAACGACGAAATAAAAAAATATCTTAAATAGAAGAGTTGGCAAAATAAATAAACAAAAATCGTCAAAATGGAAAAAAATAGTCTAAATGGAAAACACAAACAAAAAAAATGCCAAATCTGAAAAAAATCTTCAAACTAAAAAAATAATCAGTATGAAAAAATTCATCAAAACGAAAGAAAATTATTACAGTTATTTTGAGTTTTATTCGATCTCTCTTCTTTAAAGAATCTTAGGAGAGAGTTTTTTTTTTTGTTTTTTTGTATTTAATCATTATTTTGTATTGATTATCCTATTTATCACGAATTTTGGCAATTTTTTTGTGTACAAAAAATTATTTTTATTTACATTAAAACTTTTATTTCAATACGAAGCTAGAGGGTTAGCGAAGTAACCCATTGAAATCTTATACATTTGTCTATATAAGCTTATATATACATAAAAAATTCCTATTAAATTACACACTGCTACAGTGAAAAGTCACCCGAGAAATTGCGTATCGTACGTTATTGGTTTTGAAATTTAAAGTTATTCAAAAAAAACTGTTTTGGAAAGTAGAAGAAACAGGCTTTTCAAACCGTATATTTTTGCTGTATTTTGGTCCAATATTAAAAGCTAATTGTTAAACAACATAATGAAAAAATAAAATTTTTCCACAATTTTTATAGTTTAACTATAATTTATTACACTTTTTGTTTTCTACTCGTATAAAAACTTTGCAATAATTTTTAAAAGCATTTTTGTTGTAAACGTAAAAAAAAATAATATTTTTAAATTAAATAAAAACTGTAGAACTTATTCGTTTTTATCTGTAATAACTTATTAAAACTTCAATATATTTTGAATATTTTCTTCAAAAAGTAAAAAATATAAAAAGATATTTTATTCTAAAATATATGAAGAATTTTGAATAAATTAAAAAAAAATGCTCAATAACTTTTTGAATTTTTAAGCAATTTTTTATAGGGATATCTCTTTTTATTCTAAACAAAACAATATTTCCAACTTTGTAAATGTTAAAAATTTTGTAAAAGAAAATGGAAATAACTTTAAAATTTGTGAATAAATCATTACTTAATTTAAGTGTGAATAAATGATTGCAACAAAATTGAAAATCTATATTTTTATGCTTTCTGAATCAATTTAAAAATCTTAAATTTATAGAAAATGTATGAAGCCATGAGCTTTCAAGTGCAGGAACGGGTTTTTTTGGGGTTTATCGAAATTTCTGAAAATTATTTTATAATGTCATCAAGAATGTCTGCAGCCCACATTAAATCGTTTTCCGAATGAAAATAAAAAGTGCCAATTTGTAGCAGCGTGCTTTTAACAGAAAGAAGAATTAAGAGATTAAATACAATTAGTATTAAGACAACCAATATAATTATAAAGTACTCAGATTTCAAGTACAATTATGTAAGCGTGTGTACATAATTACATAGTTAAAACATTTGTTTGTGTCTTTGTGTTACACTGAATTTCTATTAAGAGGAGTTATAGAAATAAAAGTATTTAAATACACAGAGAGAAACAGCTAAAGGAAAGCAAAATTTATAACTTTACTTTTTAATAATAGAAAGACAAATTATTATTATTATTATTATTATTATTATTATTATTATTTGTTTTTTTTTTTCGTTTCATTCATTAGAATACAATCCACATAATTGTTAAAATATTTATTGTGATAAGATTGTTATTTATTTTTTTTTTTTTGCTGTTTCTATTATTATTATTATTATTTTTTTTTTTTTTCATTTGATTAATAATTAATTCATGGGAATTTATTTTAATACCAACAAGTGTGTTAGATATCGACAAAAAATAATAAAACACAAAAAAAGAAAAAATCAGGGACTTTTATTTCTTTATCTACTAGCAGAAAGAAAAAATATAAATACTTTTTTTCATAAAAATTTTATAGTATCAATAGATACATATAACTATAAAAAGATATGATAAATTTATGGAAATCACCATAAATAATGACAACAATAGAAAAAAATGTCAATACAATAAAAAAAATAAAAAAGTACAGGAAGTAATTTAAGGGAAACAAACAATATTGTTAATGTAATAAAAAAATCATCAAAAACATACTTTTTTTCTCTTCATAAATATGAAAGATTTAAAAGGTTTAAAATTTATGTGTCAAAAGTTGATAAAGGTTGCTGTATATTTTCTTTTGTACATTTAGTTTTAATCCCAAAAAAAAATTAATATTATGGGAACAGATATTTGAAAGCTTTAAATAGCTAGGCTTAAATTTTTAAATTAAATTTTGCAATAGCTTTTTAAAAAAGATATTTTATATTTTTTAAATAATTCCTTAAAGATTTCCTTTTTTTTTAATACTTACTAAACCAAAAGATTGTTAGAATTTCCTTTTATTACTTTTTTATACCCACCATCAAAAAATGATATATTGGGTTTGTTACTCCGTGTGTAATATGTCGAAATAATCATTTAAGTCATTTATATTTTCAGGGCCTTTGTGAAAATTTAAGACGATCTAACGATGTCTGTCTGTCTGTTGTAAGCATGTAAATCAACGAAATTTTGCACAAATATTTCTAGGATAAATATAAACATGGAAATCAAAAATTAACGTGGTCCGCCCACTTTACCGCCTACCTCCCATATAAGGTAAGATGGTGGGTACATAGATTAGGCCAAGACGAATACAAAATTCCTATTTGTTTAATTATACCCTACATCACCATAGGTGGTTGGGGTATTATGCGTTTGCGCTAATGTTTGTAACGCCCAGAAAAAATCATCCTACACCAACCTTAAAGTATAACAATCGATTCAGAATCACTTTTTGAGTCGATTTAACGATTTCCGTCCGTCCGTCTGGTTAGCTGGATGCTTGGCTGGACGGCTGGCTGGACGACTGGCTAGCTGTCCATGCAAACTTTGTGCACAAAGTACAGGTCGCAATTTTGAAGATAATTCACTGAAGTAAGTCTTCATGATGCTATGACGAAGCCTATTGAAATTAATTATGATCGGTTCATTATTTCACCTAGCCCCTATACAAATGTCCTCCCGGAATAGGAGTTTAACAACCATAAATGCCTTAAATATTTTAATGAAATAAGAAAATTAAATAAGAAAATGAGGAAATTTTGTATAAGTATTAATCTTTGTGTCCAATTTTATGAATATCGCTTCATAATTGACCATAGCTCCCATATAAACCCCTCCTCAGAAAATCACTTTAACGTATATAAATCACATATCAAGTTTATATTCGACACAAATAAGTTTTATATAAGTAGAAATTACAGTGATACATTTTATGGGGATCGCTCCATAATTTACCATAGCTCCCATATAAGTCCACTTTCGAAAATCACCCTAAAATGCATAAATTCATAAAAATGTTAGTATTAACGTAATATTCTGTATTCGTATAATATTTTATTTTACACTTAGTAAAACTATCGGTCCATAATTGTGCACATGTCTAATTTAAGATCCTTTCACGAATTTTGATGGACATACAGAATGGTGTGGGGTATCATATGGTCGACTATATCTTTCTTCTTTGTTTTCTTTTGTGTTTGAGATCACTCTTGTTGACAATAATAAGAAACCTTTGTTTTTTCTTAAAATAAATTCAAAATAATAAATTTAAGAAAAGAAATATAAAGGAATAATATTTTTTAATTTTACTTAAAAGAAACAATTTACGAAAAGAAACCCAAAAAATTATTGTTATTTTGTATTTTTTTATTTTATAATTACAGTCTAGTCATATATATTTGCACATTTAAAAATGTTTTGAATATTTTAAAAGAAATTTAAATATTGATGTTGTTGTAAAATATATTGAAAAAATTACTTTATTGTTGTAATAACTGAAATGTGTAGAATAGATTGTTGTAATTTCTCAAAGAGTAGCAATTATTTACCCAGCTTCAATAATCAATTATTTGCGTCTAACAATTGCCAAAGATGGTCTAAAATCTTTTCTTTAAGATAATATGAATTCTTTTGATAAAATAATTATTGTAAAAGGAAATGGTATTAGTTAAAGGATCATATAAAAGATATCATTATATGAAAATAAAAACAATTGAAAGAGAATTTAGAAAAAATCTGTCAGGGAAATTTAACATCGCTTAGAACATTTGCAAAAATTTTCATGTTTGGTGAAAATGTATGATCCCTTCAGACGCTATTATGTTAACATTATAGGAACTGTAATTCAATATTTCCACAATCTTTTTTTCTCTAATAAAATATGCAACTTCTAAATTTACCAGGCTTCATTATGATTAAATTTACTTTTGTAAGTTTGCAAATATTTTAAAGGATATAAAATTTGTATGAGTAATTTTCCCTAATTTATTTTTTAAATATTTCTATTTTCATATAAAGGATTGTTTTTCTTACAGGTTACACGATTTTTTAATCATTTTCATAGTCTATTGCAAATTTTAATGATGTACCATTTTAAATCTTCATTTTTTAACATTTATTGCCAGTATTTTTAGATTTTTGCAACTTATTAAAGTTGGGTTCATATCACAAGATTCCGTTCTATCTTTGGTAATGCTAAGCGTAAGTAATTGATTTTTGAAATGAAAAAGACTTAATAACTATTATTTTAATATCAGAAATAAATACCGCTACTTTTTGAGAACTTACCATAATCTACTCTACATTAAAAACAACTTTTTCAAAATATTTTATAAGAACAACAATTTTTGAATTATATTTCAAATTAAAAAAAAAAAATAAAAATAAAAAGTGTAAACATATAGATATGACTGACTTTGATTGCATAAAAAAACAGCAAACATAAGCAAATAAAAATTAAGTATACGCCAAGTTGTTTTCTCAACAAAATTTTAAAGATGTGATTTTGTTTTAGTTAAATCGGCAGCTAAAATACTAGTCTAAGTTTTATAAAAAAAGAAGGACGTGAATATATACAAAGTTGAAGCAAGGACACGCCCATATATCCATATATCCCATATATATACTGTTCAAAACAGTATCATATTTTGGGATTTAGGAGTACCAAAATTTGGAAATAGGTTTTTTAAGGTGCTAGAAATATTTGATATTATAGGAGCAAGGGCTTATCTACTTTCCCAGAACCCTGTCATTTGCTAATATTATATTAACTTCAGCAACCACTTTTTCTCTTCAATAACTAATTAATTTACCTAAATTTGAATATTTTATTAAATTTTAAAATGATATGAATTTTTCATCAGGCAATATTTTAACATAAAGATTTATTTTTATTGTGTAAAATAACAAAAAATTAAATTCATGCAGTAATTCATGATGTTTTATATGAAACGGTGAATGTGCCTCGCGAAAAAAAGACTTTTTGAAAAATTTGTGCTCTTGTTTTTTAAACTTTGGATACATCAATAAGATATAGTGCAAAATACGCACAATTAAAACAAGTATCGATTTTTGTTTCAAAATTTGTTTTCAGTTACGTGGCGCACAGATTCCGCCCAAAAAACCAAAACATTTTGTCATCAAAACTCAACTACCCTGAATTTAATTGTTGAAGACATTACAATAACAAAGATTGGTCAGAATTTATCCACAAAGTGCGATTAGTTTTCATTTAAACTCGCGAACAAAAAGTGTAGAAGAATGATAAAAATTTAAATAATTTTTAGTCCTTTTTCTAAGTTTTTGAACTTTGAACAATAAACATGAACACACTCTATTAATTTTAGGCCTTGTGAGTTCAGATCTGTAACCCATTTGTTTAAAATGGTATTAGCACAAAACTTATTAAGGAAAGCCAGTTACAGCCAGATTTAAGAATTTTGATAATGGACCACTTTTCAACAGAGTTTGAAAAATATTTTTATTTGATTTTTGTCTATGGGGAAAAGCACTGTGTGTCGGTTACTAAGAGTTAAATAAACTAACAAACTACAGAGTATATGAGGAAGATTTCTGAAAATGTAAAGAGAGCCAAGTTACAATTAAGTCTCTCTCGAGGATCTATTCACTATTCCACTCTCAACAAAGTGGAGAAAGCTAATCTGAATAGCGGATCTTCTGAAGAGGTTCTGTCTTAAATAAAGAAAAGTCCAAACGATTGGTAAGCAGATACACAACAGAAAAATTCTAATCGGTAGATTTCGGGGATAATCGACGTCAGTGTACGACTCTTATGGGAAAGCCACAAATCTCCCTTTCAATGACTATAATATAACATGCAAAAATGAGAAGAAAAAAAATCTTTAACTTCTCAGCTCAAAGATTATAATTTTTGATTTTCAAGAAAGGTTGCTAACCTGTGTTAAAATTTTTAAAACTTGTCATGTATTAAGAAATGTTTAAATTGATATTTTATTTTAAAAATTTAAAGAACAAGTGCCACATTCTATTAATAGGGATTTATATTTTTAAAGTCAAAGGTCAGATTTTGTTAGTATTAAGGATTTTTTGTTTAACTAAAAACGGCCATCTTTAAACCTTTTGCTACTTGGGTCAAAGTTCATATTTTTAAATTATTTAAAATTTTCATAAAAATATAAAAGAAATTATTATTATTATTTTTTATTTATTCAATTTTTAGAAAAGTATTGATTAAAGTTGCTAATCAAGCTAAAATTAATGATTTCACTGACTAGCTCAAAGGTCATATTTTTAGATATTGCCATTTTTTAATGTTTGCTAAATATCTTTTACAATTTTGTTATTTCTTACACAACTATTGCAAACTCTTATAATTGTGCCTAAAGGCAATTTGAAAGTAATTAACCCTTTAGGTGCTAAGCTCACAGTTTATGCTTTTTGAGCATTTAGAGATTTTAATGAAAATATAACAAACTAAATTTGAATTTTCTAAAGATCTTTTTTAAAACTGGAATAAATAATGATAAAAGTCTGAACAAAACAAATTCATAAGGGTTAATATTTTCGAAATTTGTAAAAATAATTACAAAGATCTATATTATTTAATGAAAATTTCATTTTGAATATATGGGTTTAGAAAGAACCCAATATTTTTTTAAAAATTTAAATAAAATATATAAACAGCGTGCGATCCAAAAAATGAAGTGAAAGTAATTATTCACTTTCGTAATGGCTGTTTCGTAGTGGAGTTTAAGTTTTGAGTTTGGACCATATAGAGCTACCGGAGATTTGTCCACAAGGTCCCAAATTTATACACGTTTTTTTAAAATTTTGTATTATTTTATTAACAATGAATAGCAAAATCGTGTAAGGAAAGAGTTTTGAAAAAAATATTTGAATATTTAACTTTTTCCTGTTGTGTTTTTTTTCTGCCAGAAAAGTGGACATATTATTTTTTCTTAAATAACATATATAGGGTTTATATTTTTCTGAAAGACAACTAGATTCACATGTACTGAAGGAAAAAAAATTAAATTCATTCCTGCATGAACCAGTGCTTCCCAAAGTTGACTTATTTTTTTAACAAATTTCCCAGCTGTTATCAAAAAAAAATTATTTTTAAGTAGCTTAATATTTAATTTTCTGATAATAAAAATGTTTGCTCCCCGATATCGATTGAGAACATATAACAGAAAAAGTAAAAAATCTCATTTTTGGATATTTTTTAAATTTTTTTTAATATTGCGGGTTTTATATTGATAAATCTAAAAATATAACTTTAATTTCGAATTAAAGTATATATAGCTATATGTCTATATAGCTGTAAAATTTCATTAAATAATATTTATTAATAATAATTTTATTGCAAATGAAAAATGAAAAAATATGCACAAAATCTCAAATTAATACTTTTTTCGGTATACTTTTGCAAAAAGTCTTCAATAAGTTCTTCTTTTATAAATATTTTTATAAATATTGATGTATAACACGTCCACATCGTAAATTTGGTTGTACAATTAAAGTTTTCAAAGTTAATAATTTCAAGTAATTTGGTTAATTTTGTTTAATTTTTATATGATTGATAATGCCGCTCTTAATAATGACGTAACAATAAATATTCTTATAAGACTCAAAATGTTCTTTCTTTTATTCAGCATAGTCTTAAATTCATATCCTTTAGTTAGATTCGTTAGAGAAATAAGAAATATATGTTAAATATTATTGCTTTATATACACCTCTACTATCACTATGTGAAATTTCATTGAAATCGGTTTAGCCATTCCGAAACTGCATAATTATTTCCATTTCATTTTTTGAATCGCACACTGTGCTATGTTTAATTAAAAAGAGAAGAAAAAAAGTATTTTCTAAACTTCTTATGGTATTATTTATCATAAAAATTTAACATTTTATGAGCTATTTTTAGAAATTATAAAAAAATTGGATTCGTTTATTTTCATATAAAATATAAAGCTAATTTAATGAAAATATTTCAACTAAACAATCAATTAATCTTTTAATAATATGACCCCAAATGCACTCATGGATGAGATAAAAATAAAATTTATATTAAACTGATATTAAATTTTTTTTCAGAAATGTCTTAAATTTGAAAGGTTCTGTTTTCAACTTGTTTTTTTCTTTTTTTATTTTTTGCTCCAGTTAAAGTTTTCAACATTTTACTTTATTTACTTCTTCCTCTCCACAATATTTATTTATATAATAGTTCTTTCCCAGATGTTATATTACATTTCATACACATCATAAAATATTTATCCATCCGATTGAGCACTTTTTTTTGTTATTAAAGCTATTGACAGAAATTCGAACACGATTCCAATAAGTTCATAAATCCTTATTTTTATTTATTACCAAAGTAACACTTAAGCAACCCCAAAAAGTAATACATGAACTTACTTTTGATTGAGTTTTTTTCTTCCTGTTTTTTTTTTTTTTTTTTTCTAAAGCCTATTTATCTAAATAAATATTTCAGTACTTTTTTTCTTTTGTTAGAAATTTCATAGATGTGAAAAAACACAACAAAGACAACAATAAACAATAAACAACTTAATATAATACTCTAATAAAGAATAGAAGAATAAATACAAAAAAAGTAAAAATAAAACTAAACTAAACCAAAATAAATGGTAACATGAATAGAAATATGTTACGAAAAAAGTCAATAGAAATTAAAAAAATAAAAGCGAAAATGATTATAAGCTACGTTAAAAATTATTAGTTTCATAGAAAGTTATACATTACAAAATAAATCACCAAAAAAACCACTTCTTAAGAAGTGAAAAAGAAGTAGAATTGTAAACTTAGCAAGTAATGAAAAGTTCATTATCAGTAAAAAATATTTTATAATAATGAACATTTAATTTTTAAAAAGTAAATAAATTAATTATGCAAATAAGATTTAGAATTTTGAAAATAATCTTAATTTTTATTATGTTATTCTTTGGAACTCAAATCCTGTATTCTAAATTCAATTCTACGCCTAAAGTAGCATATTTTTTTAGCTAAACATATCGAATGTCATAAATATTTTTCTATCATATTTATTTCAAATATATATTTCTTCTCTTTCCCCTAGTTAAATTTCTTTGAAATTTATTATTCAGAGAAGGTTTTCATGATTTGATGCCAAAGCCGATGCCACCAATTAGAGCAGGAAGGTGAATAAAGATCTTAAAAAGAAATAAGAACAATAACTAAAAAGGTACTTAAAGTATTAAAAGAAAAAGAGGAAAGAAAAAAAGAAGTAGGCAATAACGTAACATTTATAAATACATTTGAAATTTTTCCTTACTAATAAAATATTTTTAAGTGAAAACAGTTTGGCTCATAACTTTTTTACCGCAAGGCAAATTTTACTAATTTTCAATACCAAATTGCCTAAAACGTTAGTGAACTTATTTATTTTGATGTATTATTTTGAACGTGAGCGTGTTTAACACAGACTTACGATTTATAATATTATAAGAGCCTAGAATATTTAGCCAATCACAGAAATCGTATTTTTTTTAACAACAAAATGGATAAGTAAAAGTACTTAAAGTAACAAATAGGTTATAGATAAGCAAACATAAGACTCAATAAATTTCACTTTAAACTTTTAGTAGTGACTTAGAAAGCATTAGGAAAAAGGTAAAAAAAGCACAAAGTACTTACCAGCAGTTTAAAACAAAGCGTTAACTTTTAAGAAAAATAATGAAAGAAATCAGTCAAGTTTTTATTTTACTTTTCTTCCCCCTTCAAAGCTTTTTAATCACCCTGAAAAAATAAAACAAACAACTTATGAACTTAAAGATAAAATTGCATATATATGTATTAAAGTATATATTATGTACATGTATATGTATATGTTTACACACTAACACGTATAATCATGAATATATATATATATATATATATATATATATATATATATATATATATATATATATATATATATATATAAATCTTAAGCAGCCAGCCATTATAAAGCAAAACTCAAAAGTATACAAAAAAAGTAATAGAAAAACTTCATTGCCACTTAAAGACAAAGAAAATGCGAGTTAAACAAATTTTAAACGTACTCAACTTGACTTAAGAAATATTTAGAAAATAATTAAATTTAGAATTATTAAAAAAAAAAAACAAATGGTAATAAAAAAAAGAAGTTGTCTTTTTCCAATTGAACGATTTTTGTTCCCTTTGTTAAACAAATTAAAATTTATTTGCTTTATTAGATTAATATAAGTAATTAATAATTCTACGAAATACTTATAAAAGCTAACTTCATTATTGTTAAACATGTTTCAATTAATTAATATTATCATTTCTTTTGTATTTTATTAGCAAAATTGTGATAAAGAGCATAACAAAAAACATACAAAACTTTTATTTGCTACAAGAATAATGTCAAAAAATGTCAAAAAAACTGAACAATTAATCATTTCATGTTTTAATTGTAAGATAATAAGTTAAATACAATTTATAAAAAAAGAAACACAAATTAACTGCCAGTGAAACAAAAAAATCTAATTTTCTATGAAAAGAAATTTTTATATAAAAACAAATTTTGATTATAGAAAAATGTGCGTAAAAAGAAATTTTATTGAAAATCTACCATAAAAAATGTTATAGAAATTTCCTATAAAAAGGAAACTTAACGAAAATTTTCTACAAAGGAAAATTTAACTAAAATTTTCTATAAAAAAAATTTAACATGAATTTCCCATTTCCTATAAAAAGGAAATTTAATGAAAATTTCCTATAAAAAGAAAATTTTAGGAAAATTACTATATAAAGGAAATTTTCTATAAAAAATTTTCTATTAAAAGGAAACTTAACGAAAATTTTCTATAAAAAGGAAATTTAACGAAAATTTGCTATAAAAAGGAAATTTAACGAAAATTATCTATGAAAAGGAAATTTAATGAAAAATTTCCTATAAAAAGGAAATTTCACGAAAATTTCCTATGAAAAAAAAATTTAAAGCAAGTTTCTTATAAAAAGGAAATTTTAGGAAAATTACTATATAAAAGAAATTTTCTATAAAAAATTTTCTATTAAAAGAAAACAACGAAAATTTCCTATAAAAAGGAAATTTAACGAAAATTTGCTATACAAAGAAAATTTAACGAAAATTACCTATAAAAAGGAAATTTAATGAAAATTTCCTATAAAAAGGAAATTTCACGAAAATTTCTTATGAAAAGGAAATTTAAGGAAAATTTCTTATAAAAAAGAAATTTAAGAAAAATTACTACATAAAGGAAATTTTCTTAAAAAAAAATTTCTATTAAAAGGAAATTTAACAAAAATTTCCGATAAAAAGGAAATTTAATGAAAATTTTCTATAAAAAGGAAGTTTAAAGAAAATTTCTTATAAATAGGAAATTTGAGAAAAACTTCCTATTAAGAGAAAATTTAACAAAAATTCCCTATAAATAATAAATGTAATAAAAACTTCCTATAAAAAATAAATTTAACAAAAATTTCCTATAAAAAGAATTTTAACCAAAATTTCCTATAAAAAGGAATTTTAACAAAAATTTCCTATAAAAATGAAATTTATGAAAAATTTCCTATAAAAGGCAAATTTAAGGAAAATTTTCTATTTAAAACTAATTTAACGAAAGTTTCCTTAAAAAGAAAATTTAACAAAAATTTCCAATAAAAAGGAAATTGGACGAAAATATCCTATAGAAAGGAAACAACGAAAATTTATTATAAAAAGGAAAATTTTCTATAACGAAAATTCAAAAATTTTCTGTAAAAAAATTTATTAAAATTTTTGATAAATGAAAGTATCAAAAATTTTCTATAAAAGAAAATTTATTAAAAATTTTCTATAGAACAAAATTCATTAAAAATTTTTTATAAAGGAGCATTTGTTAAAAATTTATTAAAAATTTTCCATAAAAGAAAATTTATTAAAAAATTTTTATAGCACAAAATTTATTAAAAATTTTTTATAGAACAAAATTTATTAAAAATTTTTTGTAAATGAGAATATGTTAAAAATTTTTTGTAAATGAGAATATGTTAAAAATTTAATAAAAATTTTCTATAAAGGAAAATTAATTAAAAATTTTCTATAAATGAAAATTTATTAACAACTGTCTATAAAGGAAAATTTATTAAAAATTTTCTATAAAGGAAAATTTATTAAAAATTTTCTATAAAGGAAAATTTGTTAAAAATTTTCTATAAAGAAAATTTTATTAAAAATTTTCTATAAAAGAAAATTAATTAAAAATCTTCTATAGAACAAAATTTATTGACAATTTTTTATAAAGGAGAATATGTTAAAAATTTTCCATAAAGAAAAATTTATTAAAAATTTTCTATAAAGGAAAATTAATTAAAAATTTTCTATAAATGAAAATTTATTAAAAACTGTCTATAAAGGAAAATTTATTAAAAATTTTCTATAAAGGAAAATTTGTTAAAAATTTTCTATAAAGAAAATTTTATTAAAAATTGTCTATAAATGAATATTTATTAAAAGTTTTCTTAAAAAGAAAATTTATTTAAAGGATTTCTGTATAAGAGAATTTTATAGAAAATTTAATAAAAATTGTCATGATGAAATGACAAACCGAACTAATCTCGAGGGACTAAAATTTTATTCACACGTTATTCATAAATATATTTATTATTTAAGTATTAAAATATATATGTTGATTATTCTGAAATATTTAAAACGTTCCCTCCAATTATTATTTATTGCAAATGACTTATTTTTTATTTTGTACAAATATCTAGAATTGCTAAATATTTTATATTATAAATAAATATCCTATAGATAAAACAAATAACCTCATATGTTTAGTAAAAATTTTGAAAATTGAAATCATTGTAGCTACAATTTAAAAACAAATTTATAACATTTCAAACAAAATTGTCTTAATTTATTTATTATTAATAACTTTAGAACCAAATTGTTAATTATGTATTTTATATTAAACAAAAATCGAATAAAAATTTTAATTTGCAATTAACATTCAGTAGAGTGAAAAGAGTGAAAACATTTAACACATTAAGAATATTTAGCTAATCGTTTTTAATTAAAATCACAGTTTGAATTCTTTTATTGCCTTTAAAGCACTTTAAGTAGGGGGAAAAATTTATTTAGAAAAAATAAATAACTTGTTAACATTTATTTATAAAGATTATGTAATGTATTTTTTTTTAAGCACACGTTTATATTTTTTATACCATATACACATAAAAGATATAATTTAAAATTATATACGCAAATGGCCATAATTATAGTGAGAAATTTGAATACTAAGTAGTAGAGGACCATAATGTGCCATTAAATATATAATAACACTTAACAATTATCGTGAAACTTTCAATAAGTTAAAGATAATTTGTCATTTACGTTACATGATATTTTCGTACAATAACTAATGAAAAAATTTTTGATAAGCAAATGATATAATAATGGATTAAAATTAAAAAAATTATCGTATTTCAGTAAACTTCAGTTGAAACATTAACTTTTTTTAGTTTTATATTTTTTAGAGCAATGTACGCACAGATATTAATACAGCATCACTTCAAAGTATTGTTTAGACAGCGTAAAAAAAATTCGTTGACATTCTCTAATTTCTTTTTATACATTTAACAAAAATCTGACACCCACTCAACCAGCACGAAGTAAAGAGAATTTTTAAACATCAAACACAAATATTCTGGCTACAGTGTTGCGTAGAAGATATAATTTGAAAAGTGCTAAAACGTCGAAAAAATTATGCTAAATTCTTCTACAGCAGCAAACGACAATACTAAATTGTTTTGTAAAGAAAATTAATAATTTGTTTGCTCTTGTTTCAACTTATAAATAATTTTTCTTTACAATTATTGTTAATATTGCGAAATAAAGTAAAAAAAGGGATTATATTTTAAAACTGACAATTAAATTCTTCAAATTTACTTAGGAATTCTTTCAAAAAATCAAAACGTATTGAATTGAATGATACTGTAAAAAGTGCTAAAAAGCACTTAGCATATTTGTATTCAATGCCTTTTCAAATGGTAAATCTAGCACTGAAAATGCTAAAATGACAACACTGTCTGGGTATCATTCTGAATCACATGGACAGAACACTCATATATCGCACATTTTTGTTTTGATAGTCAGTCGACATCACAACATGTCATCACCATTCACAACTAAACTAAATATAAACGAAAGTTTTAGTAAAGATATAAAATTTAATGTTTTATATGGTTTTCTTACGATCAAGTTATTTTCGACATAAATATTCCCACAAATGGTTAAGATAAACTAATGTTTCTAAAGTGTGTTTACGAAAACAATTGGTGGCATTCGGTATTAGAAAATGAAAAAAGACAATATATAAAGTAGGAAGTTTATCGATAATAACAATAAAGAAGGAAATATTTTTCGAAGTCAAATATTTTCTAGACAAAATGTCATAGGTAACAAAAAATTTTCTATATAGAAATTTATCGATAACAAAAAATTTATTTATATAAAAATGTTTTGATAACGAAAAATTTTCTATAAAAGAAATTTATCGGCACCAGAAAATTTTCTTTAAAAAAAACTTATCAGTACTAGAAAATTTTCTATAAGAAAATGTGATCGATAACTATAAAGTTTTCTATAAGAAAATGTGATCGCTAACGATATAGTTTTCTATAAGAAACTGTTATCGAAAACGATAAATTTTCTATAAGAAAATGCTATTGATATCGAAAAAATTATCGATAACACACATTTGTTCAAAAATTGCCTGAAAAACGAATTCGTGTAAAATTCTCTTAATTCAACTTGTCAAATTTTTCTACAAATTTTTTCTAGGGATAATTTATCGATAATAAAAAATTTTTAAACAAAATTTTATCGATAAAATTTTCTTAGTTAAACTCCTCAAAAGTAGCATAAGATTCTCCCACCATTTTGTTATATGATTTTGGTTACTGTCCCTATTTTTGTAACGGTACATAAAAAATAAACTTTTGTCTCAAAGCAAATAATCTCCCTCTACCAATAAGTAGCTTTAATGCCAAAAATTAAATACGAGTACCACCATTAAAAATTTAAATAAAACCAAGCTACTTTTGTTCTAAATGAAAAAAAAGAAAAATATCGATAAAGAAATTTTCTATAAGAAAAAATTATTGGTGACGAAGAATTTTTAAAAGAAAAATTTATCGATAATGTTATCGATATCTAAAAATTTTATCATTAAAAAAAATTTTATGGGAAAGTTTATTGAAAATTTCTGTTGCAAAAAAATGTCTATAGAAAATTTATCAACAAAAAAAATTCTGGAGAAAATTGCTTCGATTATAAAAAATATTATCTTTTGTATCGATAATATTTTCTTCTAGAAAAAAATTTATCGATATCCAAAAATTTTCGATAGATAATTCATCAATAGTAAAAATTTGTTATAGAAAATTTATTGAGATTTTCGTTTTATTTTGTGATTTTACTTACTCACCCTATTTTGTGAGTATATAACCAAAAAGGCTTTTTGTATGTAGCTTTAATGCCACAAATTAGACACCATAAAAAAAAAACAAAAATAATAAAAAAATAAATAAAAGAAGAAACATTAACTTAAAAAACAAACTTACTTTTGACCTAAACGTAAGGTACTTTTAAATTATTTTTCTTTCAATTTAATGTTTTTAAATTTTAGCAAAACTTTTTACTTAGTTTTATTTTTCCAAAGAAAGAAAAGTCTTAAATCAACTTTTGTTTTTGTCTGGCTTTTTAAACAACAAATTGAGACACGATGCTTGAAGGGGAGTAAATATCAAGCAATTTTCCAAAAAGAATAATAACAACAGATTAGTAAATATAATGGAATTTTCATTGGTTACTAACTGCTACGAGTATTAAATAATGATTAAGAATGTATTTGAAGAGAGAAAATATAAGTTTAAAATATTTTTAAGATTGAAGAACTTTACAGAGTATTTTTTTTTTTTTTTATGTGACATCAAACCTAATCACAAGATTATTATTATTATTTTTTTTATACTATACAAATATAATCGGCAACACTTAAATTTCGAGCGATTTGATTCAATAATAATTTAAAAGTACTTGATGTAATGATATAAAAGGCCATGCTATACCCTACATTTTATGCCAATATTTGTGTAACAATTGCAAAATCAATAACTCAAAGTTGGTTTTTAGTGAATTTGCACTGAAATTGTTTGCATATGTGGCGAAATGTATTGATTTATAAAAACTACAAATCTTACTTTACAAAATAATAAAAACCTTTGATAATAGCCTAGGTCCATATTAAAACAAGGGCTTTAAAAAAAAACTCCATATATAAATTTTCACTTTGACTGCTTGTAGCATCACAACAAGTCATGGTCGGCTAAAAAATTATATTGCAAAAATTTCTCCCGTTTATTCTGAATAAAAAAGCTCATATAGTTTTTTTTTTTTTTTTTTGCTATAGCGAAATGGAGATTTTTAGTTACTTTTAAGACCATTTTTAGGACAAAAGTCAAAGTTTACTGGTCGGTTTACGACCGATCGACCCAATTTTTCTACACATATTTTTTGTTTAGCCCCATCTAACAGAAACTGCTGGCAAAGCAAGCAAAATCAAAACTTTTGTAAATCCCATACATTTCATGGGTGGTCTAATAAACAACTATAACAATATTTCCATTATTTATGTATTTTTTTTTTTTTTTAATATCTGCTGCTAAATGCCTCTTTTGTATCTAAAGTACCGTCTTCTTGTATTATTTGTCGTAATCAGCAGGCTTTAATATGCATGTAATTTGTTCCCAGTTTTTTTTTTTTTTTTTTTTTTTCTCAACTCCTCTTATGTAATTATTTTTTCCTTGTTTCTTATTTTATTGTCATCATCATTATTTTCATTTTCTTCTTCTTCATTAGCATATTTACCGCCACAAAAAAACAATTTAAGAACACAATTATTCATTTACTTAGTACAAAGATTCATTGAATTAATGTCCGTTAAACAATTTTTTTGGTTTTCCCTAAACCAAAAATTGTTAAGTCTATTAAAGCAATTGTCTTGCAATGTTTTTGATTATTTAGCAAGCGATTTGAATACGAATTTTATGTTTATGACAGCAAAATTTATATAAACTCACAAACATAAAATTTCCAAAATACGTCGGTGATTATTAAGTGGTTTGAGTTTAGTAAATTTTTACTGTATTTAAATAAAAATATTGAAATTTTGTTAAATAGATATATTGTTAGCTAGTACCAGTTATAAATAACTGAAAAGGCTAATGGCTTTTTAGGTTTAATTTTTGATACGATTTAGAAATAAATTTAAAAATATGCTGGTAAAATTTTTATTAGTTTTATGTAAATAATACTCGTATTTGAGTTTTGAAAAATATTATATACAATATATGGACTGAGCATATTAAAAAAAAAACAAATCCGATTTTGTCAAAAGTTGTTATATTCAAGTTTTAAATTTAAAAGAAAATTAATTTTTTACTCGTTTTTAATAAAATATTTAATACTTTCTGGAATACTCTCTATAAGAGCTTTATTGTTTTTTCCGTTAATTATATCCTACACCACCATAGTTGGTTGGGGTATTATGCGTTTGTGCTGATGTTTGTAACGCACAGAAAAAATCATCCAACACCCATCTTAAAGTATACCAATGGACTCAGAATCACTTTTTGAGTCGATCTAAAGATGTCCGTCCGTCTGGCGGTCTGAACGGCTGGCTGGCTGACCATGCAAACATTATGAACAAAGTACAAGTCGCAATTTTGAAGATAATTCAATGAAATCTGGCACGTAGGACTTTCATAATGCTAGGACGAAGCCTATTGAAATTAGTTATGATCATTTCATTATTTCACCTAGCCCCCATACAAATTTCCTCCCGGAATAGGGGTTTAACGATCATAAATGACTTAAATATAGTAATGTTTTAATGAAATTCGATGCAAAGAAGTTTTTTATAAGTGTCAATCTTTGCGCCGAATTTCACGAAAATACATCCATAATTGACCTCTTCCGAAAATCACTTTAACGTGCATAAATCACATACACATATTAGTATCAAGTTTATATTCGGCACAAATAAGTTTTATATAAGTAGAAATCACAATGACAAATTTTAAAAGGATCGTTCCATAATTTACCATAGCTCCTATATAAGCCCACTTTCGGGAATCACCCTAAAATGCATAAATTCATATGTTGTTAGTATTAACGTAATATTCTGTATTCGCATATTTTATTTTACACTAATGAAAGTATCGTTCCACAATTGTCCGCATGTCTAATATAATACCCCTCCAGGAATTTTGATGGACATACACAATGGTGTGAGGTACCATATCGTCGTGCTTGACCGACTATATCTTTCTTACTTGTTTTTGTTGGAATGGGTTCAATTATTTTTAAACTGTATTTTATTTTTTAGTCAACTTTAGGTATTCTTTAACTACTTTTTACTATGATCCAATACATTTAAAATTGACAGAATTCTGCGTAGAACTGCGCAGAATTCTGTCAATTCGACAATTAAAATTTTTTTTTTTTTTTGCATGATATTTATCAGATAAATTTCCCATAACATCTGTGATATGGAACTCATAGCCAGAATATTGTAAAAAGTCCACCAGTATGTACCTTTTAAAGCTCTTTAGGCAGTGCTCACATTTTTTGTAAACATTCTACCATTCTTATTAAGAGTTTCTTACTTTGGGGGTTCTCAGACTATAATAAATTTGAAATATGAATTTGAATTAATTTTGTTCAGTTTTCATTTTAAGAAAAAACTAATTATGCTATTACAAAAAAATTTAATACATACATAGTAGGGTATCTAATCGATTAACTATCATTCGGTTATCCGATTAATTTTGGTCGATTAAATGTTAGAATAATTTAAAATGTACTATTTTCAAATAACAAAATAAACCCAATAATTAGTTTCGAATAACCGAAATTTTCTTTTTTTGTAATTAAAGTGTTATATTTCTTTCTATTTTTAAGATACATTTATGTTAACTTCATCTTTTTTTAAAGTCTGTAAGATATAACACCAAAAATAAATAATAATAATTTTTAGAGAAGTACTTTTTTGTTATTATCAAAGTATCAATAAGTGTTCGTTTTCTTGTGCTTAAAATTAAGACCGATTAATATCAAAACCCAAATATTTTAATACTCTAATTCAATTATTCGGTTTATCATATTAATCGGTTAATTCCACAAATAATTATTCGAGGTTAAATGTTGATCGATTAATAAGCGAATAATGACAAATTATTCAATAAATCGAATAGTCTTAGTAATACATTTAAATCATATACACAGAGGCCCCGGTTTGCGTCATTAATGGGAACCGGAGAATTGCGTCACAAACTAAAACGACTCAAATCTAATGAAAATTTTCTATGTATTTACACTATTTTCTTAATAACTGGTTCCAGAACAAAAACATTTGAACAGAAAAGAAGTTAATTTTTAATAAAAAGGAGTATTTTTTGTAAGGAAGGGTAAAAATAAAACACTTATATAAATTCTATTTTGATTTTCTAATCTAGCACATTACAATTTAATCCATTTTTTTTTCAATTAAAATTAACACCTGTTATTACTAATTATTAAACTCGTTACATGGCGACGCAAAACGAAATTATAGCGATACAATTTGAAATCATAACGACGTAAATCGAAATATTGAAATTTCAAACAGCGACGCAAATGAAATAATTTTGAATTATTTTGTGGCCTGAATGTGAATAATACTAATTATAGTATTTAATATATTAAAGAACTTATTTAAAAGCATAATGCAGATCAAATTCTTTCATAAAGGGTTCATCTTCCGCTCATTTGTAAGAAAAAAAATCTATTTTTTAACTTTGTAATACAAAACTGCTCTTCTAATTCAGCTTTATTTAATAAGTCCTTCTTTCTAATGTAGCTCTATTTATTTTCTGGGTAAGAATGATCTATTATCATAACAGTCAAAATTAATATTGATATATTTTGTTGTTGACATAAATATATCTTTAAAGTCAAAAATGTTCTAAATTTATAACTTCAGAAAACTTAATTTCGGTTAATCGATTGTTCGACACAAATTATTCGTGTTATTTGTTGTTCGAAAACATATAATTTTAAATTATTCGAACAGTTAATCGACCAAAATTAATTGAATAACCGAATGACGGTTAATCGATTCGATATCCTAATAATTACTGAGAATAATAACAAATGTAAACAAGTTAACGGTACTATTTTTTTAAAGTATAATAGAAGTTATAAGCTTTAAAGTGTGCCTGGATTTTTTCATACGCACTCCTTTTAAGCAAAAGCTAAGTGTAAATATTTCATTGTCACTCACTGTGTAGTTAACACTAAGCAAAAATAATAAAACTAATAGACTATCCAACTAATTATTTTCTATCATTAATTATAATCTAAAAAAAAACCTTTTCACAAGTTTTTTTTTTTCTTTTGCAAAAAAAAATTAATTGTAACAAACACCTCAGCACCTACAGCTACACTGACATATGTATCTCCTCCCGCTTATGTCATAACTTCCTAAATATAACAAAATAGAATATTAGAGAAAAAACAAATTTGTTTAGTTATTTCCAACACATTAATCTTTTATTTTTTTGCTTTTCGCTTTACGCAGGTGTAAAGGGTATATAAAGTTTGTCAATCCGTTTGTAATTTCTACAACATTCATCTAAGATTCCAAAATTAATTTCTGGATGCTTATTGATAGGTAAGTCGATATAAAGATGTTCGTCTGTCTTTTGAAATCAGTCTTTAGAAAACCCCAGTTATCGGATATATATGTTTAATATATCAAATTATGGGGAATATTGATTAGAATGACGCCAATAAAAATCAGCACCGAAAGGATTAATCTTCCCCTCATTTGTAAGAAAAAAATACAATTTTTTAACCTTGTACTACAAAATACTCTCCTAATTCAGCTTTATTTAATAAGTCCTTTTTTCTAATGTAACTCTATTTATTTTCTAGGTGAGAATGATTTATTATCATAAAAGTCAAAATTAATATTGGTAAATATTTTTGACATAAATATATCTTTAAACTCTTTAAACTAAAAACGTATTTGTTTTCGACTTTTCTAAGCCCCTATATAGTCTAGCGACTTCGTTTTTGTACAGAAAATTCGGAGTCTTTTTTTTTTAATATTTTTTTTTTTTTAGATGAAATTAACAAAATTAGGTCATTAGTAACTGAAATATTGTTTAGCTTTTATATAAGCAGTATATCAGTATTCGTTTTTATACAAATCTGTTGAAAATATTTTTTTGAATTTAAAATTTTTTGAATTAACCAAATCGGCCCATAAACAACCGAGATATAGGCAAAAAATTTAAAAATATTATTAAAAGTATACACACACAAACATATATAAAAAGCATTGACTTTCAGTTTTGTTGTTTTTATATGGCAATACTGCTGCTAGGAGGTGAGAAAAAAACAGGTTAAATTTTACTTTAAAAAAGTAAAAGAAAAAGCTAAATACCCCAGAAAATAAAGCCAGAAAAAACTAATATTTTTTTTTATGTAAAATCTTTTTATTATTAGTTTTTTATATTTTCTTAGATATTGTAATAAATTTATAAAACATGGAACCTGCTGTTTGAAAAATGACCCAATGAAAAATCGCCCACAAATTTTACATACAAATTTTTATTATATTTCATACGAAAAATGTCCCAATGTTTTGAAGGGATTCGTCATTTTTGAATTATAATTTCATTTTGATTAATAATTTTAATACTTCTTTGGTGACTTTTACTTTTATACATTTTTTTTTTAATTACATTTATTTTTATATTATTTTATTTTCTATGGTTAATGATGTATTAAAAATATTCATAACAAATAATTAATCAAGTAAGCCATGACGTAAGCATGAAGAGTCACAGGCGAATATTTTCACAAAATATAAAAAAATTCCATTTTTTTTTTTTTGCGAATTAATACATAAAAATTATAAATGGATGATTCTGTAAAAATAAAATTAGTAAAAGCAAATAAGAAATGTTCTTTTTCTGTGTTGAAATACTAAAATTTTAGCTTTTTAAGGCAATTTTAAGAATCAAAAAAGGCTAGAAAAAAGCTATAAGCTAAAATGAAATTTTTAAGGAAAAAAGCAAATTTGCATTAAAAAGGCTAAACTGGCAACACCTGCAAACAGTAGTAATTGATTGTATATACATACACACAATCATTTTTTATGTATGTGTGGAAGTGTTTTTTTTTTTTTTTTTTTACTTGGAAATAGAAGTATTACAATGACTAAGGGTTTCGTTTATAAGCATATATCTACATACAAACATATGTATATAAATTCTGTTGTTATCAGAAGCTATCAGAGTTGTTGTTGTTTTTTTTTAAGCAATCAACGCTTGCTATGATAGTTTAATTTCGTATTTAAATTTTGTAGTTTTGGAAAAAAAAAGTGTAAATTATTTTTATATATAAATGTAAACATATGAAAACATACTTTAAGGCATAAATTTTATTATTTTTCGGTATGGTAGTGAAGGGTATGAAAGATTCGGCACAGCCGAATATAGCACTTTAACTTGTTTTTGTTATTATTTGTACATTACGTGAAAAAAAGAATATTAGAGATATCTAACTACACAAATAAATAAAATAAATTATGAAACAATAAAAAACTTATCAATTTATGAATGATACGAACAAGGAAAAAATTACTATAAATAAGTAGTTAAGTAAATTAACATATTATACGCATAAAAAAATTGTAGTCATTTTAATAAAAATTAATGACTTAAGTAAAAATATATTTATATATTTTTAATAAAATATTGCACTATGGGGTAACAAACAGCAGCCTTTTTACTTTGTTAATTTTACAAAACTTAAAACTTTCAGACAAGTTACACATATCTGAAGTCTTTGGAAAACTGATTTCGAAATTAGATTTTTTGTTTTCTTTACTTTTTCTTGTTTTCTTTAATATTCTTCTCTTAAATTAAATTATTAACTGAATTGTACATTGCCATAGTTTGTTTGTATTTAATTGGCTTTAAAATCCTCATAAACTTAAGAAATTTCAATTGATTTTATTTTTTAAACATTTAGTAAATAATTATTTATATATTTAGCTCTTAATTAAAAAAAAAAGTGTTTGTTTGCTATTCTTCTTTATAGCTTTTCTTTCTATAATTCCTTCCCATTTAAAATGAAGGTTTTCCTTAAAGAAAATAAAAATATATACAATTTTAGCACAAAAGAATAATAAGAAAATTTACAATAAATAAATACTTAAATTTTGTTTAATGCGATTTTGTGAGATTTCAATTTTGTCAAGTTCGTTTGTGTTGTGCGATTCTTTTTGAATATTGAACGCGTGCTTGATCTCTGCCAAACAGCTGAAAAGTGTTGTCACACATAAATTTTGCCGTTTTTTTTTTCTCATATATTTCATTTTAATTTATTTCCCAGCAAAAAACAAAAAAACAAGCAAATGCTTTCAAAACAGAACTTTTTCACCACTTCAAAAGTAGAACTCAGTCATATTTTGGACTTTTTTGCAAGTTAAAATTATTACTTTCAAAACATTAAAAATAAATGCATTTTTAGCAGGAAAAAAGATGAATAATCTCTAAGACAATAAAAATTTCACATATTGGAAAGTATTTTTATTATCTATTAACAAAGCTAAAATATTATTTTATTAAAAAAATTTATAAATATAATTCTAAGAGAAGAACATCCTACCAATGACAACCATGGGTTTAAAAAGGACTTCTGCTCTTCTTCAATGAAAACACAATATTAAAATCATAATTTTTTCGGCCCTTTTTTTGCTGGTTTTATTATTATGTTTTTTTTTTTTTTATTATTTAATTATATTTTTTTTCTTTTTTTTTTTGTCAGGGATATTTGTCATACTTTTTTGGGAGGTGATGACAAAAATATTTGGAATATAGAAATTTAAACACATAAAAACACAAACACACATCTAATATATAAAAAGCGGCAGACAGGCATATGTGAGAATATTAAAAAAATTTTTTTTTTTTTTTTTGAAAATTTTTATTAAATATTTTTTTCCAACAATTTTATTTCTATTATTTCAATTTGTCCATTAATTTATTATTTATGTTGATTTTATTAAGTCTATTTTTATCATAAGCTAATGTATGTTAAATCAACAAAATGATGAATTGTTTTTTTTTTTCTTCTTCTTTATCTATAATGATGCACAGTGGTTCCAAAACGCTTTTTCTTTTTGAAAATAATTCTGTAACTTGTGATCCATTAAAGATATGTGAATAAAATTTGACGTAGCCAGAGCTTAGGTGTTTTTTAGTTGAATTGAAGGAGTACAGATCTGTAACTGATCAGGGGGGTAGTGGGTGAACCAAAAAAATTGCTCACTTCGGATATGCAATTTTTTTAATCGCCAAAAATACCTTCGATTTTGTCGTAAAAAAAATTTAAACTATCTATACATAGATCTCTACAAAAAATACGCTTACATGTAGGATATCTCTTTTAGATTAAGAGATATTTCAGTTGAAAGAAATTTTTCACTCACTTTTAGCCTCGTTTTTTTTATTTTTCTTAACTTGACTGGCTTAATGTGAATTCTAAAATTTTTTTAAAATGTCCATATTATAAAATAATATTGATGCGAGAATACAAGAAAATTTAATTCGGTAAAATTTCGGTCAAATGATCCGAAAAACTTAAAATTAAATTTTAAGTATTTTTTGAGAAATAATATTAATATTTTAATTGCAATAAACTTTAAAATAATAAAGAAATTCTATCGAAATTTTTATATAATGCAGATAAAGTTGTTCTAAAATCAGAGAATTAAAAAACTCCCACTTTTTTGTAACAAAATACCCAAAATCCCAATTCCGTAGAAACATGTTTCAAAAATTTTGTTTTTTCATTGAAATTGTCACCCTGTCGTTATAAAAGCTGCCCACCAGAAAATACTCTATATAACTATAACTAATAAATCTGTTTGTTGATCACAGCTTTGTGTTTTGAGAATTTTACGAATAAATTTACAAAGTTTGGAAACGGTTTATGGCGAGACCGTTATCCAAGAGTGCTCTCGATTTACTTCACACTCATTTTCGTTGAGATTTTTGTTGAAGACGCTTAAAAAAATGCTATAGGTCAGAACAAAAAATAAATTAGAAGTGAAAAAATATTACCATCTTTTTGGGAAAAAAACCAAAAATGTGAAATTTGGAAGTCCACCAACTACCCCGCTATTCCGCAAGAGGACCATGCTCCTCCAAATGTACTCATAAATACCTCAACTCTGCTATGTCAAATTTTATTGAGATATCTTCAACGGATCACAAGTTTAAGAATTATTTCCAAAAAAGCGTTTTGGAACTACTGTGTGCTAGTGGCATCAGGGTGGTAACAGTGCAGTTTGTTTTATTCATATTCATTATTATTATTATCTATTAATAATTTGTATTATGATTTTCCCTCATAATCCTTATTATAATTTTTATCATATGCTTTCTTTTGTTATTTCATATATAGCTGTTGTTTTTTTTTTCATCAATTCTTTTGAAGTCTTTCAATTCAGTTATGTGACAGAGTTTATAAAAGCATCTGGAAAACATATTGAAATAGTTTTTTTTTATAATATCTAAACATATTTTTTGGTATGCGAGGTATTGCTTAACTACCAAATGTATGAATGCACAATGGGGCTGAATCAAAAACAAACGGTAATAAACAAATAAATAATTTAAAACATTTTTAAGGTGGAAATTAATATGAGGAAATTACTCTGGGAAATCGGTTTACCTCTCACTTATAAATATATATATATAAAAATTTAAAAAAAAAAATAAAATAATAGAATTCGCAAAAGGAACATGTAAATCTCAAAAAGCTTGATATAGAAAATCATGTGTTTTTTTTTTTTTTTTTTTTTTGTAAGTAAAATAATTTTAGGTTTAATACAAAAAATAGCATTATGAGAAAATATATGGGCCATTATCAGAAATTTTTGATCTTAAGCCTTCAAAACACACAAACGTTATTTTGCATATAACTTATTTCTAGTGAATATTTTAATTTTTAATTATAAAAATAAAGAATGTATTGTAAGTGTGTGGGGGTGAGTGAGCGTGCTTTTACCCTTTTTGCTTTATTTTACGTCCTAAATAATAAAATTTATAGCCTTTAGTTTCTTCAAGACTTAAAACTACTCGTATCATTGGATAGTTAATTCAGAAGGCATGGGTAGGGGGAGCTTTTACCCGTTTTGCCCTATTTGACGCCCTAAATGTTGGAATTTTCAAAATATGTATATCTTTAAGTTCCTTTCAAATGTTACAGTATCTGCATTTCAAATTTAAAAAAAAACGGTTGATTAGTTAAGAAGATATAGGGAGAGGAACCGTTTAATTACAAACACCGTGAAATCTTTTGATGCGCCTATTATGATCAATTTCGTGTTGTCCATGCGTTGTGCCTAAGCAAATTTTGTACAAATTGCAATTTACTATATAAAAATACAAAATCGTAATTTTCAAAAAGTTCATAAAATTTTTTTTATTAAATCTATTTTTAATGCTCCTTTGATTTTATTGTATAAAACAAGAAAAAACTAATTTCACACAGTTATCCATGCTACTCTATTTTAAGAACTGTGAATGTGCCTCGCGAAAAACTGATTTTTGAGAATATCTATTGCCTTGAACATTTCGGGTACATCAACGCGATGTAGCGCAAAATACGCATAATTATAACAAGTTCCCTTGAGAGGCGTACAGAACCCGCCCAAAAAAAACAAAAATTAAATACTTTTATCTTTAAAACTTAAGTATTGCAAAATAAGGAATGGAGGTTTATTGCTCTTGTAATTATAAATCGTTTGAGATACATCTCGTTAATGTGCCCAAACTTGGGGAACAAAAACGTGAATGGCTCAAAGAGGTACCTTTTTCACGAGGCACACTCATAGCATAATTTCATTGAAGCTAAAGTATGGCTTAATCAAAATAGATTTCCATATTACATTTTAAAATCGTTGTGTTACGATAAAGTATTAATTTGCAAAAAGTTATCACTCTTTAAAAAAAAACAATCTAAGATTTTGCGTACTTGATATTAGCATGTTTTAACATTTTATGTGAAATTATAATTATAATAAGTACATAAATATATTCCGTTTTAGTTAAGCGAAAAATGGGTTTAAAAAAAAATGCATAAAAAGTATTCATGACCTGAGATCACGGTGCCTTTAATACTTCATAAATCCTCGGGGCATATCCAAAGCGCTAAATAAAATCGGTGAAAAGTTATATCGATCGGAAGATGTTGTTATAGCTTGTATCAGAATCAAATGGCACCCAAAGCTAATTACGCGTTTGAATTTAGTGCAACTTTTAATATTTATGAGTATGTATTTTTGTAATTGAAAAATTTATTTTATAGCTCACAGAAAAAATTAAATTTCGTATTCTATTACTAAATTCATAAAACCAATTATATTTTTTACTGAAATCGGACCTATCACTGAATTAGTAAATATTCAAATTCGTAAATATTTTATTGAAAAAAATTTAATTTTTTTCTTATTAAAATATTTTTACTGTTTATAAATTTGAATATTTGAAAATTCTTAAGAAATTCAATAATATCCCAGCAAAAACTTTGCTTTTCTGGTAAGCTAGCAGGTATAATTGGAAACAAAAATAAACTACTTATTTTTTGCCTGAATAACTAGTAATTTTTGTTCGACTTGTCCACAAATTCATGTAGTTATTTTTTGATTCTAGGGGTACTCAAAAATATGTACATAAACGAAAACAAAAATAAAAAAAAACAAAAAAAAATTTTGCCGTCAATGAGACTCGAACTTGGACACACACTAGCTAACCATTCGTTTTTACTGATTAACGTCTTACTCAGTACACCATCTCGCACATGATTTTCTAAGTGACAAAAACTCTATTTAGTTTAAAATATCTTTTTAGACATTTAGTTATAAAAAACTAACAGCTTCAGAATGGGGTTGAACCAACAATCTTCTGGTTGTTAATCCGGTGCTCTAACCAACTCATACACGTGATTCCAGTATTACTGTGCTATTATACTATTGAGTACTTATTAATGTGATACAGAATAGGCAAATAATAATGACGCCTCATTACCAAGAAACTACTTTAATAAGTAGTTGCCATTACCGATAACCAAAAAGTTTTTGCTGGGATGGTTTATTAAAATCAATAAAAATTATTAAAATATTAAATGTTGTGCAGATTTTCAAACAATTTTTATTTATGGTGCCATAACTAATAGTTTATGTCTTTATCTATAGTAGTATATAAAAAATATATATATATGAATAAAAAGATATACATATATGAACACACGACACTATTTCCAAATTTCATTAGCAGCCAACACCACCTAAAACAGAAACGCAATCGTTATCAGTTGAAGTATTTTCTAAATGAATTCAACTTACATATCTTTTAACGGAGTGAAATATCTAAGTTTCAATGAAACCAAAATAGATAGGATATAACAAATACGCAAACAGACTCTGCTTTGGTACCGCCAAAATCGTACAACAGGGCAACTTACGATTGCAAACATTAAAGACCACTTCCCCTAAAGACCATTTCCACAAAATACTTTTAAATGATTTGAAATACAAAAATTAAAACACATTAAATTGTCTTCAAGAAGTCCAGCTACTTTCGTATAATTATATCACGAGAAGTAGCTACATGTTCAGGCACACAATTGAAAGGACTTTGGGATTATACAGCAATATACAATAGACCCCATCATTTATGCGATATATTGCTACATACTCGTACATGCATATTTTATATGCTTTTGATTCATCTAGAAGATACACCAAAATAAATCATTATACATATTTGGTTGAAATATATACGAAAATGAAGATAACTTACTTCTGGAATCCCGCAAATGATGGATTTTATATTGTTTTTGTGTCAACATTTTTATAATTTTATTTATTTTTATATTTTTAATTGTCAAAAAACAAGAAATTTTTTTTGTTTTTCGTATTAGTTTAGAATAAATTTACAAGCAATAAAATAATATATTAAAATCAAACAAAATTTTTTATAAAATTTTATTTAAAGTTAACTAATGATTTATTTAAAAAATTCTAGTTATAATTTTTTCTGTACAATAAAATAGAATATTAAAACCAAATATTATTTTTTTATTAAATGTAATTTAAATACAAATAATGATTTATTTAAAAAAATTTTAGCCATAATTTTTTCTATGCTAGATAATTAATATTTGTAATCTTTTGTTTACTAACATCATTTGAAGAGGTTTTTCTTTTTTTGGTTAGATGTGAAAAATACACCAGCGAATTATATGTAATTAAAAAATAGACAAATTCTATATGCACTTTGTTTTTTACTCGATATTCTAAAAAGAGGGAATTATGGTTCCGAGTATGCTCACTAATATAAAATGTAACGATCGTCCTTTAAATTGTACTTTGTATACCTTTTTGTAGGTTGCATACATATGTGCGCTTATTTTTGCTATCGGACTTAAATTGGAACAATTTAAATTTTTTTATTTTTTTATATCTCAAAAGATCAGACAATTTCTTTCCATAACTTTTCTATTGAAACTCGGAAAAAACCGGTCAAAAAATAACGGAGATATTAAAAAAACAGGGTTTCGAATTTCTGCAGCCCCTGTATAAGTTAGGAACTTTGTTTTTGCAAAACAAAATTGGAAATTTTTTTTCTGAATTTTTCTGCTGTAGAAATAAACCTAGTTACAAAGATATCGGCAAAAAAATTGAGCGTAAATATGGGCGTGGAATTCGTCCAAGATCCAACATAACCTATAATATTCTACAGTGCAAGCACTATCTGTGCGTCAAATTTCATGTGAATAGCTTCATTAATAACGTGTAAAATTGAAAAAACAGATTTTTTTTTTCAAAAAGGCGTAAAATATGTGTGTGAAGTCCAATCGAGATCTGATAAATCCTATAACAACCTCTGTTGCTGGTACTACTCGTATCTGAGTGTAAAAGTTTGTGAAAATCTGCCGTTTAGACTTGATTGAAACATTTATTTAATTAAAGATTTTAATGTTTACACACAGATATAGTATAGGTAAATATATTTGTAATTACATCCAATTTAATGTATTTCATTTTCATATAACACATCTCAAGACGGGTGAAGGGTATGTTTGATTCGGCACAGCTTTATATAATATTTTAACTTGTTTTTATTGGTAATTTTTTCAAATATTTTTAAAATTTTGTAAATTTGTACCTTTTTTACGAAATTAGTGTTCTTTACTTATACATTTTTAAAAGTTGTTATATTATTTTTTAGAAAATTAATAAATGAGTGCCTTTAAAAAAAAATTAACTTTTTGGAAAATTGTTACGTTTTTTTTAATTTTTTTCTTTTTTTACAAATTTATTTTTTAAGAATTAGGTTTTTTTTTGTAAATGATTACATTTTTAAATTTTTCTAAGAATTAGTACTTTCCTGAATATGGGAAATTTTATCAAAAATATGTACTGTCTTTTGGAAATCTGAACTTTTGAATACTGCTACGCTTTTTTTGAAAATTTTTAGGTTTTTTTGAAAATTTTTATTTTTTTTTTCTTTTTTTTTTTTTGAAAAAAATGAATATGTTTTTGAAAATTGTTAATTTTTTTAAAAAACTATAATTCTCTAAGAATGTTTACATTTATTCTGCTAAATTGCTACTTTATTACGACTATTTAGATCTTTTTAATTGATATCTACTTTTATAAAACTTAGAAATTTTTTGAAAATTTATATTTTTTGTACTTTTTGGAAAAGTTTTACTCTTTTTTGAAATAAAAATTTACTTTTTGAAAAATTAATTGTTTGGAAAATTGTTCTGTTGATTTTCTTTTTAATATTGGTACTTTTTGAAAGCTTTTTATTTCAACTGTTTTTTATAAATTCTAACTATTTTCAATATTTAGAGAAAAAACTGTACTTTTTTGTACCTTTTTTAATTGTACTTTTTCTAAAAACAAAATTCCAGCTTTTTTCTTAAAATTGGTATTTTCTTACTTTGGCGTTTTTTCTAAATAGTTATCTGGTTTTTTAATATTGATACTTTTTGTAAAACGAGTATTTTTTATTATTTTTTTTTTTTATTCCTTTTGAGAAAATTTATACTTTTTCTACATTTTTACTTTCTCTGAAAATTGATACTTTTTCAACCAAATTTTACTTTTCTTAAAAAAAAATTTTTTTAACTATTTAAACATTATTATTTTTTTAATAAGTACGTTCTTTTTTATTTTTTGCCTTCATTTCTGAAAAATGGGATTTGTGAAAAAAAGTAAAAAAAATATTAATTAAAATTTTAAGATCTTAAACGATCTACATTAAATGTGTGGTACATTGATATACCACACATTTCTCTAAGTTATTTGAGGATTTCGGAAAATCGACTTGCAACGGATATAGTAATTACTCTTATAACTTTTGGTAAAGATTTCATGTAAATATAATAAAATTTACATTTCAAAATTTTTAATATACACTGCCTGCCACTTGAATAAAGAATCACATTTTTTTAACTTTAATTAAGTATATCTTCTAAACTAAAGTTCAGAAAAAAATAATTTTTTGCGCAACCAAATTTCAAGGTGTTGGCTTTAGTTTTCTGAAGAAATAAAAAATATACGTATTTTGTTATACTAAAATTATGCATTTATTTAAAGGCATGTATTTCTGCGGTACTTTTTCGTGTCTTACTTGAATAAGGAATATTTTAAAACTAAACAAACTGTAATTTATTTTTAAATTTTAGATTATAAAAATGAAAGTTATTATCTTCTAGCATTCAATTAGTAATGGGAACTGCCACCATTTTTAGAAATAACCTCAAAAATGTAATTTGTATAATGACTGTAAGTAATTTAGCGAAATTGAACTCCATGCTTACGTTATTGCATTCTTTAAGGATTCTATCATCTCAAATTGTTTTCTTCCTTCATAAACTTTTCTTGCAAGCCAACCCCAGACATTTTCCATTGGATTCAGGTCTAGTGAATATGGGGGCCAATCCAAAAGTTGAATACCGTGTTGATTAATCCATTGTTTTACTGCTCTGGCGGTATGAATCAGAGCGTTGTCGTGTTGGTACGTCCAAGGTATGGGTCCAAAGAAATTATTAAATTTTGAAAATGCTTCCTCTAGAGTGTTTTTGTAAGTCATTGCAGTCATTTTGTTGGATACAAAAAACCAATTCTATGGTACCATAATACGAAATGGCACCGCATACCATTATTCCGCCCTCTCGGCTGTGTCTGCGGCTCAAAAATAATTCCTCCTTATTAAGGTCATGGAAGTAATAGTTATACCCGTCGGAACCATCAATATTAAACTTTTTTTCATCGGAAAATACAACTTTAAACCATTTGTCGGACCATGTCATTGTAAACGTTGTGGTTTGCGTTTTTCATTAAGTGGTGGTTTTTTTCGGACTATGTATGTGCACGACTTTAAAATACGGTGTACTGTTCTTAGACTGGCACTGACTCCACCTTTTTTACCTATTTTTGATACCGACATGGCAGAATTTGATGCAATTCTAAGAATTTTTCGTCTTTCTTTTGGAGTTGTTGTCATTTTCTTCCGTCCTTTCATGTTTTCTCTATATCTTTCCACGTTATTTAAATAATTGTACACAACTGTCTTTCCTCTATTAATGTTTTTGGCTATTTGAACCGGATTCTGACCCTGAGATTTCAAAATCAGAATTTTTTCTTTTTCAGAGTTATTAAGAGCCCTAACACGTCCCATTTTGAATAAAAACTATTTAAAAACTATCAAATTAAAAATTCTCTAGCCGTTTATATTAAAAGATATTCAAATCATAGCCTTCCTGATTAATATTAAAAGAATTCCTTATTCAAGTGACACAAGAAATAGTACCACAGAAATATGTACGTGTCTTTAAATAAATGCATAATTTTAGTATAACAAAATATTTAAATTTTTATTTCTTCAGGAAACTAAAGCCAACACTTTGAAATTTGGTTGTGCAAAAAATTATTTTTTTCTGAACTTTGGTTTAGCTGATATACTTAATTAAAGTTAAAAAATGTGATTCCTTATTCAAGTTTCAGGCAGTTTATAACTAAGCAAAATTCTCGAATTTTGCATACAAAAAAATTTTTTATTAAAAAGTTATATATATATATATATATATATATATATATATATATATATATATTGGCTAACCTAAAGCTCAAAAAATAAGGAAACAGATTGCAATCTTGTTAATCTTTGATTTAACAATTTTAAATAATCACACACAACAAATATATTTATTTAATATTTAATCCTATTTACATTTAATTATAATTATTTATTTAGGTGTTAACTAGATTTCTTCACTAATTTAAATAGGAAATAAAATTACAAAACATTTCACTTAAAACGAATTAATAAATTTTGCAGAATCCAACATATATTCTACGATGAATTTTACATTTTCTGCTATTCTCAGTATGACTTTTTTTAATTAAATAACATTTAAAGCCTTTATAAAATAGAATTACAACTTCAGTGATTACTGCAAAAAAAAAAAAAAAAAAGTTTATACAAAACATAAAAGAACTGGATAAAGAGCAACATGTATGTATGTATGTATTTCTACAAACTCTAAAGATTTTTATTTAATTTCTATAAAATTGTTATTTAAATTTAAACCGTACTAACAATCAAGATTATTTACATTGAATAAATATAAATAAAATTAAAAGGATTTTTACTAAAATTTGATTTTACATTTTATTCGAGAACATGCACTTACTATTTAATGATAAATATGTATTTCATATATTTAGCATTAAATATATAAACGCAATTACTTGCGTGTTGTTTTATAAAACATTTTTTTTTTATAATTTGAAATAAATTTTGTTGCATTTAAATATTTATTTCTTTTTTGCTGTTGGTGCAACATTACTGCATTTTTATTTATTTGGTTGCCACATGTTTTTTGCTATATTTTTTTTATTTTTTAGCATTTTAACTGATTACATTTATTATTCACAAAGTAACCAATATTTTTAGTTGTTCATCAAACGTACATAAATGTTATTTATTTACGTTTTTTTTTTTTATTATTTTATTTCCTTCATTTTTATATCAAAACACGAGCACCCTTAGAGAAAATATATTAGGGACAAGTGTAGAAATAATATAAATATTAAACAAATTTATTTCCTTTATGAAAGGAAAATAATGAAATTTAAAAAATTATAGTAAATATAGTTTAATGGAAATGTTGTGGTTATGTTGTGGCACAACCATTACAATAATATTATATAGAAAATAGTATTAATCAGTTTGGTAGTAAGAGCATAATAGTTAACCTATATAATCGTTTTAGTTAGGAATCAATTCTTAGGTGTTGTTAGCAAAGAAATTGTAAATAATAAATAACAAATTATTAAGGACATTTTTGTATTAAAGCTAACCTAATTTCATTGTAAGCAAATTGATTGCAAAATTATTCTTCATGGAAGTGTACATAATATAAAAGTCTTTTTTTTTTTACCTTAAATTACATATATAATTTCTTAATTACACATTTGTACAGTGGTTACTTAACATTAATTTAATATAATTTGTTCTCTGGGGAAAATTCTTGTATTACATCATATTTTCCTAAAAACTTTTTATAAGCATTTTTTTAACAAAATATATAATATTCGAAAATCTTATTTGAAACAGCTGTATTTTGTTTCTTTTCATGAATTACTCAAACATGATTTTCCAAAAATTTTAAATAATATTATTAAATAAGGTTGTGGAAAAAATGTCAATATTGCATTTATATTTCTGAAAAAAATATTGTATTAAATGTGATAACCAACGCAATCAAAAATATGCAAAATCATATTTTTTTCCTGGGCTTCAAATAAACCAAACTGTTGGTTAGTTATCCGTTTCAGAAAATTTTAGGAACTTTGGCATCAATTTATACAGCACATTTTTTGCAGTTTTTGTGCTTAGCAACATATTTTGTAATATTTTCTTAGAAAAGAGCATATCTTAGATATTTAAATGGCATATTTTTGCATATTTTAACTTAAGAACATTATTTTGCTTATATTATAATTAACAGAAAAATTTTAATATTTTAAACCTATAAGAATTTTTTACATATCCAGTAGAAATTTTTGTCATTAAAGAAATTCTTTTCCTACTGCCACATACGTTTTTAAAATTCAATTCCCTAATAATTTTCATATTATAAATTGATAGAAATTTTGTGATGAATATTTCCGATACAATGAATGAGTTTTGAAAATTTTAGGTGCAAAAAAATATATATATTTTTTTTATTAATTTCTAAAAAAATATATAATTTAAAATTTAGCTAGAAAAAATAATATTTTAATGGCAATTTTTTTTTTATTTTGAGGGCATATTTTCCGATTTTAAGAGTATCATTTACGCGCATTAAACATCATTTTTAAAGCATATTTTTGGTTACCTAAAGATTATAGTTCAGTTGTCAGAGCTGGTTTTATCAACGGTGCGTATGAGTATTATTAATTGTGTGCAAATAAAAGTTCATCGGTGCGTATGATTGTTATATAATTTAGTGTTTGTACTTAAAAGTAATTAATTTCCAATAAAATTTTTTAATCAATAAAAGACCATTTTTGAAATGACGCACTGGGCCAAGATCCCTGAATTTTGGCCATATTAAGAAAATAAATATCACATACAAGGTTTGTAGTATTTAATATTAATCAGTATTCTGTAATCAGAAATTGAAAATCCAAATAAAATATGACAGCCAAAAATTGTTTTTTATTGTTTGACTAAATTTAACTGATTTGCTCTCGCTGAAGATGAATTTATTTTTAACTTTTCCGAATTCGGAAAGGCGCACAGTGGGGCCAATCGTAAAATTTTTGGTAATAAATCTGTATCTCCTAAACTATTGGTCAAATTGGAATATATGGAAAAATTGTAGAGAATATCTAAGCTTACAAAAAAATCATCCTGTAGTCAATCTGTAATTATATGAAATAAGCTACAGGTTGTCAAAATTGACCAACCAACACGAGTAAGTAAAAGTTTAAAAAAATCGTAACTTCTACAAATCAAGTACGATTTAAAAGAATTTTACATTTCTGTAAAGTGCTTGGTGAGGTAAAGGAAAAACATGCTTACCCAGTTATCTCTTACAGTTAAAGAGATATTACGCTAGAATTTAAATTTTTTTTCCTCGACTTTATTTCGTTTTTCGGGAATAAGTCCTGAGGTATATGAGATAAAGATATCTTTAAAATATTCTGTAATTTCCAATACATTCTGAAATAATACACTGAAAAAATTCTTCATTATCTCAAAATGTTCAAAATCAGTACTTTTAAATTAGTATGATAAATGGCATTTTTTAATAAAAATATAGTAAAATTCTTTTACTATTTTCTAAAGTTTTGATAATAAAAAATTTCTTTTCTTTACATATTTCAAAAATCAAGGCTTCATAAATGGTTTGTAAAGAAATTTTAAATTGATCTGTACCCTACATTCAGCATTGGTAAAAATGGTGAATTTTAGAAAAAAATTGTCACGTGAGTTTTAGTTTTTAATTTATTGACACTGTTTAGATCTAGAATATATTTAGATCGACTTGGCACTAAGCTGCTTTCCGCCCGGTCAAAAACAAATGCAGGAGATTTTATGAAAAAAGTCAACTTTTCAAAAGACTTTTTTTAATTGCACTAAAAAACATGTTATCTCGTATTATTACAGGGTGAATACAAGATTATTTTTCTGAAAGACTTAGTTCTCCTCTACTCCTCTACTTAATATACTTTTTCATACATTTTAATTCCATCCGACCAGTAGTTTAGAAGATACAGATTTATTACCAAAAATTTTGCGATTGTCCCCTCTATGAGGCGGAGCAATACGACAGATTATGTATGTAGCTGAAAGGGAATTGCTTGTCCTCTATGACAATATTGTTTTTAAATGTCAAAAATATATCGTCACCTAAAATGCAAAGGGTAGCAAGCACACTTTTTAATTTTTTGCTTTAAAATTAAGCAATTGAGTAAAATTCTTTAATCGTTCAATTAAAGTAAATATATATAAAGCACAAGACACTCTTCAAACCAAATTTTTCTTAAATGGAACAAATTTTACGACTGCCTGGTTTATGAAGTTGATGTTACGATCTTCTGACTTTTGTTAATAATGGTGCCATTTTTGAAGATATAAATATGAAATTTTTGATGTAAATGTAGTTTGGGTCAGAACATTATAATCCAGTAGAAAACCAACATTTCATTTTTGAGTGGTTACGGCCATTTGCATTTTAGGTAACGTATAAAATGTATAAATGGCTCAAATATTTGTGAAGTCGTTTATGTCGAATTTTAGGTAAATTAAAACAAATCTATATAGCGGATTGAATATGGTGGCCAATAAGGGTAATTCATAATCTTTCGCAATTAAGTAGATTTTTTAAATTAAAGTTTTAAATTAAAGAGTATGAATAGCTTCATACAATTTAAAGGTGTTTTTATTTTAATCAAAAAATTAAGTTAAGATTAACATAATTTTTTTTTTTTTATTTTTAACATTTTATGTAAACAATTTATAAACAATTTATAACTTTGTAGCTTTTTTATTAAAAAAAAACAAAATGTAATACCAGAACAGAATAACTTCCATGCGAATAGTCATAATTTTGTTGTCTTCAGAAAATGAATAAAATTCACGTTCTAATGTTTCCAATTTCATGTCTTTAGGTTTATAATTAAAAAAAGCATATTCAAGCAGCGTGATACCGTACCACTTCGCAACCCTTTATGAATTCCTCATAAAGTACCAGTTTTTTTACATCCAAAACCATGGAAAGTTCAAAAAGTAAAGATTATTTTTATTGTGGATTCTTATACATAAAGATTCATATATCTTTAATTTCGTATTTTATTTTAATTATTACAAAAAATCGAAAAAATACCATTAGAATAACAAAAAAGTACCAAAAAGTCCCCATTGTGAGTTCTTATCCACATATGTTTATGTATCTTTAATTTCATGCTTCTAGTTCAATAATTAAAAAAATTCAAAAAGTACCTTTAGAACAATGAAAAAGTACCACAAATTCTTCTCTTGTGAATTCTCATTCACTTAGGACTACATATTCTTAAGTTCATGTTTCGAGGTTTAATGTAAAAGAAAACCTAATTTCCTGCTTTTACCCGTTTTTTGATACTTTTCTTCCCTGTTGCTATAACAAAAATTGTATTTCAATGGATTTGCAGTGGGATCACATATGAAAATACGCACATGTTTATATCAGTAAATATAAGAAATATTTTTTATAAAAAAAGTACCAAAAATAGGTATAATTTTTACCTCTTAAACGTTCGAATTTTAAAAAAGTACAAAATTTCATTTTTCGATAAGTTACGAATACGATATAAATTTTATTTTTATGTTTACTCGTTTAGAAGACAAATATGGTGCCAAAAAAGTATCAGACACTTTTCACCTTATTTTTAAGTTCATAACGATTGGTATTCATTTTTTTTTTTTTTGTCTCAGTTTTTTATACAACAAATATTGAATTAATAAAAAACTTTAAAATATTTAAATTGTTCGCAAAACTGTCACAGTTGTTACAAGAATTATTTATTTAAACTTATATAATTAGTTTCAATTTCATCTTAAACTATATTTTTAAAACATAATGAAAAATTAGACTTTGTAAATATCATTCAGTTAAAAAATTACGAGCATTCCTAAATTTCAATTCAAATTTTAATATAAAAATATATTTTTAAATCGTTTTTTTTTTTTTTTTTTTGTAAGTAAAAAAAAACCGGTCTATACGACATTCGAAAAATGAACATTTTGAAAAAACTGAGTACTTTAATCGAAAACAAAACACTTTTTAACAGTTCGAAATCCAAGTAGATCACCCTAGCTATAGCTTTTGAATTTATTAACGATCGCAAATGGTTGCAGACATTTACATAGAAGAAACCTTGATGTTCTTAAAATAACCTCCGGCACTGTTCGGACATAGGTATTGACGATCGATAAATTTCAAGAAAAATCGTATTTTCCACAAATCTATTACAATTTTTTATATGGAATTATTTGGTTTATGATTTTTTTTTTTTTCAAAGATTAATTTTCATCTATTTAAACTGAGACCATTTCCGAACACTTTTTTATGTATTTAATACAATATTTTTAATAAATAAAAATATTTCAAAAAATAGGGAGAAAACAAAACTAATAAAGTATTTTTGTAAAAACGCCATTTTCTTTTTTTCGACAAGGATATCTAAATTTTTGATCATCAATAGGGCCCTTATATGAGAAAATGAATTTTTTCAAAATTTTAAAAATTCTATTACTCAAAACCTATGATCAATCTTAATATTACCTTTTCTGCGCTGAAATCCTTAAGATAATAGCTTTCGAGCCTACTAGGTCTAAATAGAGCACCTTTTTAATATTGACCCATTTTTTGATCATCAATAGGGCCCTTATATGAGAAAATGAATTTTTTCAAAATTTTCAAAATTCTCTTACTCATATGTTCTATTTGTATAATTTATCTTTAAACTGTTCCTTAATGTTTTGGCAACAACAAATAAAAAGTTTAGAATGGGACCTTGAAGGAATGCTGAGAAAATTAACATTTAGTAAAAATGAATTTGAAAATTTCTAGTTTTTTGAACGAAGCAATTTACATGTATAAAAGAACGTTTAAAACTTCAACTTATTATTAACGATTATATTTTATTAATTTTAAAAGTTGTATAAAATGAAAATATCTTGGGGGAATAATACAAATAACTTTCAAGGATCAACCAGGATTCTCATTGAGATCAAATGGAAATATTTTGACAATAGATCGGCAATTTTTAACTCACTGTTTCCAATGGTAAAAAATATCTGAGCTGTTCTATGAAATCTAGTTATGAGTTCATATTTTAGTTTGCGAAATCGTAAAATTTGGCGATTTTTCTTTACCTATTATGAAAAACTTTAAAAATCATAAAAGTATGTGACTTTGAACAGGAATATCACGGAAACCACTTAACAGATTAAGACAATTCCAATTGCGTTTAAATTGTATTAACTAAAATATTTGGAAAATTATTCAAATTAAAAAAAATTAATTTTAATGCAACTGCATTTTTTTAGATGAAATTGTTGTTGAATATAATTAATATCTTAGATTTATGTTTTTTTAGGTTATTTGAAAGATGTGGAATTTTTTGCATTACAATAGAAGTACAAACTTTTTGGGCACACTCGTTTATTATGTACACTATTGATTTTAGAAAAAAATCTATTTATATATTTTATATACATTAATAAACTTCAAATTAGTGCTGAAATAAATTTTTTTTTTTTACTACATGTTAATTTTCTTAGCATTCCCCCAGGGTCCCACTTTAAATTTTTTTTATATGTTGTTGCCAACACTTTAAGGAACAATTTAAAGAAAAATTACACAGTGCAACACGAAAAAATTGTCTCAATAATTCCAAAGCAAAATGAAAGTGTAAGAATAGTCTAACAAAACCCCCGAAGTAATTTTCAAACTTTTTTAAAATTTCAGTTTTATGGCCCCTTGAAGTTCGAATTTTACGCAGCCCTTTTTCAATATAATTGGAAATAAAAAACATTTAAATTATTTAATCCAAATGTATATATCTTTGTTATTTTATAGAGTACCATCATTATTAGGTTAGATTTTTGCTGGCTGCCACAGCCTTTTTACGCCCATTTAGTCACAACTACTGAACCGATTAAAATAAAATATTGAAAATTACTGATTTAAATATTTTTTATTTTCCCACATAACGAAAAAACTGCTCCAAAATATTCGAAGTTTAAGATTCCATAAAATGCAAATTCGAACTACCTTTGCAAAACCCTTTAGAGATTTCATTAATGTAATGATATACTTTCATTTCGCATTGGAATTATTTAGAGGCATAAAATCTAAGTTTTCTACATTACAGATAATAATTTATGTCATAATTAGGAATATAAAATCAATAGTATTTAATATAAGAAATAAATTTATGATTCCCAATATAAAAATAAAATACACAAAAAAAATCACCAATCACCAAATTAATTCATTCAATTAAAAATTTTATAAATTTGCACCTCTCAACAACGAACGAAAAATAGCAAAATTTTTCCAATTTAAAAAATTTATTAAATCAATTAAGTAGACGACGAATGAATGAATTTAAAATTTAAATGAGAAAAAAACGTATTTGCATTTTATTTTTACTATTTCTTTTGTTTTATTTTTGGTTGAATATATTCATTAAATTTTGATGTAAAATGAAACAACTGGATTAATTAAAAAATGCAAGTTTCTTTTTGTGTAGATGATTTTTGTAAATTATTTTCAAAAAGTTACCAAATGACATATTTTCTTATATACCAATTTTTACTAATTATTGGTAAATTAAAACACATATTAATAAAAACGTCAGTTTTTATTAATTAATTTTAATAAAAATATGCACTCTTTATAAAATTATATGTTTCAATCTGAATTCAATTAATTTGGAAATAGATTTTTTGGCCATAATGTATGTCTATTTTAAATTAAACTATAAACTTCAGATGACATACTACTTTCAAAGATTTTATTTGTGTCAAGAAAACCGTATGAAACCGTTTAGAAATAATTTTTAAAATAAATAATAAAAATTTACATTGAAAATACTTACTTTCAAAACTTTTATTTTCAGCATTTATTTAATATATAAACTTTATTTTATAATTGTTGTTTCTTTTTTTTTATTTTCCAATTATTGTGCCACTGTAATCCTTGATTTCCTGCTGTGTGTCTATGTATGTTAGATATTAAATATTAGGTTTCTTCTTGCATTTTTTCCACAACAAGTTGTTTCCAAAATATAAAAAAAAAATATTACTTTAAATTGAAATTCAAACACGCACATGAATGCATTCACAAACTATTTTGTATATGTATGGTATCCTGGTTCGAATGCCAGTGCATGAAGAAAATACATTTGAAAACAAAAACTAAAGCAGGAAACACGCACTCACACTAAAACATTTAAAACAAACTTTAACTTTAAAATGAAACACGAAATGATTTTTGTTTTCATTTAAAACTTTTACACACACAATAACACTTTATGAATTTAAATTCTTTAGAAATTTTTATTTAAATTTCAGTTAGAAACTTTGTAGCATTTTTCATTTTCTTTTAAAGAATTTTTTGTACTTTTTTTCAGCAATCAGATAATTTTTCATTAATTTAATTTTACTTTTTTACTTTTTTTTAAAAATTTTTAAATTCACTTTACAATTTATTTTTAGATTATCTTTTTTTATTAAATTGGGCCCTTCTTTTGCGTTCAGTGTAAATAGAAGTGAAGCGTTTTTTTTTTTCTGGTAAATAACTTTAATTTATATATATATTTTTTGTTGTTGTAATTTGCAACCAAAATAATCAAACACAAAAATAAAAACAAAAAAAGTTAACGTTTGTTTTTCTTGGTTTTTCTGTTTTCGTTTGCCGTTTTGTGTTTTTTTTTTTCCTTCAAGTATTTGTATTTTTCCTTTTTTTGGCCGTTAAAAATTTTAAACAAGTTCTAAAAACAAAACCGTTCTGTTCTAAGGCTAAAAGTCTACTGACTGTTCATATCATTAAATTCATATCAAGGGGTCTTCCTTGTTTGTGTTCGCTATCAGATTCTAGCAGTTCCAGCAGTTTTATTCGTCAAAATTTTCTGTTTTCAAATTCGTATTCGTTGGCATCAGCTGAAAAAGTGAATCAAGCAAGTGGTTGTTTCTGTTTGTTGTATTGTAGTAGTATTAGTGTGTTTGTGGTAAAATGTTTTTATATTACGTTTTATCCGGTTGTTCTATATACATATATATTTTTTTACTATCAGCACAACAACAAAAATAAAAACAAGAAAAGCATATGAACAAACCCAACAAACACAGAATCATCATATTTGAAACATTAGAATAATTATGTTTTTTCTATGATATCAAAGTTTAATTCAAACCTTATTTTTAATCAACAACAAAATTGGAGAAAAATCCCCTTTTTGTTGACAATACTATTATTCTCAAATCATTATCAAATCATTCTCCAACATTTACATTTGAAAAGAAAAATATTTCAACTCACTTTCAAATTTTAAATCAAACCTTTCACTTGCTGGGTATTTCTAACCTACTGACACACACAGTGTTGTCAAACATACACAGACACACAAATGTGGTATTGATTGTTACTGCGCCAGCGCCGTAATGAACATTTGTTGGCTCTCTCCTTTTAAGTGGAAATAATAATGTTTTGCTTAAAAATATGAAAGGTGAACTTTAAGATTGATATTTCTGAAATTTGAAAACCAGGTTTCTTATTCGTAAAAATATATACTAAGGAAATTACACTGATCTGCAAAACAGATGTTTTTTTTTTTTTCTTCTTTAAAAAAATAACTCAGAAATTATTGAGCAGATAAAAATATAATGTTAAGAAAGTTTAAATGTAGTACTAGTCAGCATCCTTTAGTGTTTATTAATTTAAATTAGACAGACAGTTCAAGAACGTGTTTTCGAGCTATGGTGAAATATTCTATCATGTCGGACTTATTAAGAGGGTCAGATTGCATTAGTCATGCTCATAAAATCGTACTATTCGCAACACCATCACCCATTTTGAGACCCAGCATTCATTATTGGATAATATTCGACCGAATATACCACGTCCAGCACGCTGTGAAGAAAATATAGCTGCCGTAGCTGAGAGTGTACACGAAGACCGTGGAGAGTCGATTTGGCGCCGTTCGCAGCAACTCGGGCAGACGTATGGAACTTCTTGGCGCATTTTAAGTCGAGATCTTAAATTGAAAGCGTACAAAATACAGCTTGTGCAACAACTGAAACCGCTCGACCTTTCCAAACGACATCGCTTCGCTCTAAGAGCTCTTGAAAAGTTCCAAGAAGATCCAACGTTTTCGAGGCAAATTTTGTTCACCGATGAGGCCTATTTCTGGCTCAATGGGTATGTAAACAAACAAAATTGCCGCATTTGGGACGAAGAGCAACCTTAAGGGATTCAAGAACTGCCACATCATCCAGAAAAAACAATGGTTTGGTATGGTTTGTGGGCCGGTGGAATCATCGGTCCATATTTCTTTAAAAATAATGCCGGTGCGAATTCTATCCGTAATAGAAAAAATTAAAGTAGATTCTTATTAAGCATGTTAAGTCCTTCCCGTTGAAAAATATGTATGAAAAAGTTGGAGATAGAAAAATATTTAAACAATACCAATTACAATACAATACCTATCAGCGATTGAAAGTCACGGGTCTAGAGTAATTTTTCAAAAAAAAAATGTTTTGAGTTTTATTTTTAAATGCTTATCAAAAAACTCGTAATTTTGAGGAGTTATGATTTTTTTTTTAACAAAATTTTCATTTAAACCGTTTTCGTAAACCGTAGTTTTTAATACATCATGAGAGAAGTGGATAAAAAATGGTTAAAAATTTTATAATTTTGTTTCTCTTGTGTGTAAAATATTAAAAAATTGCATGTCCTATAATAAATTATTTTCAAAAAACTTATTCACCAAAATGCACCTCTTCATGCTTCACCGACACTTGCAGAAATTTTTCTTTTTTCGCGGACTCCTTGCCACATTTTGATAATATAGCAGAAGTGAAAGATATTAAAAACTCAAAAAGGTATTTATTTTAAATAAAATTATGTTACCAAAATTCATTTATTTAATGAATACAAAAAATAAAAACATTTTAAAAGCTCATAAATAATTAAAAATATTAAATGTAGTAAAAGGTCTTTAATTTTACTAACTTTTTAACATTGGGAAAAATTTCCGACAAAATACATCTTATTTCATTTTCTATATCCCAACATGATCTAAGTTTGAATTTTATGAACTGTAGGGCAGAAATACTATTTTCGCACAAATATGTAAATGCAAACTGTAGCAAAAGTTTCAACGCTTCATTCCCAACCAACTTGGAAACTTTGTAATATTTTAACCAAAAATATTCAACCAATGATATAGATTCAAAGTCAAAGTGAATTATTTTTTATTTCTATTGCTTATTCTTAAAAAAATTATCGGGTATATCATCAATAGCAATGTTGAATGGACTACGAAATTAACTAGCTTGACAAAAATTGGTTTTAAGCTTCAGATAATATCGGGAAAATTCATCGTGAAGTGAATCCAAGTGCATATATTGTTATGCTTTTCATATGTTCTTGCAGTGAAAATAGGGGGATTAAAGATGTCTTTTCCATAAAAAATTGCGCACAAAAAAGAAATTATTGAATCAAATTCATTTAATGTATTTAGTTTAACGTTAAAATAGTTTAACGTCTTGAAAATTTTTGAGATATAAGAAAAACTAGTTTTCTGTAAATTTTTTTTATAAAGATCTTCATTTTTATATAAAAGAAAAATGTCTACCTACATCAGTTTTTAATTATCTTCAGCATATTTCCCTTCAAAATCCAACGGAATTTGAAATGAAGTAGTAATTTCTTATGTTTTGCATTTAGATCGACAAATAGCGATTTAAGAATTCTACACTAAAAAAAATATTCTAAATAATTTTTTAATAAAATTTTTAATTAACTTTATATCGAAATTTAATTATATAAAACGGGATGTGTGTATGTATGTAAGGTATGGCCTCCAAAGCGGCTGGGCCGTTTTTGATGAAATTTTCAGTGAATCTTCAGAATATTCAGGCAGGTGACACTGTGAAGTCTGATTTTTGATTTTCGGTCTGCGGGCGGAGAAGCGTGGCAAAATCCAATTTTCATATTGTACCACCAATGATATATAAAGCGTGATCCATTTCGAAGTTCCCTACTTTTTTAAAGAAAAAGATACAGAAAATTCAAATTTAATGGGGAATGTTTATTATCATTTAAAAGAACATTCTTTGGCATTTATTTTTTGAAGATTATGTCTATCAAATGTTGGCCGTTGCTACGTCGCATATGGTCCATCCATTGAGTCCAATTTTCGATGACTCGTTCGAGAATTTCGACTGGTAACTGACGAATGACACGCGTGATGTTTTCCTTCAAGGCCTGAATCGAAGCGGGTTTGTGCGCATAAATTGAAGACTTTACATATCTCCACAGGAAAAAGTCTAACGGTGTGATATCACACGATCTTGTTGGCCAATCGACCGGCCCAAGACGTGAAATTACCGAATTACCGTGAAATCACCGAAGTGTTCTCTCAATAAATCCATTGATTAATGTGATGTGTGGGAAATGGCGCCGTCTTGCAGAAACCAAATGTCGCCTAGATCACGAGCTTCAATTTCGGGCGTCGGTTATGATGGCACGATAACGGTCGCCATTGACGGTTACGTTCGCACCGGCATTATTTTTAAAGAAATATGGACCGATGATTCCACCGGCCCACAAACCATACCAAACCATTGTTTTTTCTGGATGATGTGGCAGTTCTTGAATCCCTTAAGGTTGCTCTTCGTCCCAAATGCGGCAATTTTGTTTGTTTACATACCCATTGAGCCAGAAATAGGCCTCATCGGTGAACAAAATTTGCCTCGAAAACGTTGGATCTTCTTGGAACTTTTCAAGAGCTCTTAGAGCGAAGCGATGTCGTTTGGAAAGGTCGAGCGGTTTCAGTTATTGCACAAGCTGTATTTTGTACGCTTTCAATTTAAGATCTCGACTTAAAATGCGCCAAGAAGTTCCATACGTCTGCCCGAGTTGCTGCGAACGGCGCCAAATCGACTCTCCACGGTCTTCGTGTACACTCTCAGCTACGGCAGCTATATTTTCTTCACAGCGTGCTGGACGTGGTATATTCGGTCGAATATTATCCAATAATGAATGCTGGGTCTCAAAATGGGTGATGGTGTTGCGAATAGTACGATTATGTTGACCATAAGTTGAGCGAAGTGTACGAAACACATTCCTCACAGAACGTGAATTTTCGCAATAAAGTTGAACGATTTATAAAGTAAGTCTTTCTATTATGAAATGCCAAACAATACTAAACAAAAATAACATGACAGCATGACACGACTCACACATGATCTGTCAAAGAAAGGCTACTGAAAAAAGTATCTCTACTTGAATCACTCATTACATATATTTATTTATTTTTCTTTTACTTTACTTTATTTTATCTTTTTTTTTTTTTTTTTTTTTTTTGAAAGCCGTTATCATGTTTTTCAAAACAAGATATCAAACTCTTAAATCGGTTATATAGTTCCGAAGATATTTACAAAAAACCTATGTTAATAATGATCCAATATCAAAATTTTAAAACTTTCGAAATGTTGCATTCAAAAATCCGAATTTTCGGTTTATTTACAAGATATTTACATCATTTAAATCGTGTGGTAATACAACACTAATGTTTGCTTAGGGCTAGCAACGCGGACCGGGTCAGTTAGTTTAATTATATTATTAATTAATATAATTTACTTTCTGATTGGTTTACAATGTTTTGATAAAAATCGAGAGCTCTTAAAAAAATATAAAGAAAATAGAAGAGCCTGTCAATAAAAAAATAGAAATAAAATAATTTTAAGACAATTTCCAACGTTTTGGGTTAATTTTATATATTAAAACAACAATAAAGCGAAATATGTACATGATTTCTCAGTGTACGGAGGCATTTTTAATAATAATTATTTGATATATACGAACTTTAAACATTTGATGAGATTATTAATCGTAGATGTACCCTTCATTGGTATCGATGGTTAGATTCAATTCAAAAATCTGTTCTTGTTTCAAAGCTGTTCTATGGAAGATTATTTATATATAAAAGATCAGTTTATATTAATTGTTTTTAATGATTTATTCAAACATCTGTTATATTCTTTAATGTTTTTATTATTATATAATCCTAGGTCATAATGGTACTCAGATAGGACAATATGAAAATATTTATTGAAACGTCCCGCCTAAATGAAGGCTTATATTATAAGTTTCCTTTAATTAAATATATGTATACTATATATTAAAATTTACTGAGAAAGGACTCTTACAGAAACATTATACAAATTCATTGTAATATATATTATACATACACTACATACATGAGTATATTATTATAAATTTTAGTTATATAAGGATTTGGTGAAAGTCACATGAGATTTTTGAGGACAAAGATTACAAAAATCGGATTTATACGTGATTATAGATGATTTTAACAGGGTGTACATGATGCTAAGACGAAACTATATACCAACTTTCGTTTCTCCCAAACCAATTTGGAGTTTTTATATTTTTTTTTTTCGTCAAATTTTACTTTACATTGTATAAATATATTTTTATAATTAATCAAATAAATAAATATATTAAAATCCGTGCGTTTCTATTGAAGGAAGGATTTAATTTACTGTATAATTGAATTTGTACAATTTTTTGTTGATTTTAGTGAAACGTTCAATCATAATTGTAATTACTTTAATGAAAAAAAATTAATCGAAATTAAATTTAAATCAAGTATTCAAGTTAATTAATATTATCATTTTGGTGATTAGAGCAAAATCAAACAAAAATTTAATTAATATAAGCAATTTTGTAATTGAATTTAATTTTTATTTATTTATTTATTTTCTTTTTCTGTGTATTTCTTAAGATACTAGTTTTAATAAAATTTACTACATCTATAGTAATTTAAGAAACCTGGTCGCGATCCTATAATAGATGCGGCTCCATATGTACACCTATAGAAGTCGAAGACAAAGGTTTAGTAAACAATAATTCTTCCTTTATTTCACTTTCTGCAATAAAATAAAAGTTGTCAATTCTTATCTGACAGAGGGATTCTCAGGATTTTTTCTTTATTGTGCTATTAGCATTAATATAAATAAATCTAGAATCAAACTTGGCATAATTATATATCCCGGAAAATAAAAAAATATACATCATGTACAATAATTCCGTACATATTTTCGGTATCTCTCGCGGACCCCTACTTGCTCTAGTGGATAAAAATCCCATGGGAAAAAATTTTAAAATATTTTGTCCATAACAAGCTGAAAATTACTCGAAACTTTTTTTTTTGCCAAAATGTACCAGACTTAAGATTTTCAACCGCTGGTAGGGAACTTAAGATGAATTTTAAAAAGTTTTTCAATATTTTTTCCGTATTCAGTCCATAAGTACGCACGGTTTGAGAGGTCTACATTGAAATCTCAAAAAAGCGTTTTCCATTTCTTTTTTAATTTTTTTTTTTTTTTTTTTTTTTTTTTTTTGTCGCTTATACCCTTTTTTATCAAAATTTTTAATTTTATCTTTCAATTATTATAAATATATTTACTGCTTTAAATATTTTTTCATTTGTTGAACAGAATATGTGAAGATTTTTATTTTTTTATTAAGAAAAACGTAGTTTTCATATAATCTTATATTTGTGTTGTAAAGCTAATAAACATAATAGAAATACAAGCTTGTAAAATATTTGTCAAACTTTGTTTGAAAAATTATTTACACAATTTATAAATGTTTACGCTTCAATTTCCATGTGTAAATGAATTTCGTAGACTTGTATTTTTGAATATCCTAGTTTGAAAGAAGAAAATAAATTTATTTTTTTCATTTCTTAATATTCATAAATAAATAAAAAATTTGAAAACATATTTTGTTTACCGAATAATTTCAAAAAACTCAAAGGAGTACTCATGTAACACGTAAGTAAAACGAATTTTGTAAATTTATTCATATAAATGAAAACCCTTATAAATATCTTTTAAAATAAATATCAGTACACACAGAGAAAAGGATAGTTGGAAAATGGTATATTAAAATTTCATTATATATATAAAAAGTTTTTCACTTTAATTGAATATCTTGATTAATGCATAGCAGTGTAATCGTAACAGTATTAGGAAAATAATTATAATTATATTTTAGTTAGTCATTGTAATTCATTGGATTGAGTTAAAATAAATTTGAAAATTTCAAACAATTAAAAAATATTTAAGTTATAACTTCTGTTATAGTTATTATTAAAGTTCGGTTTTAAAAACCGAAATTTGTGTTGACCATATAGTAGCTTTATTTCCGTACTCTAAATTGGGAACACGCGGAATCCCAATGTTACCAAAAAGCGTTCCCTTACTCGAAAATTGGGCAAATGGAGCTATTTTGAGAGATTAGTGTTGTTGTTGTTCTTCTTCTTCTTGCAGGAGACAGTCCAAAATATTTCTTCGTGTCGATAATATAAATTGTCAAATAATTAAAAAATAAAAATATGCAATAAAAAATTGTAATGAAAATGAATAAAAAATTATTTGTTTTTGTTACTACCCCACCTGGATAATAATCTTGACGCGATGTGCTGGCTTAAATGTAGGCTATGGTCTCTTCCTTGAAGCGTCAGTTGTCCTCCTGGAAGGGTCTGTTTTCCTGGAAGATACTGAGTAATCAAGATCTAGACTCTAAAGGCCTACATGACCAAAGGTTATCCATCCCCTATACCCTTTCCCCAATATCCTCTTTTCACTCCTCTTATTCCACATCCTCTTTTCCCCACTTGTAAGGTTAAGGTGGTTGGTAGCAGTGCTGAGAACCTAAATGGCTAGTTAGTGATTAGAGAAGACTAGTTGCTAACAGCTCCCCTCTGGCGCCAGTACATGGGCCAGTTGTAAATATTCTTTGTCTAGTCCATGTATGCCGTCCATTACCTTACGTGCCTACTCGTGGGAACTATATGAAGAAACCGAACATAAAAAACAAAAACAACAACAACAACAAAAAATTGGAGATGGGACGACCTTCTGGCCTCTAGTCAAGAGACCGCAGCATTCAAAATGTGCTACAGACAATCTAAGGATTCTTTTACCGAAAAAGGACCTCGACATTGCTATAGTCCATGAATACTGGATTTCAAACTTCTAAGTCAAGGGGTTCCCGACTTCAACAACGTGACAGTCATAAGGGTCGAATTAGTGCGAAACAGGAGCTTCTTGATCGCCTCCAGCTATACGGCACATGACAATCCAGCCCCGCCAGATGAAGTGAAGGCGTTTCTGGCCTCTATGGAGGCTCAAGATGATATTATCCTTGGCTGTGATGCAAACTCAAGGCATACAATATGGGGTAGCACTGAAATCAACGACAGAAGTGACTGTCTACTTGATTTCATTAATACTAGGAGGATTACATTACCAACTGGATGGTCTCAATGCAAGAGACAAGAATCGTCATTGCAAATTAAGACCAAACAATTTTTGTGTGGAACTCCACAAGGAGGTGTGATTTCTCCGTTGTTGTGGCTCATTGTCATTAATACCAAACAATTTATGCGTGGAACTCCACAAGGAGGTGTGATTTCTCCGCTGTTGTGGCTCATTGTCATTAATACCATCCTGTGCGAATTGGACGACAAGGGAGTGAAAGTCGTGGCTTATGTGGACGATGTGGTGATACTAGTATCGGGACTGTTTCTGAATGTAGAAAGATGTTTAGTGTGAAATGGGGTTTGAGTCCAAAATTGAGAAAATTGCCATATACTGCGATAGTATGGCCCATTCTTGTATATGGATCTCTTTTTTGGTTGACCGCTACTAGTAAGAGATACGTGGTAGATCAACTTTACAGGATACAAAGATACGCTTCAATTGGCATTGCAGGTGCATTACGTACAAGTCCATCAGAATCTCTGAAAACTATATTGCACCTAACACCCATAGACCTACACATTATTGAATCATCAGTCAATAGTACTATCTGCAATGGTAGGCTGGAGATCAAGAACATATGGGCACGCGAGGATATTAAGTTTAATACCCCCGCAATTCAATCAATCTACCGACCATATGATTCCCCGGATGGAAATACTATTAAAGTCCTATTCCCCACCTGGAGTGAATGGAGAAGGGGAAATTTTCTTGAACAATATGTAACTAAGATATACACTGACGGCTCAAAGATGAACTGCGGTGTCGGCTGTGGTGTCTTCTCTAACGATCTTGGAATTAGACACTCATAGAGACTCCCTGATGAAATACTAGCGGAAATACTAGCGGTCAGAGAAACGTGTAAACTAATTCGAGATAGAAATATTCAAGGGAATATTGGTTTATTTGTCGACAGCCAAGAGGTAATTCTATCGCTCAAATCACCCAAAACTACCTTTATTCTAGTCAGACAGTGTAAAGAGGAACTGCTAGGACTAAGTCGACTGTATGACATTACTATAGTCTGGATTCCTGCGCATAGGGATTACTATGGTAATGAACAGGCAGACGAATTAGCCCGGGCAGGCTCTGCTATGATTGCCTCCTTATCGGTTTCTGTCGCAATCCCGTTAGGATCAGTCAAAAGCAGAATCCAAAAACACTATCTAGAGAAGGCGAAAAATAGATGGCGAAATCTGGATAAATGTAGAGTCGCGAAGGAAACAACGAAAAACGCTCAATGCTACTCATTTCCTACAAACGCAAAGATATCTCGAGACTAATAGCGAGAAGTAGGAGACAGTATATCATTTTCTATGTGAACGCAATCAGACATAAATTTCTGAGAAGGCTCCAATTAGACAACCTCTATGAGATATCGACACTAGACTCAGTGACATTATTAAATATCTCAATGCTACAGGCTGGATCTAATTAGTTTATGTTCTCATTCTATCTCACTACAGACTCAATCCCACTCATTCACCTGGCGAGTAGTGAGGTCCTATCAAAACGGATCCTAACGAATCTAGTTGATTGCCCGTAAAAGAAATAAAAGAAATAAAACTTGCATTACAAATAAAAGAATTTAATAACTCTTGAAAATTATTGACTTATTTTCTGTCTATTATTATATTTAATAGGTGAATACTTAATTACTGTTCAAAATATTGATTACCATATTGTTTGTTTTTATAGATACTTTTTCTTAACGTATCCTATAATTGATACGGCTCCATGTGTACACCCATAGAAATCGAAGACAAAGGTTTAGTAAACAATAATTCTTCCTTTATTTAACTTTCTGCAATAAAAAAAGTTGTCAATTCTTATCTGACAGAGGGATTCTCAGTACTTTTCTTTATTAAAAGTTCGTTGGTTTTAATGTAAACTGAAAAAATTTTAGCAACAAGGATGCCTAACACTTTTGAAAGTTTTAATGGCTTAATACGGTAAATAAGGAATAATCATTTATTAAACATTCCTTTAGTTAGTCCAATTTGTATTTGATTTTGTATATTTTTATAAGCTATGGAATCTATAGATTATATTATTAAAGTATTTCGTGAGACGATGTGCAAACGAATTTATCATCCTTATAATTATTTAATAAACTATTAAAAATTTTTAAATAAAGCAATACAAGTAAAACTAAACCAGAAAAATATAAAAATTCTAAAATTGATTGAGAAAAAGAAAACTTGGTACATATATAGTTTCATCTTGGCGTCATATATACCCTGTTGAAATCACCGATAATCACGTATAAATCAGATTTTTCTAATCTTCGAACTCGAGTATCCCATGAAGCTCACATTTGATTATTGATTACTTTTAAAAGGATTTACAAGACTCCAAGACGTAACTATATATTTTTATAAGTTTCATTCCCCTACACTAAATTTTGATATTATAGACTTATTTTACTAGATTTTACAATAATATATGTAGGGTATGTATAATATAAAAATCTGTGCAATATATATATATATATATATATATGTAATGTTTATGCTTATATTTAAGCGTTAACCTCTGCGGAACATTCCAATAAAGATCGTATTATCCTAAATGAGTGAGCTTGCGACCTAGGACCTAGGAGATACTAATAACAATATGACAGATGCCTAAACAAATCGTGAAAAATATTCTATATTTACCGACCTTATATAGATATATAAATAATATATTATAGAACAGCTTTAAAACAAACTGCGCTCTTGAAATTGAATATAACCTCCGGTACCAATGACATGAGCATCTACAATAGCATCGAAAGATTAATAATATCATCAAATTAAATACGGCACGGACGACTGAGGAAACTATTACTATTTTTTTAACGATAAATTTAGCCCAAACAGTTAAAAATGGTTGGACATTGAATTAAAGTTATTTTATTTTTATATTTTTTATTGACACGTTTTTTTTTTTTTTAATAGCTGACGATTTATGTCCAAAAATTTCAGACCAATTATTTACATTAATTAATAATATAATTAAATTTCAATATGAAGTTAATTAATCATTTTATTAAAAAATTATTTGGGATAATTTTTTCAGTGCATTTAAAAAAAATATATATAATACTTGAATTTGGACTTGCTTTATACACATATGCAAATTATGAGGTTATGACAACCGAATTTTTTTGAAGTAGTTACAATAACCGATTTATATAGTTGATATAGTATCTGTAACCTAAAGAATTCGATTGCCACAACGAAACTGTTTTCTATGTGTATGAAAAAATTTCAAATTATTGATTTTTTTTTTTTTTTTTATTAAAAAAAAAATATGTTTATATATATTCAAATATTTTATTTATTTGAATTTTATATGTGTATTATGTGAATACATTTTAAATATTTTATTTAATTCAATGAAATTGTTGTTTAGAATTTTCACAGATAAAAAAATCATATATTTGAATTTTTTTTTTTTTTTTTGAAAATTTTATAAATTGACCAAGACTTTTTTCCCAAACTCTTATCATAAAAAATAATTTTTTTTTAATTTTTATGATAATAATTTTATTAAATTGTACTTAATGAAAATTTTACGAATTTTGCAAAAATGCTGCTAAAATTTTTTATTTAGTTTTATTAAATTTGATTCAAATTTTAAGTAAAAATACTTATGGATGATAATTTTAACAGTGGCAATTTTCCAATAAAAAGCTGTTGAAAAGTAATGTTTAAAAATTTGCGTAAATTTGCTATCATTGTATAGCACATGCACCGTTGTAATAAAAAGAGATTGTGTTATGTTTTTCTTCTCCTAACATCTATCTAAAAAATTCTCTAAAGAAAATTTCAAATATGCACTTACAAATTTAAAATATAAATAAAAATTTAAACAATTTATTTAAGTCTTCTTGACTTTTGATTCATTTCAAAAAATGTAAATATTTAAAACATTATTCTTAAATATTATGAACTAAAATCAATGCAAGTAAATTCTTATATATCATATATCTTGTATCATCCGATACAAAAAGTTGAAAATAATTTTTAACTTTTGTAACAAATCAAAATTAAAAAAAAAAAAAAAAAAAAAAACATAAAAGCTATTGATAAAAATAAAAAATTATTATGAATATTTATGATTGTTTGAACACCAGAATTTTGTTTTTCGATTGAAATAGAAATAAAAAGTTGACTTTTTAATATTAAAATCCAGTTTTTGTTGCTGCCTTTACCTGCGCACTTAAATCAATATAAAACGAAAGACTATTATCTTGTGTATTGGCTTTTTAAAATTTTATTTGTGGATATCTGCGGATGTCGCCAGGGGCTGACTAATCATTGTCTCTGCTTCGAATGTAAACTTTGTGGAATATAATTTATATCATTTTAGAAGGAGAACTTTATGTAGATTTTATTTTTGGTCATAATTAAAAAAACAATAGAACCGTGGTAAAAACCCTTGTACAGTTTATATTGAATTATTTAGAGTGAAAAATAAATTTTAATGGAATGTTCCTCTCCTCCTCTCTTAAATTAATATAAAATGAAAGATTGTTATCTTATGTATTGGATATTTTAAATTTCATTTGTGAATATGAAATGTATTGATATCTACTCATTTTTGGTAATAAATATTTTATTTATTTTTATTTATTTATAATTATCACAACGTTTTTATGGAGGAACTTAATAATACAACATCTACCACAAATCATTATAAAATTCAGGAAAATTAACGTTTAACCCCAAATAGTATTTTGTTGTCATGGTTTAAATCAATTAAAGTATTTATATTAATTTTTTAAACTAAGGACTCGTATTAATTACTATTATGGGAAACTTTCTCAAGATTATTTCAATTATTATTAAAGACTAAGAAATTACAGATATATGAACAGAAAATTACAATATTTCCCGATCTGCAGTGGACCAAAAAAAATATTATAAGACTTCAGAAATAATTAATAGTGAAATATTATTATTTTTTTTTTTTTTATTTTCACTTAAAAATAAAACAATCAATCGATCCAGAAAAAAAATCCAACGAGCATTTACCAATTATTTAAGTCAATCTAATTTTTTGTTGTTTTTTTTTTTTTTTTTTAATAGTTAGTTCTCTTTTTATAGGATTTTTTTGTGAATGAAAAGATAAATATTGATATATTATAAAAGAACATCATCAGCTTATAACATAAATTTCCTTTAAACCTCTTTAATATTTTCAAAATCTCAACAAAATTGTTTTTAAATATACTTCCTGCCCTTAAACTTTTATCTTTTTCTTCACACCCGCACTTCCTGTACTAATTAAATGCTTTCTGCTCAAGAATTCTTTTTTTTTTCTAATATCATTTTAATACAATTAGTATTTTGCTAAATAAAAATTAAACGGAAAAATAAAAATAAAAAAAGATAACTACCGAAAGAATATACATTTATGACTTGATTATTTTTTTAATGATAATTTTATATATTCAAGTCAAGAAAGAACTTCGAAATTAGTTGAAAAATAAACCAAATACATTAAAAGAAACAGCCCTTAATGTTAAACCATTTTTATTTGTTCATTTTTCCAACCATGTACGAGGGATTTATAAAACACCTTCCCCCCCCCCCCCCACTCCTACTCCATGCAACCAAATAATTACGTTTTGTGACTAAAACATTAAATTAACATTAAATGTCTACTTTACAGGATAAACGAAAAAAGAAAAACGAACTGATAGAACAGATGTAAGGAAAAGAAATGAAAGTAAAGTAAAGTAAAGAAGAAAAGAAATATAAAAGGATATTGTATCAGGCAACAAATATTATCATATTATACTTGTACTTATATACTTATATATATTTTAAGCTCATATACATAAGTAGATACACTTGAATAATGTAATATGTACATACATATGCTTTTCATATTCACACTCAAATACATACATATCTCACATATCCTATTTAAGTACACACAATTATTTTTTTTTTTTTTTTTTTTTACATGGTTTGAATTTATTTGTAACAATTTATCTAATGTTCCCAGCAAAAAAAAAACAAGCAAGAGCTTCCAATAAAGAACTATTTCACGACTTCAAAAGTAGAACTAAGAGCATATTTTAGATCTTTTTTTTTCTGACTTATTTCCAAAAAAGTGAAAATAAATTTATTTTTAGCAGGGAAAGGGATGAATAAATTCTAAGAAAATAAAAATTTCACAACTTAAAAAGTATTTTTATTATATATTAACAAAGCTAAAACCATATTTTTATTAAATAATTTTACAAATGTATTTTTAAGAGAAGTACTTCAGAAGCAATGAACAAGAAGCATAAAAGTAGAACATTCTACCAATAGCAACCATGGATTAAAAAAAGAACTTTTGCAGCTCTTTTACAGCACTAAGTACTTCCTTCCAGTGACAAGATGTCAATGTTCAAATCATGACTTTTTCAGCTCTTTTTAACTGCCTGTTTTTATAACACGAGCGCAAAAACGACTCGCCAAATTTACATTTAAAACAAAAATAAAATTTCAAAATTTGTTTTTGTTTTAAATACAAGTTAGACGAGTCGTTTTTGCACTCGTGTTATAAAAACAGCCGGTAAGTTTTTTTTTTTTGCTGGGTTGTTATAAAAAGAAAAAATGTAAATTTCTTCTTCAGAAAACGTAAGATAAAAGCTAATTTCACAACGCAAGTAAGAACGCTTATTTCCACCGGTAAATATAATTCAGTATTACGTTGAGAATACAAACTTTGGTAGTTTTTTGAAAATTTAAACTCTTTTAAGTTTCTATTAATTTTTTGTTTAATTTGTAATTTTAGAAAAATATCATTAAATTTTTTTACATGGTGAAAATGGCTCCTTCTAACAAAATTTTGATACTTTTTAATATATATATATATATATGCAGATATACTTTTTTTAATTTATACGCTTTTAAGTTAAATTTTGGACATATTTCTTTTCATAATAGTTATTTATTTTAATGGTACTTTTTAAAAAAATAATACCTTTTGGATAAATTGATACTTTTTTAACTTTAAGAAATTAATAAGTTTTAGAAATTTTTCAATAGTAGTTATTTATTTTTGTGGTACTTTTTAAAAATTTTTAATTTGAAAATTGGTACATTTTTAAAAGTTAGTACTTTTTTTAATTGGTGCTTTTTATCAAAATTGTCATCTTTTATCAATATTGATAATTTTAAAAAAATTTATTAAATTGTAGAAATTTTGGTAATTTTTTTTTAATTTATACCTTTTTAAGTTAAATTTTAGATATATTTCTTTTCAAAATAGTTATTTATTTTAACAGTACTTTTTAAAAAATTAATATCGTTTGGAAAAATTGATACTTCTTTTAAGTTTAATTTAAAAAATTTTTTAATAATAGTTATTTATTTTTATAGTAACTTTTAAAAATTTTAAATTTGAAAATTGGTACATTTTTAAAAGTTGCTACTTATTTTAATTGGTGCTTTTTACCAAAATTGTTAACTTTTATCAATATTGTTAATTTTTAAAAAATTTATTAAATTTTAGAAATTTTGGTAATTTTTTAAGTTATATTTTAGACATATTTCTTTTCAAAATAGTTATTTATTTTAACAGTACTTTTTAAAAAATTAATATCTTTTGGAAAAATTGATACTTCTTTTAAGTTTAATTTAAAAAGTTTTTTAATAATAGTTTTTTTTAAGTGTATTTTTTAATATTCCTTTAATATCCTTAATAATAAATTAGTACTTTATATGAAAAGTTATGATTTTTTTTTTTTAATTTCTATTTTTTGATTGTTGATCTTTTTATTAGATTATTAAGACTAAGAAAAGCCATTCAGTTTTATTTTTTAGCAAAAAATATTTTTTAGTTGTATTTTTCCAAAAATTGCTACCAATTATAAAAATTGTTATTTATTACTTTTTAATTGCTTGTATTTTTTATACTATTTTTGTACTCTTTTGGGAACCATTCGTTATATATATACAAATTGATCCTTTTTTACAAATAATTAATTTTTTTAAAATTTCACTTTGTTAAAATTTAAAAAAAAATTTTAACTTTGTTAAAACCAATTTTCACAAAAAATACATTTTTTTTTTTTTTTTTGAAAATCAGTCTTTTTTGGAAAAATGGTACTTAAAAGTAAATAAATGGTACTTTCAGAAAGGTTTTTGGAAAATTCGCACCTTTTTTGAAAATTATTACCTTTTTTAAAAATTGGAACTTTTTGAGAAATATGGTTGTTCTTTACTACTATTCTTTTTTTTTTAAATTTAGCTTTTTGAAAATTATCACTTTAATTTGAAATTGGTCTTAAGATTCAAACTCCACCGAACATTTGTTATCACATGCCTTCGGACACATGACAGTCTTTCGATTCGCCTCTTTATAAAAATCCAAAATACATTACAAGTTTTAATTTTTTAAATTTCGAATAAAATAATATTTCACCAAAAATACATAATTTATCTTTAAAGTGCAAAATTTGGAAAAAAAAAAAAACCCAATTTCACTCAAAATTCACAAAATTCAATGAAAATACTTATTCAAAAATAAACCAAAAATTGTATGTATATAAAGTTCACTAAATAATTTTGATTTCACTAAACACTAAAAATTTCATTCAAAACGTTTGTTTTACTTTTAGACTTAAATTTCATGTCCAATTTAGCAAAACATATAAAATTTTTACTTAAATCTCTAATATTGCTAAGAAACACCATAAGCATTTGTTAAAGGTTTAGTCACATTTTAGTCCGAAACTTCGTTTCTAATAAAGCGATTTAGCTAAGTTAGCATAAATAAATTTACAAATTTGAAATTTTAATTTTTATTGATCACTCCATATTATACTCTATAACTTTTATTCTACAAAACCGATTTATATAATTTACAATAACAAACTGCTTAAGAAAACAACAAACAATTTGGGTGAATTTCAATTAATTCGGGTTAGTAACTTGAATGTGAGAATCTTTCTCACAAGCAGACGGATAGACGAACAAAATTAATTGGTCTCAGAATTTAATCAGAATTTAGGCCTTATGTCATAAAGAAAAAACATAAAATTGCGTCCAAAAAAGCTAAAGAAATACAAAAAGCCACCTTTATGAGTTTATATTCTACTAGATTACTGCCTTTAATTTTATTCCATTTTTTCTGCTCAAACCAAATTTATTTGCATTTTAAAAGACAACAATTTGCATATACAAACATAGATACAGTGTTTGCATATGTTACCAAAAAATAAATAATTTCTTTTAAAATTATTAAAATGTCTCATCTTATTCACTTTATTATATCAAGTAATTAATATTTTTCATTTTATTATTCTACAAATTGATATGGTTTTTTTTTTACTCCCAACACTTACGCTTCTTTTAATACGAGTATGTAATATTACAAGAACATTTTGTTTTTCTTATTACTTAAAAAATAAATTTGTATGGAAATTTTCGAGAAATTAAGCGTATAATTTTTTTTATTGTAATTTAATTTGCAAGAAATCATTTAATAGGAAAGAGAGTTAAATAGAAATAAGAACTAATATTAAAAAGATAAAAAACAAATAAGAATGACAATTTTTATATATGTAAACAATGCCAAATTGATATTTTCGCCAGTAAAATTTTAGCTTTCTATGAAACTTAATTTGTACACCTTTGCAGATGGCAATAACTAAAAATTTATAATTTTAACATTTCTTAGAGAGAATACTATAGCAGCTGTTATAACAAATATTAAATGAAATAACACTTCTGGAAAATACTCAATGATTAAAAGAATTGTTAAATATTTAACTCAGAAATTTAGTTGGGCTATTTTATTTCTAACTAAAGCTATACTGGTGCATATTCGTATAAACGCACATCAATTTTTTTAATCAACTTACCAAAAATGGAGCTAAAAAATAATTAAGGTGCTACATATTAATTTTATAAATTATTTATTGACTTCACTTAAAAAATTAATAACAAAAAATTTAAAATGTGTATTATTTTTTTTTTCATTTTAATTTTAGTAGTTTAATGTCATTTTTTAACTGATGAACTAATTTAACATTATTAAGAATGTGTTGATGAACCACTTTTTTGGATAACTACAAAAATTTGGTCTGGCATTGATTCGACTAATTTTTGAAGAAAATCACTGTCAATTTCTTAACATGCTGGCTTAATATTTATTTTTAACTCCATTATTCTCATTATGGTTTCATTCTGTGCAATTCTTTCGTAAACTTTACGGGCCATGTATCCCCACAGATTCTTCATATGATTTTAATCCAGACTGCAAGCTGGCCAGTCCAAAGTGGAATACTATGTTCATTAAACCTCTATTTAGACTGATTCGAGACATGGTTTGCCGCCTTGTCCTGTTGGAATATGCAATCTTCATCCATTTTTTTATTCATAAAAGAGAAAAGAGCATCTTTCAACGGTTCATTATAAATTGCACTTTTCATTTTAGTTGGAACAGAATATATTTTTAATTTTCCTGCAGCAGAAAAGGCTGCCCAAACCATAACACTGCCACCATCGAAATTGCACTTCGATATACGACCTCAAATCATTCCAGTAGCAAGAATATGAATCAGGTTCGTTCAAATTGAATTTTTTTCAACAGAAAAGATTACTTTATTGTACTCAACTCTCCATTTTATGTATTTTCGCGCAGGTTTTAAAAGATTTTCCTTATGATGCTATTTTAACATTGGCTTACATTTTGGTTTCATCCATTTTATGTTACCATCTGTTCGCAAAATGTGTGCAATATGTTTGGAAGTGACAGGAAGGTCAAGTTTATTTTTTATTTATGATTACCTTTTGTTGATTTCCGCACTCCGTATTTCTACCCTTTCTTAAGAAAGCCTCGAGTAACTCCTTCAGAACGGTTAATTTTCGTTCAATTTCTCTGTTAGCCTTGATCACGAAAAACAGCCTTGATCGCGAAAAAAATGAATTTGAATTTTTTTCTGGCCTGTAAGAAAAGTTCCTTTGGGCGTCCTTTAAACTGATGAAATTTCGTAATTAAAACAAAAATATTTCCAGAGAATAGAGATGTTGTCATCAGAAACTTACCTTAAGTGAAATAAACAAATAAAACTGTTAAAATTTTTTTTAATTTTTGTTATTTTTTTTTTTTTTTGTCTTTTTTTGTAATAACTTTTTAGACAATTTTTCCTCGATTGCGTTTATAAGAATGCTTCACTGAAACTGCTAAATTAAAGAAAACAACAAAAGCAAGAAACAAATATTTCTTACACTAAAAAAGTACCGTTATATCGCGAGTTATTGTTACAACACAACATTGTTTTTGCTTAAGAGAAACGAATATAACTCAAAGAAAAACAAAAATTTTAAATGCGTTTATAGGAATATGCACCAGTGTATTTATAATTGTTCTTAATTAAGTTGATATTATTTTAAATTAAAGCCCTCAAACATTACACAGATATTTATTAAATATTATATTTAAGACATTTAGCCACTTGCTTCTGTTTCTGGCTTAATGTTTTTTTACGCAATTTTATTTTTCAAAGAAAAAGTCCTTAGAACTTTCTTTTAAGTTTGTTGGTGAAGAAAATTAAGAAAAGAAAATATTTTTAACTAACTAAGAAACTAAGAAAACATCATAAAGATCTTTAAGTTATTTAATTAAATATATTACTCATTCGTATGAAATTTCGCTAAGTCCACCTTTACGCCTGTCTGTCTGTCTGTAGGAAATATTATCATATTCAAACTACTAATCTGAATTAAATAAAATTCATCTAGATTTTTTGTTATTTTCCTCGTCAGTATGCTATTTAAAATCAGCTAAATCAGTTAAATATAAAAATAGTTGCAGATAAGAATTTGGACGAACCTCAGAAAAATTGTAATTTTTGAATTTGGTAACTACACTAAAAGTGGTTTCAAAGATTATTTAGAGCACTGAAATCGAATCATCACACACTTTTTCCAAATTGGTTTCAGTTTTCGAGTTATCAAAAAAATATATATTTGTGTACTATATTTGAGATTTGATAACGAATTTATTAAAGAAAAAGTGATAAGTCTGAATTAAAGATTTGTCAAATTGAATCTTTCGTATTGTTTGTACCTATTTCATGTATTATAATCCAATGATAGGAACTAATCATGCCATCGTCTAAAAATCTTTGGTATTATTTTTCGATTTTCGCCAAATATGATTATATTTGCTGTCTATTCGCCAAACTTTTATGTGAAAAATCAAAATATCGAATATAGGAAATTAAATTTTAAAGATATTCGAGCTCTAATCTTGTAGTATTTTTGCAACAAACAATCCATTATTTGCTTCAAATCGTGGAATTTGCGATTGCCACGTTGGCGGTTTAATGGACGTTAAACTCTTTTTAAAGATTCCATCGGTCATTAGTTTTCGAATATTAAGTTTGCCAAATATATCTCCTTTGATTTTTGTCCTTTGCAGCTAAATAGTTTGAAGAACTTCTTGATAAGGTAATGTTCTATGTGTGTGAGCTTGAAATCGTTTTTATAATGTTTTTTTTCTAAATTTCTATACAATAAAAAAAAGAACTCGAAAAATAGAATCACTCTTGAGAAACGGATGCCATATTTGAATTCAGCAAAAAAAATTGCATTAAAATTAGTTCTCGTCTGCTAAGATCCTTAAATTGAACCGAATTTGTAAAATTGTGCTATTCGGCAGAATTATATAAAATTTACCCACAATATTTGACAAATTAGCTAAATGGTATTAACAGAAACAAGGTTATGGTCAAAAATTGTAACCAACTTTTAAAAAATTATATTTCACTAAACATTCACTAAGTTTGTCCGTGTGTAACATTATTATCAAATCACCTAAGACCCCATAAAAAATACATTTTTTGTTACTTTCTCAGTAGATTTAGTTATGTCCGCCTGTTTGTAAAAGCCCTCTCATGACCAAACTAAGGACTGCGCATGAAAAATTTGGTGCATACAATTTAGCTTATAAAAATGAACCCAATTAGTTTGAAATTTTGATTTTTGATTCAAGTTTTAAATTTAAAATAAACCATTATTTTTTATTCGTTTTTTAATAAAATATTTAATATTTCCTGAAATACCCTCCATACGAGTTTTATTATGCTTTCGGTTACTTTTTTTTTTTTTTTTTTTTTGAAATGGGTCCACTTTTTTTAAACTCTATTTTATTATTTAGTCAGCTTTAAGTATTATTTAAATATACATAACTGGACAGAGTTATGGACAGTTTAGTGGGTTGGATTGCTTTGGTATATTGCAGCACCATTTGTTGTTACTTTTTTTATGGCAATAATGAGAAGAAAGATCAGATCAGAAAATTTTGAAATTTTTCTCTTTTCTAACGACAATAAGGAATCTTTTCTGACGGCACTGATTTGCGTACATTTCTTTGTTAAAAGTGCCATTTTTTATGAATGAAGTGCTTTTTTCCACATATACAAATATGTTGCCAGACCAAAAGTTTATTCGACAATTTAGATTTTTTATTTTTCATAACATTTATGATATGGAATTCATGACCAGGATATTGTAAAAAGTCTGACAGTACGTACTTATTATTATCACCATTTAGGCAGTATTTCATACTTCTGAAAAAAATTAATTTAAAAAATTTTCGTCCTTCCTTTTGCCTTCATTCATTTTTTCAAGCGTTCTTATTTTATTTCGTGATACAGACAGATTTAAAGAATGAGTCATATTCCATCCAGAAATGTAAAGATTTTCTCTTAAAATTCATACTATTTTGTCTATAGTCCTACAGTCTTTAAATCAACTTTATCTTCGGTTATCAGGATTCTTTTCGGTGATTGTAAACTTTTTGTATTTTTTATGACTTTCTCGACTCACCTGCCTTCCTAGCAATTGTTTTATATATTCAACATGTGTTTCGTTATTAAATTCTAATTATGTATTTGAACGATTTTTATTTATGTTATTACTACAAAATTTAGCACATAGTTATTGAGAATTATAATAAATATAAACAATCTTTTCGTGAGCAGTATTTTTTTGATCTGAATTTAATTTAAATTCTTACAGTTTGTTCGTTATTTTTGTCTGGATTATTTAAAATTAGCGCAATCTTAGTAGAAAAAGTTATAAAACAAAATCTTGTCCAATCTTTGAAAAATGTTAATTTTTGTATATAACTAGCAAACGATTCAGCAGAATTAAATTTGGATCCATTGCTGCTTACAGGTAAATATTAGATAAACTTTAAGAATTAAGACTGTTAAAATGTGTGCTACAGTGTGCGCATGTTTATAAAATATACCTCAATATAATAATATTAATTTTTAACCATTAATTACAATTTAATGTTTAGATGGTTTTTAAATGCCGAACAAAATAGCTATTAAACCTATAAAAAGCATCAATAAAATATGCATAACATAATAAAATGTACATAAAGGAAGATATACAGATCTGGCTATAAATGTAGCACAGTTTAAGTGAACTTTTAATTAAATTGCAGTCTTCTTATCTATATTGTAAATATAAAAAATTCTTTACACAAAAGGGATACACTTTCCCCAAAAACAAAAATATATTTTCTTGAAAAAACATTTTGAAATTACTATTTTTTTATGTTTCAATGTTTAGTTACACCAAGTATTACTTTCACGTCCACATATGCTACATAAATTTGTCTGTGTAAATATCTGTTTGTATGTTTTATTGTTTGTTACATTTGTTAATGTTAATTTAAAATAAACATTAACAAGCATCTAATCAGTATTCCTTGTATAAAAATATAGATAAAATTTCATTTTGCACTGTGGTTCCAAAAAGCTTTTTTTTAGAAATAATTCTGTAACTTGTGTGTTTTCGAGTAGATTTGAAGGATTACCAATTCTTAGCGAATCAGTAGAAAGGGAAGGGGGGGAGTGGATAAACCCCCAAATTTATATATATATATATATTTATATATATATATATATATATATATATATATATATATATATATATATATATATATATATATATATATCTATATAATTTAATATAATATAATATAATATAATATAATATAATCTAATGGGTGATTCAAGTAGAGATACTTCTTTCAGTAAGCCATTTTTTGACAGATCACGTGTGAGTCGTGTCATGCTGTCATGTTATTTTTGTGCAGTATTGTTTGACATTTCACAATAGAAAGACTTACGCCTGAACAATGTTTATAAATCGTTCAACTTTATTGCGAAAATTCACGTTCTGTGAGGAATGTGTTTCGTACACTTCGCTCAACTTATGGTCAACATAATCGTACTATTCGCAACACCCATTTTGAGACCCAGCATTCATTATTGGATAATATTCGACCGAATATACCACGTCCAGCACGCTGTGAAGAAAATATAGCTGCCGTAGCTGAGAGTGTACACGAAGACCATGGAGAGTCGATTCGGTGCCGTTCGCAGCAACTCGGACTGACGTATGGAACGACTTGGCGCATTTTACGTCGGGATCATAAATTGAAAGCGTACAAAATACAGCTTGTGCAACAACTGAAGCCGTTCGACCTTCCCAAGCGACATCGCTTCGCTCTATGGGCTTTTGAAAAGTTCCAAAAGGATGCGACGTTTTCAAGCCAAATTTTGTTCAGCAATGAGGCCCATTACTGGCTCAATGGGTATGAGATTCAAGATCTGCCACTACATCCAAAAAAACAACGGTTTGGTGTGGTTTGTGGGCCGGTGGAATCATCGGTCCATATTTCTTTACAAATGATGGCGGTGCGAACGTAACCGTCAATGGCGACCTTTATCGTGCCATGATAACCGACCATTTGAAGCCTGAAATTGAAGCTCGTGATCTCGGAGACATTTGGTTTCAGCAAGGCGGCGCCACTTCCCACACATCGCATCAATCAATGGATTTATTGGGGGAACACTTCGGTGAGCACATAATTTCACGTTTTGGGCCGGTCGATTGGCCACCAGGATCGTGTGATATCACACGATACCAACATTTGATAGACATAATCCTCAAAAAATAAATGCCAAAGAATGTTCTTTCAAATTATAATAAACATTCCCCATTAAATTTAAATTTTCTGTGTTTTTTCCTTAAAAAAGTAGGGAACATCGAAATGGATCACGCTTTATATATATATGCAATTTTCAAAAAAATATTTTTTGATTTAACAGACATAAAAATTTACATACAAATAGTTCTTATAAATTTCTCGAAATAAATTTTTAAATTATTGGTCCTAAATTTTTTCTAAATATTCTTTGGATTTCTTACAAAATTCTAAATAATATTCTAGCAGGAATCATGTAGATTCGTTAAAAAAAATTATATTAATCTGAAGTTAGAACCTTAAATAGTTTCATATTTTTTGCTTTTTTTTTCAAAAAAGGTAGCAATATTTTTTTTTTTTTTTTATTTATGAAATTTGTTTTTTGTTCTTGCCCATATAATTTGTTTAATGTTTTGAAAAGGAATCCTAATGTAGATATCCCTCACGAGTCCTATCCAAACTTTGTTATTTTTCCAAATTTTTTTTAATTTTGTTTGTAAAATTCTTAAATTGTAAATCTGGGATAAAACAAAAGTTATGTTAATTAAATACCTTCATATATTAGGTAAACAAACACAAAGTATTTTCTAACGGACGCCTCTTATAACGACCGTTTGACCATTTTAATGGAAAAAGTCAATTTTTAAAATACGTTTTTTTGGGGTTGGGATTTTGGGTATTTCGGTGCAAAATAGTGGATGTGTTTTTAATTTTCTGATTTTGAAGTAAGTCTTCTATATTGCATCAAAATTTCATTTGAATATCTCTACTCGTTCGAATTTTATTTAGATCCAAATATTAACATTATTTCTAAAAAATATATTTAAAATTTAAATTTTCAGTTTTTCAGGTCATGGTTTGAAGAAATTTGGCCATATGTAATATATATTCACTAATTTCGATTTTTCATCTTCTAACGTTTTATGCTTTTGCTTGAAAACTAAAAAAAAACTTTGTCTTCTTAGGTAATTTTTAGCACTTTTCCCATGTATTTTATGAAAAATGTTAACACAGCCCGAGTAACAATGCAATGTTAACTTTTATTGTTATTCTTTTGTTCAGATGTAAGTATTTGGTATCTTTGAAATCGGAAAATTGTGAAGAATAACATCTAGTAAAAATAAATTAAATATGGTTAAATTTCTTCTGACCATGACCTGAAAAATTTAAAATTTTAATTTTAAGTATATTCTTTAGAAAAAAGGTTAATATTTTGATCTAACTAAAATTTAAACGAGTAGAGATATTCAAATAAAATTTTGACACAAAGGCCGATATTACCACCAAGTTTCAACTTCAGATTAATATAACTTTTTATTTAATTTATATTATATATATTGAGCGCCCCAAGTTAAAAAAACCTGAAAAAACGAGACTAAAAATGAGTAAAAAATTAATATCTCTTAAACCAAAAATGATAACCTACATATGCAAGGGTATTTTTTATAGGGATTTACAGGGACTATCTATTTTTTTCTATCAAATCATAAATGAATTTTTGGTGATTTAAAAAAAAATTTATAATCGAGATGACCAACTTTAGAGGTTTATTCACTCCCTCAACCCCCAACACACTGTAATTGTGAAATTTTATTGAAATATTTCCAACGATTCATAAATTACAGAATTATTTCCAAAAAAATGCATTTTAGAACCACTGTTTTATGTACATGTACATCACAATCACTTACACACATACACACACAAAGGGAGAGCGAGAGACTATTACATGAAAACTTAATTAATGATGTCCAGATATTAAAACAAAACATTAGACAAGTAGACTTTTAACATTCATTCTTTCATTCTATTTGAGAAATAGTTAGTTAACTATTCATACTTAAACATTCACACTAGCTTATGTACGTACAATTAATTAACTAATACATGCACACAAAAAATATAAATGTGTCTCTGATGTTACTTTTCTTCTTCCACAAAACCATTACTAAAAAGCAGCAAGAGAATATTATTATACTCGTACCATATTATGGTTAACGAAGGAGCAAAACAAAATTCATATGAAATAAGTTTTAGTTTTTAACATTAAATTTGTTAATGAAACAAACTAGAAAATAATGTTTCTTTAGGAAAAAAAAATGGAAATAAAAACTTACCTGGTTTATAAAAGAAAACTAAACTAAATATTATGAGCAGAGCAACCAAAAATATGCTGTAAAAAAATAGTTTTGCATATAAGAAATGCTAAAAAATATTTTTGCACTTAAAACCATTCAAAGTTTATACATTATATCAAGAAATTTTAAAATATCTATCAATTTATAAAATGAAAATTATTAGGGAATCGGATTTGAAAAACTATATGACAGTAAAAAAGAAATTTCTCTAATGGCAAATTGTATTAAAAATATGTAAAATTTTTTCTCTTATGTGTAAAATATGCAAAATTATGCTCTTTTGTTTAACATAAACATAATTATGATTTATACTATAAAATGTGAAATTTAAATTGCTCAAATATGCTATAAAATAAGGATTTGTATGAAAAATATATAAACATGTGCTATAATAGATCGATTCCAAGATTCTTAAAATTTTCTGAAAAAATAAATAAGTAAGGGTTTAGTTCATTTGAAGCCAAAAAAATACGATTTTTCATATTTTTGGTTGCCCTGATTATCGGTTTTATAGCAAGTGTCTCTCTATATTATAATATTTTCAGAAACTAAAAAAGAAAAATAAAATTATGTATGAGGAAAAAAAATATATAATTAATTGGCAAATACATTTCCTTTAACCTCTTTTATACTCACAGTATACGACGTAAATACATATATATTATATATATATATATATATATATATATATATATATATATATATCACTAGAAAGGTGTTTTCTCATGGATATTCAATGCTTTGGAAGTTAGAAGCGGCAAAAGTTGCTACTAACACATTTATAAAACTCACATATATTTATCTGTATAAGCCTCAAACAAAACAACGTCTCAAATTATTAAACTCTACCTATTGACCTTATATTTTTCAATTAACACAGTTGTTTCAGTTTACACCAAAATTTAATTAATATATTCAAGCAATTCAAGTAAGTTTTTATCATTTAAATTTTTAATTCTTGCAATCATCAATTAAGTAAATTTAATAAATTCTTGATTTGGAAAAATTTTTAGATTTTAATTTTTTTACTTTTTAATAGTAATTGATATAATCATTTTGATAGCAAGTGCAAATTTAAACAATTTTTTATTGAATTAATTATTCAATTGATTGGTGACTCTTTTGTGTATCATACACATTATTAATTATAACTAGTGTCAATTTTGCTAATTCTTTCTAGACAAGATGTAATGATATAATAACAGTGATTTACATTTTTTCCACTTTTAGTTCAGAGGGTTGTAAGAGAGGAGTGATAAACTAAATAGAAAAGAGCTTAATACTTTTTTATTATTTTTTTTTGAGTCTTTAATGCATTCAATACATTTCAACGAAACCTAAATGGATACGACACCATGAATGCTGATGAAGTGTGTAGTGGCACAGAAAATAAATATTCCATTTTGCTGGTGTCTTATTGTAGTCCACAAGCTCTGCTTTTTTACTGCCAAATAGAGACAACAAGGTAATTTACGATTGCAAAATTGTTTACGATTTGTATTGCTTTTTGAAAGGTGTTTTATTTTTGTTTTTACACCGCTCTTTTTTATTTTTAACAAATTTACATTTTTATGTAAAATTAATTATTTTACTTAATAATCTCATTTTATTATTGTTTTATTTTGAATATTTAAAATCAGAGATGGTATTTATGACAATTTTTTTTTTCATTTTTATATTATTTAAACAAAAATAACATTTATTTTATGATTCTTATTTTTTCGACCGGAAATAAAAGTGTGATTTTTATTTTTTTCTTATATATAAGCTTCTTTCTAATTTTTCTTATATTGAAAAATTGTATTTTAAAACACAAAGAAATTGCCAAAAAGGAAAATAATATGGCAAAGTGCAATTAATGAAAAACGCTAAAATAAAAAAAGCCAAAAATAGAAAAAAACGCTAAAACGAAAAAGAATGGTTAAAATAAAAAAATATAAAATCACAAAAAGAAAAAAGTCACCTTAACAAAAAGAAATCGCTTAAACTAAAAAAGTCACAACAAAAAGTGAAAACATAGTCAAAAATAAAAATTCGCTAAAACGAAAAAAACCCAAAAAGGAAAAAAGTCGCCAAAACGTGAGCATAAAGACTATTATAGAAAAAAGCTAAAAAGAAAAAACGCCGAAAGAAACAAATTGCAAAAATTAAAACAACGCTAAAACGCCAAAATAAAAAAATAAAAATATTTTAAAATAAAAAAATTAAAAATCACCAAAATAAGAAAATCGCCTGAATGAAAAAAATAGCCTAAACTAAAAAACATCGCAAAAATCACTAAAATGGAAAGAAACACCAACATGGAAAACTCCTAAAATGTAAAAAATAACGTTAGAACAAAAAAAAAAAGTCATCTAATATATATACATTAGTTGTACTGTTTTAGTGGAAAATATTGTATATCAAAAATAAATTTTATTTGGACTAAACTTTCTTATTTCAACACGATAGGGATAGCGGATCATCCCAGGTGTAATCTAGTTATATTTTATTAAACCAGCTTTACTATCCAAAAACATATTTCAGCATATATCATACAAATAAAAAAATAAGTTTTATATATAATTTTTTTGATTTTGAAAACGCACTATGCCGCAGTGAAAAATCACTAGAAAACTGACTTAATATACGTAATAGACCTTCTTGAGGACATCATAAATCAATTTTAAAAATTTTCAATAAACTCTTAAAATGTTGAGGCAAACTCAAAAACCGTTTTTCGGTAGACTCCTATATAAATGTGTCCCCAATACTGTTATATTTTTTATTTATTTTTGGAAATTAGAGTCTTTCAACTTTTTATTTATTTATTAATTTTTTCAAATATTAAAAGCAAATTTTACAACATTTAAAAAAAAATTCCAACAATAATAATGCAATTATTTTTAAATATATTTTTGTTATAATCACAATGAGATTTAGTTTTTAAAAATTAGACAAAAATTGTATAAATTGTTCAATTTTAAATAGAATAACTTAATAAAACTTTCCATACATTTAAAGTATTCGCTTAATTGACTTAACATTTACAGAGATATGATATGCGCAGCGACTACCCTCAAAAGGGTTTTATTCGGAATATCTCAAAACTAAAAGCAGTTTTGAAATTTTTGAAAATTGCTTTGTGATGTACGCAAAAAGATCAATAACCCATATCCTAATATAAAAAATTTCATTTGGAATCTGAGTGATATTAATCATAAGTTTTGGTAAAGTATCATAGACTACAACAAACTACATATGAACAACAACAAGAAATAAATATTTGGCCTCACATACATCCATAATAAACTAATATCAACATTTGTTAATTTGTTAACAAATAAACATTATAAATAAATTTTATTTATTCATTTTTGTAGTCAATAACAAAAATAGCAAAAGCAACAAATAAAATTCATAATTATGCATTAAAAACAAATTAAAACAGCATACTTAACTAAATATATAATAAGATTATCATAATAAAATCACATGTGTTTATTAATGACTGCAATATTTAATTTAATGTTAATAAATACTCGTAACTATAAAAATAAATGAACATGAATAATAAAAACTAATTTGGCAAGTTTCGGGACCTATGGTAGCAACAATAAAAATAAAAAATAAAGTACACTGAAAAGTATAAATGCAAACATTTTCCTATAAGCCTCCATAAAAATTAGGGATTAAGAAAGATTAAAAATATGTGAGATATAAAGATGACATTAATGGCATAAAAATGCTGAAGAAGAAAATTTCAATTTTTTAATAAAAAAAACAAAAGGTTTATAAAATAAAATACAATTTTATAAAAGAAAATTCATAGAAAATGATAATTTAACGAATTAAAAAAAATCAAAGAAAATTGAAAAAAAAATAATAATTGTTACGGAAAATTTCGTGTAAAAGGAAAACTTATTAAACATTTTCTATAAAAGGTAAACTTATTCAAAAATTTCCTATAAAATAAAATTTATCCAAGAATTTTCTACAACAGAAAATTTTTCAAAAATTTTCTATTAAAAGAAAATTTTTCCAAAAACTTTCTATAAAAGAAAATTTATCTAAAAATTTTCTATTAAAGAAAATTTATAAAAAATTTTCCATAAAAGAGAATTTATCCAAAAGTTTTCTACATCAGAAAATTTTTCAAAAATGTTCTATTAAAAGAGAATTTATCCAAAATTTTTCTACAGCAGAAAATTTTTCAAAAATTTTCTATTAAAAGAAAATTTGTCCAAAAATTTTCTATGAAAGAAAATTTGTCCAAAAATTTTCTATAAAAGAGAATTTATCCAAAAATTTTCTATAAAAGAGAATTTATCCAAAAATTTTCTATAAAAGAAAATTTATCCAAAAATTTTCTATAAAAGAAAATTTATCCAAAAATTTTCTATAAAAGAAAATTTATCCAAAAATTTTCTATAAAAGAAAATTTATCCAAAAATTTTCTATAAAAGAAAATTTATCAGAAAATTTTCTATAAAAGAAAATTTATCTAAAAATTTTCTATTAAAGAAAATTTATCCAAAATTTTCTATAAAAGAGAACTTATCCAAAAATTTTCTACAGCAGAAAATTTTTCAGAAATGTTCTATTAAAAGAAAATTTGTCCAAAAATTTTCTGTGAAAGAAAATTTATCCAAAAATTTTCTATAAAAGAAAATTTATCTAAAAATTTTCTATTAAAGAAAATTTATCCAAAATTTTCTATAAAAGAGAATTTATCAAAAAATTTTCTACAGCAGAAAATTTTTCAAAAATGTTCTATTAAAAGAAAATTTGTCCAAAAATTTTTTGTGAAAGAAAATTTGTCCAAAAATTTTCTATAAAAGAGAACTTATCCAAAAATTTTCTATAAAAAAAATTTATCTAAAAATTTTCTATTAAAGAAAATTTATCCAAAATTTTCTATAAAAGAGAATTTATCAAAAAGTTTTCTACAGCAGAAATTTTTTCAAAAATGTTCTATTAAAAGAGAATTTATCCAAAAATTTTCTACAGCAGAAAATTTTTCAAAAATTTTCTATTAAAAGAAAATTTGTCCAAAAATTTTCTATGAAAGAAAATTTGTCCAAAAATTTTCTATAAAAGAGAATTTATCCAAAAATTTTCTATAAAAAAAAATTTATCTAAAAATTTTCTATTAAAGAAAATTTATCCAAAATTTTCTATAAAAGAGAACTTATCCAAAAATTTTCTACAGCAGAAAATTTTTCAGAAATGTTCTATTAAAAGAAAATTTGTCCAAAAATTTTCTGTGACAGAAAATTTATCCAACATATTCTATAAAAGAGAATTTATCAAAAAAATTTTCTACAGCAGAAAATTTTTCAAAAATTTTCTATTAAAAGAAAATTTGTCCAAAAATTTTCTATAAAAGAAAATTTATCCAAAAATTTTCTATAAAAGAAAATTTATCCAAAAATTTTCTATAAAAGAAAATTTATCCAAAAATTTTCTATAAAAGAAAATTTATCCAAAAATTTTCTATAAAAGAAAATTTATCCAAAAATTTTCTATAAAAGAAAATTTGTCAGAAAATTTTCTATAAAAGAAAATGTATCCAAAAATTTTCTATAAAAGAAAATTTATCTAAAAATTTTCTATTAAAGAAAATTTATCCAAAATTTTCTATAAAAGAGAATTTATCAAAAAATTTTCTACAGCAGAAAATTTTTCAAAAATGTTCTATTAAAATAAAATTTGTCCAAAAATTTTTTGTGAAAGAAAATTTGTCCAAAAATTTTCTATAAAAGAAAATTTGTCCAAAAATTTTCTATAAAAGAAAATTAAACGATAATTTTCCATAAACGGAAAATTCCTTTTATAAAAAATGTTCGTTGAATTTTCTATTTATATAACATTTTCGATAAATATTTCGTACAAAAAAAAAAGAAAAAAAAATAATAATGATAATCGTAAATTTTGCATAAAAAGATATTTTATAGAAAATTTTGTATGAGAAGAAGTTTATCGACAATTTTTCCATATAGAAAAAAATCTATGCAAAGAAAATTTATCGAGAATTTTTTATAAGGAATAAATTTATCTTAAATTTTGTATAAAAAGAAAACTCAAATTAAAAAAAGGAAGATAAAAAAAGAAAATTTATCGAAGACATTTTTTTTAAATTTAAACGCTGTATAGTCTAGGCAAACTTTCCTTAAATTGTATACAAAACAAATATGGAAAATTATTATTTGAAGGTGGAATATTTTGTTAGTATATTTACTTTTAATAATTTATAATAAACCAATTGTTTTCTCTTTTTTTCCCTAAACAAAAATTTACAAAACAGCTTAAATTTGTAACTTTAAATTTTATATCAGAAAATTGAACATTTACGAAGATAATTTCATTTTTATACCCTTCACCACCATCCCATATGAAAAACTTTCGAATAACCATTTAAGACTACATAAAGTATATATGAAATTCTGAGTCGATTTTCCTATGTACGTCTGTCGTTCTGTTTGCCTGGGTGAAGCATTCTCAAGTTCGAATAAGTAATTAAATGAATTTCACTTAAATTGTTTGTAATTTTCCTAAGAAGTTAAATATTTAAAATCAATTAAAAAAAATATATGGAAAAAATCTGCACTAATCTATAATTTTATTTCTTCCTCTTTTTTCAAACTTCTTAGAGGAAACAAATAATTTTCACAATTTTTTAATGAAAACCATATCACGGAGTTATTTACTTAAAATCCATTTAAGAGAAATATCACTTGCGACAAGAGTCTCAAATTTTTCTCTGGGCTCAGCTTTATGTAATAAGCCAATCTATTTGACAAAATCGTTTGACATTTACTGTAATAAAGAGAATAATTAACATTAAGTTCAAAACAAATTTAAAAGCACAAAAACGCCTATTAAGGTATGCGTTCAAATAAAACATAACATGCTTTATATTTTAAATAAAATATGAATAGAAAAAGTTAGAATTAAAACTAAATCAATTACTTGTGACATTTGTTCTCCAAATTTTTCTGATATATCATTTTGTATAAAAATTAATTGCTAAGTAGATTATTTTTAATTTCTTTAGGTATGACTTCTGAAGAAAATTTTAAAGTAATTTTACGAAATTTTCCGCTGTATCTCTCTATAAGAATTTAAAATTAATAATCACAAATTAAATTTGCTTTTAACTTAGATCCAATTCCTTTATAATTACAAAAATTCTGCATAGTTTAAATAACTAATACTCTGTGGAACTAAAATAACATTTGCAATTCTGGGTGTTTCTAGTGTAATGACAAAATTTTAAATCTGTTCAGAAAATGCTAAAAACACTGTAATATGTCACTAGTGCCATCAATAACTTTTTATGACACTTTTTGTTATGATTATTCGATGTTTATTCAGACTAAGGTACCAAAACAATTACATATCCTGCCGCATTTTGAGTAAACTTGTCATACGATAAATTGTTTTATAATTTTTTTATTGTTTTTAGTTAGTTACTATTCTATTTACTATTATTATCTGCTATTGCTATTTTCTCGATTATTCGATATACATAACTTGTACCTTGGAATAGGAGAAAAGTCAGCAATAACGTATGTTTTTCAAACTAATACAAAATATTGAAAATATTTTTATTTTTCTATTATTGAGGAGCTTTGATCATTCTTTGCCTCAGAGCTTTTCTCAGCTTTGTTATTCAATCTTTTTTTAACTTTGATTGACTAAAGCTTAGACTTAGCTAAATATGCAACGTACCATTACGCGCATATTTAGCATAGATATTAATAGCTTCTGTACTTTTTAGGCTTGGAATTCATTATTGTGACTTTTTCTCTTTCTGAACCCTGAAATGTAATACAATTGTCAAAATTTACTGAATCAACACTTTGTAGTAAGTTAAAAAAAAAAATACAATAAAAAAATAAAATTTTATTTTGCACATTTTTCTTTGACTGTCATCTGCTTGCGGACAAATGACTGAATTTCATATCTCTAGACAATATTGTAATCAAGAAAGATATTTAAAATTAACGACAGTAAAAGTTACTACCAGGGAAGCCACAAATATGCAATTGTTTGTTTTTTTCCGGTACGTTGAATCCTTTTCAAAACAAATATAGGATTTTGGCATCGTTTTTAACATTTTGAAGTTATTTTTTATACCTAAAGGAATGTTTTAAAATTTTTGTTTAAAAAAAAAACTTTTAGATCCAAAAATATTTAGTATTCAAAATTTTATTTTTTACCACCAAATTTGTTAAAAACTACAACTAAAAATGTTCTTATAGCAACAATTTATGAAGATTTAAAAAACAGATTAAAATTAAGTAATTTCATTTATTAAAGCCAATTTTGAAATATAATATCGCAAGACGTAGTAGCTTTTAAACTTGGCCACACACAATCAGTTAATATTATAAAAGTTATTGATTTTTTTAATGAACGTATGTAAATTTACATACGAATCCTATTTATAGTGAACTAATATACCAATGTTTAAAATTATATGGAATAAAATATATAAATGGGGATAAAAAAACAGGCTTTTCAACGCAGTTGACAGCTAAGCTTTAGTTTGTGTTATTTTATAACATAAAAATATTAATAAAAAAACATTGTTTTTTACAGCCTACTTAATGCGAATAAAATACTTTTTTTGGAGCATATTTAAGGTTTCCCTGGTTATTATGAAAGTTCTGTGTTATTAAGTTTACAGTTTTTTGTTAAACTTTTTCTTATAGTTTTTTTAGAATTTTTTGTATTTAAGCTTAAATTCATTGAATAATTGTAGAAGAATACAGTGTAAAAGTTTTATTGGACACTCGGCAGAATGGAATAAATTTTCTGGTCCGCCACGATCTTTTGTCAGCACTCTTCAGCGTCCCACAGTGTTGTTCTCTGTAAACATCATTTATTTAACTTACAACTTTTTTGACAAATCAAACATAACAACAACATTGTTCATTGCTACTTAATAAGTGGCTAAACAATAATAACCCAGCAAAAACTATGCTTTCCTGGTAAGCTAGCAGGTATAATTGGAAACAAAAATAAACTACTTATTTTTTGCTTGAATAACTAGTTATTTTTGTTCTAGGAGTATTCAAAAATATGTACCTAAACGAAAACAAAAATAAAAAAAAAACAAAAAAATTTTGCCGTCAGTGAGACTCGAACTTGGACACACACTAACCATTCATTTTTACTGACTAACGTCTTACTCAGTACACCATCTCGCACATAGCATCCTAAGCGACAAAAACTGTATTCAGTTTAAAATATCTTTTTAGACATTTTCTTATAAAAAACTAAGAGCTTCAGAATGGGGTCGAACCAACAACGTTTTGGTTATTAATCCGGCTCTTTAGCCAACTCATCCACGTGATTGCAATAATACTGTGCTATTATACTATTGAGTACTTATTAATGTAATACTGAGTAGGCAAATAATAATGACGCCTCATTACCAAGAAACTACTTTAATAAGTAATTGTTATTACCAAAAACCAAAAAGTTTTTGCTGGGAAATCATACATTGCTGATTTACTACCTAAATTGAAAAGGAATAATACAAAATAATTGTAAAAAGCTTTATCGTAAACCATTCGTCTTACTTAATAACATATAGGGAAAAATAAGTTACAGATTCCATTTCCCAAAAAGTTGTAAGTTAAATAGATGATGTCCGAGTGTCCAATAAAATTTTTACACTGTATTCTTCTACAATTATTCAATGAACTTAAGCCGAACATGAAAAAATTCTATAAATAATTTTGTGTTATCAAAAAAAAAATATCATTTTTTGATTGGGTCTCATTTGCATGCAACGTTCTGACTTTTATTGTGATATAAAATCGATATTTTTAGACAAAATTACAACACACAAAACCTCTGTTATATATCGTCGCTGCTCTGACAAAAACAATTGTTTCTTTTTTTTCTTTTTTTGTTTTTTTTTTTTTTGTTGACAGTTAGCGTAAAAAATGTTCTATTTCATAATTTGAAAAATTTCTTTGAAACTTTTACGATTAGTTGGAACCTTAGTGCAATTACTGCAGATAAAAAATCTTTGAAAAACTACACATAACTCAATTTGCAGAAACATTTCTAGTAAAATTATTTTTTGATTTAAACTTTACTTTGAAAATTTTATAAAGTTTCCAAGTAATAACTTATTTAATGTGGATATGGATTCTTCTTCTTTTCTCTATTGAAGTCCTTAATATTAATTAGTGTAAAATAGCAGAAATAATTTAAACATATTATAAGTATAATATAATAAGCAAAAATGCAAATTGTTGTATAAGAGTCGACTGTAGGGTGTATGGTGTTTTTTTTAATCCAATTTATTTCGATAAAACAATTCTTTTTTTAATTTTAGTTTTTTGTTAAAAGTACTAATATTAGAAAGATTACAATATGAAAATCAAATAATTATTAATTCTTTTAAGTTAATAAATTTTAATTAAAAATTAATAAGATAGTGATTTCAATTTTCATAAAATTCATGGAAATCTTTACTCATATATATTTCTTTAAGAACGTATGCTGTTAAATTTTGATTCCTATTTTTTTTTTAGTTTTGCTTCACACAAAGATATTTGCAAATCTTTTTCTTTTTTATTTATGAGCACTGAAATACAATAACAACAATAAAGTTTTTTCAACTTTTTGAAGCTCTTATGTATAAGCTAGACCCCTCGTTCTTTTGCAAAACATTCGGATTTTTTTTAGAATTTTTGTGCAGAAGAATAGAACTCAATCGGTTCACTATTATCCGAGATATCAGCTAAAATGGGTTTTTAGACTTTTGAAGCCCCTATATAAGCTACGGACTTCGTTCTTGTGCAGATTTATCACAAATATTTTTCTCCAATTTCGAATTTTTTAATCAATCTATTCGGTTCATAAATTTTCAAAACACTCTTTTTTAATTAATGTTATCTTCATTGTTATATGTTGTCATTTGATATTGTTGTTGTTTCATTAAATTCAAAATATATTAATTCTTCATAACATCTTTAACTCATATAAATAATTTAACGCATATATTGACTAGTTCGAGATCTTTTCTATGAATGGTTTTATATTCTAATAAAATTTTAACAAAAAATGGAAAAAAATGGAAAAAAACCAATCAAGATATAAATTTGGTGGGTACATGTAAGACCAGATACGTAAGCTTTAAAATGATGCAATAACAAGAAAATCGAAAATTGTTCCATAACCGATCACAACGGAACAGCCACGATATGTACATCAGTTTTTATTTTTCGAATAAAAGTTTTTTTTTTTAAAGAAAACCTGTATCACATTCAAAACCATTTTACTCCAAACTAAGTTTTTTGAATTATTACCAGGGAAACCACAAATATGCAATTACATGTTTTTTTAATGCATGTTGAATTAAGTCATCGATAAAATATTTATTCGTTTTAGTACAAATAAAGCATATTTTTGTATATTTTACCCTTAATATGCACTAAAAATGCAAAAATATGCATTTAGTGATTTTTAGTGCATATTTTGTCATTTTTAGAGCATATTACACTCTTTTAGGACATATTTTGATATTTTGGGGTTACATATTTTTTCTGTACCTCAGAACTGTCTTTTAAATTTGATTTTATTAAAAAAAAAATAAGATAACCCAAATAAAAATTAATATTTAAAATTAACTTTATTATTTTATTGCTGATAAGCCAACAAGATTGAAAATTTAAAAGCAGATTAACTGATCTTATTTACACTATTTTTAATTAATATTCATTAAAGCTATTTTTGAAATGTAGTATAGAGGACTTGCCTGAATAGCACCAGTTAATGTTCTAAAAATAATATCTATGATAATATCTATGACATCATCCGTTTGGACTGGAAACAAACTGTCTGATGTTTTTGAAACATTCGTTGGCGTTTTGTCACCATTGCCATTTACGCTGTATCTAGATGACCTCCATAAATATTTAGGAGGTGGTTTAGATATTGATGGGTTAAATGTTTGCTTGCTACTTTATGCAGACGACATTGTACTTTTAGCAGATAATATAGTTGTTGTGCAAGGAATGGTGAACAATTTAGATAACTATTGTGAGTTATGGAATATGGAACTAAACATAAGTAAATCCCAAATGATGATATTTAGAAAAGTTGGAAAACTTTCAATACGTGAAAAAATAAAATACAAAGAACAATATGTAAAGATTGTAAATGAATACTGCTATTTTAGGTGTAATACTGATGCCCCAAATGAGCTTCAGAAAGAACTTAGAAAAGAGAAATAAATCTGCGAAGAACAGCATTAATGCTACTTGGAACAGCTTTTTTAACAAACCTCACATAACGCTCTCATCCAAGTGGAAACTATTTCTTACTGTATGCCGTTCTATTCAATCGTACTCAGCTGCGGTACTTCATAAAAAGAATTCTGAGATTACCAGAGTTTACCTCAAGTTATGCCTTGATACTAAAAACAAGGGCGAAAGTTGGTTATTTATATACTCTAAATTTGCATATGAATTATGTTTTTAAAGCTCTTTTTCAATATGCTAATGATAGACTACCTCAAAAACTATCTATACTGATATTAAGGAACAACATTTTTTGGGCAAGCCAAATAAACCAAATAGCAAGCGAATTCAATATTGTATTTGAAGATATTGCAGCAGAAGAATGACTTACTAGAGGTTCAATGTTGCTGGAAAATTTAAAATCGAAAAATTTAATGCAAATGCAAGAAAAAGCTTTAAATAGCGACAACAGATTTTATAAACATTTAAATCACAGTAAAGGTTTAGATTATATTAAAAATTCAGAAAATATAAACCTTATTAAAACAATTTTTAAAACCAGTTGCGATATTTTACCATTAAATAGTAATACATTTAATAATACAGTGAGTAAAGTATGCAGTTTATATAACACAAGGGAAGAAGAAAATTTGCAGAATTTCATAGCAAAATGTCCCATACTCGCAGAATTCAGAATCAGGCATTTAGGCAAGCTATATCTAGATGAGAATGAGTTAATAAATATTTTGAACGGCGAAATACCTAACGGATGGAATAGTTTATATAAATTTGTTACTTATGCTCTAAACTACAGAAAACTTATAATTGATGTGATTTATATGAATAATATAATCTACATACAATACTTGTTAAATTATATATTATATATAACAGACGACTCTAAGTCATTGTTATTAATTACATTATTCTTAATTTATAATTTATTTTATTGAATAAAGATTACAATTTAAAAAAAAAAATTAATTTTGATAATTTCTGAACTAATAATATCTAGATGGGCAAACAAATGTAAGATCAATAAAATTTTTATATGGTAGATTAAACACATATTTAGTGCACATAAAACCCTTTTTTAAAAGCATATTTGTGGTTTCCCGGGGTTATGACTCTCTTGTTGTAAATTAGCGATATTTATGTGTACTTTTTCATCATCCAATATACCGTTCATTATATATTTTTATCTTTTTTTAATGTTTTATTATTTATTAATATTTTTTTTATTTTTTATTGATTTTTTTCTATTTAATCCATGTTTCCATATTTAAATATTTGCCCTTAATTTATAAATTAAATTTATCAAATATATGTATCATCATTATTGTCATGTGTCAGTCAATTCGAAAAGATATTTTTATTTCATTAAACACACTCTTACACACTTACTTTTATTTATAAGCAACTTGTTATATACAATTGTGGATTTATTTATAGATGAAAAAAATTGAATAATGATCAAATTATGTAATGAAATACGATTAAAATGTAATTTATATAAATATTTTCATAATAGTTTTAAACAAATTTTAAACAAACAAAATTTTAATACGATTTTCATTTAATAATTATATTTATTTAAAAACAAATGATTTTTTTTTTTCTTCATATTTCTTAGATTTGGTTAATTATTAAGAAAAACTTGTAAAAATTTTCAAAGTTCAACAAATGATTAGAAATAATATACTGAAGATTATAATTAAAGGTACACTAAATATAGCAATAATATAAAAAATCTAATCTTTAAAATCTAAACAATTGCTTAATTATATTAAAAAGTAAATGTTGGCATATTTTTCACGTTTCAAAATGTCAATTAAATTGTTTTATTTCAAAGTAAAACTTTCCTTTTAACTTTTGATAAAAATCAAAGTTTTTATTAAACTCGCATTGATATCACATCTTATGCCATCATCCTCATCCTCATCATCATTCATCATCATCCTTAATCGACAAAAAGTTTATCGATTATCTGGATTTGAATTTTCAACTTACACGTCTGAGTTACTTTTTAATCTCTATTACTTTGAAATTTTTCTAAAAAAAAAAAAAAGATTAGTTTGTGAAATAACTTTTAATTTAGTTGGAAGTGCAAAATGTAATTTAAAACTAAAACTTTTAATAAGCTTAACTTTTTATTCGCTTGCTGCAAAAAGGGAAAGAATATGTGTAATATAGTTTCAGCAGGTGTTTTAGTTTTAATTTATTTGGGTAATTCCAAAAAATTTAGACCCAAAATTACAGTTTTAAACATTTTATATTATTGATTTTTTTTAATTTGGAGTGTTCATTAAACTAGTCATCACGAATTTTGTCGCGTATTAATCAGTTCCATATCGTTTACGTAGGACACCTGGCGCGTTTTTGTTAAAAAATTTTGCCTTATCCGATTAGTAGCAATGAAAAGGACTGATATTCGTCTTTATTATAAAGTAATAGAAGTTATACATCTTCCTGACGTAAGAACATCTAAAATGAAAAAAATATCCTTTATCATAAGATAAATATCCCGCAAAAGGGTCTTTCATTTTGAATTATTATTTGACATAATGTTTTCACTTTTTCGTTGTAAAAATTTCAAAACAGGACCTCAATAGCATCAGAAGTTATGACGGTTTGTCTATAGCAGTTAGTACAATTTCACTAACAAATTAATAACTTTTTAAGTGTTCTGAAACATTTTTTTTTTTAATTTAGTATCAAAACAAATAGGAAATTATAAAAGCAAGCAACGTTGGTCAAGATCAACCATAGAATACCCTATATGCTTGTGTATAGAAAATAAATAGGCACTTAAACGATAATCGTTCCACAATAAACCATAGGTTAATTAATTCTTACGAAATTTATTACAATAGTTTATGAGCATATGGGTTGAAATTAGCCATTTTAGCTTCGAAAAATATCATGGCTAAATAATAGGGGCTTTTATTTTTATTTGCTGAAAAGAAAAAAACTATAGACTATACTATATTTTAGACTATATACTAGAGACTATAGACTAGACTATACACTAGAGGCCGTGGACCATATACTAGAGATCATAGACTAGAATATGGAATAGACTACAGACTAGGCTATAGACTAAATTATAGACTAGACTATAGACTATACTACAGACTAGACTACAAGCTACACTATGGACTACACTATAAACTAGACACTATTAGTTTAGACTACAGACTAAACTATAAACTAGACTATAGAGTAGACTAGAGACTAGACTATAGAGTAGACTATAGACTAGATTACAGAGTATAGACTATAGACTAAACTATAAGCTAGACTATAGACTATACTACAGACTAGACTGCAGGCTACACTATAGACTGAACTATAGACTACACTGTAGACTAGACTATAGTCTAGTCTGTAGTCTAGTCTATATAGAATAGACAATAGACTAGACTACAGACTAAACTATAAACTAGACTATAGAGTAGACTAGAGACTAGACTATAGACTATACTACAGACGAGACTACAGACTACACTATAGACTACACTGTAGACTAGTCTATAGTCTAGTCTGTAGTCTAGTCTATATAGATTAGACTATAGATTGAACTATAGACTAAACTATAGAGTATACTATAGATTAAACTATAGACTAGACTGTTAATACTTTTTTAAATTAAAGAAATGCTTACTTTATATCTAATTTACTTGCTAAGAATTTCTTTTAATAAAAAATCTTTTAGCTAACAATTGACTATTCAAATTACATTCAAAAAGCAAAAGTAATTTTGTCTCCCCTTCACTAAAATTTAATGGAACATTTAACTATTCGTGTGTAGTCCACAGAACTTTAACTAAATTTCAACGTCTAAAAATCACTCCATTAATGAGTTTATAACATTTTCTTGTTAAATGAATAAAACAATTTTGTAAAAATCAATTTTAAATAAAAACGAAACAAAGATCGAAAGGCCCCAATGGCTAAAACATCAATTTAAATTTTATTAGTACAATAATGGAGAGCTGCCTATGGAGAATTAATTTAATTAATTTTTATTTGATTATAAATATAAAGAAAACAATGTGTAAATTAAAAGGAAACTTAAATACTTAGAAAATTAATTAAGCTAGAAAAAAAATTAATTGTATTGAATATAATATTAATAAAAAAAAACAACAGGTAGTTTGTTATTTTCTGCATAGTCTATATAAGTTTAAAAAAAGTTAACGAAAGAGGAAACAAAATTAAATAGTTTCTAGAAAATTTTATAAAAATTTAAAGAAATTTATTATATATATATATATATATATATATATATATATATATATATATTGTTTGAAAATGTTATTTTTTCGTTTATTATTAAATAAATTTACAATTTATCATTTACTTGGACCAGGAATAATGAATGGTTAAGTAACAAAAGCAGAAGTAAAGTAGGAGAAAAAATCCTGAAAAAAAACACCTTAATAAATATAAGTTATTGTAATTTCAATTTAAATGACAATTATAAATGTTGCCAACACAATACTATGACAATTACGATGATGAAGATTATCATAATGATGATTATGATGACGATGACGTGAACAAATAAGATAATTATAATAAGTGGTGGGAGAGTTCGAAGTTGGAGAATTCTCTTCCAAAGTGAACAGCTGAATCAATAAATTATGAATAATAGAAATTAAAGCATTTATAAAAAGTTAACAATATTTTTTATTGTCCCGTTCCCATCTACTGTTTGCATGGAACAACGTCAGAAAGCTTGCATTTGATGCTTTTGTAAGACGAATATATCTTAGGAATATTTATATTGATAATCAGCCAAACGGGTCAATGAATATCTTATATATGAGTGAAAAAAATACAATTGGCTATTTATTTGTCTCTTATATTGTGATATTTTTATGCGGTCTAAATTATATAATCATATGTAGCAGTATTACTCTTCTTATTTAGTTAAAATCCATTAGAAATATTTTAAAATAGTTTATGGAGGTTAAGTGATATTTTATGTTGCACATACATTTTTTATTATAATGGAATATCATTTTCAACATCATCGTTGTTATGTACTCTCATGAACATTTACCATGTAAAAGAAATAAAAAACTAAAGAAATGGCGTGACATTTTCGTGTAATATTAACATTTGCGGATACAAAATTTGTACTTGTAAGTTTATATAGTATTATAATTTACCTGGAGTTCTCCGTTATACCTATCTTATTGAAATAAAAGAGTTTAGTGAAAATAAACTTTGGTAAACACCATAAACATTTAACGTTTGTAGCAAATTAAATATTGAAACAACTGTTATCTGTAAAGTAAATAAATTACCTTTAAAAAATATTTTTTTTTCAAATATGTTTTACCAATTTAAACATATTTCTACAAAAAAAAAAATCGCCAAAATTTGTGAAAAATAAAATAACAAACTTTTTTATTTTGGTGATCTTTTTGGCGATTTTTTTGGCTCTATCGATTTTTTCGCTTTGGCTATTTTTTTGCTTTAGGCGATTTTTTATTCTGGCGTTTTTTATGATATTTTTCATTCCAGCGATTTTTTTTTATTTTAGCGTTTTTTCGTTAAGGCTATTTTTCCGTTTTCAATTTTTTTGTTTAATGTATAAACACAACTCCGGAATACTTTACATAAACCTCATTGTTAAATTAAACAAAAACTTAAATGACAATGGAAAATAAACAACAATATTATTTATTTTCTTTTGATTTCTTTTTTACTTCAAACTTTTTCAATTTTGCGTACGAAATTCATATAAATATTTAAAAATATAGTAATTTTTTGTGAGAAAATAAAAGCAACAAAAGATCTGAAGAAAATTTAAAATAATATTTGTTTTACGAACCGGGCTTATCGTGTTTATACATTTAGGTATTTTTTTTTACTTTTTTTTATTTCGTCGACTATTTTATTGTGATGTTTTTTTTTCGTTTTGATGATATTTGTCACTCTGGCGATTTTTAATTATTTCGCCGTTTTTTTTAGTTTTTTTTTACCCATTTAGGCAATTTTTTAATTTGGCGACCTTTTCATTTTGGCGATTTTTTTTATTTTGAGTTTTTTTCGTTATGGATATTTTTCACGTTTAAGCGTTTTTTTTATTTCGATGACTTTTTTCACTTTGATTATATTTTAAATTCTGGCGGTTGTTGTTTATTTTTGTTGCATATTTTTCCCGTTTTGGATGATTTTTCTATTTTAGCGATTTTGTCCGCTTATACAATATTTTTTTAGACATTTTTTCTGGCATTTTTTATACTAGCGATTTTTTATCGTTTTTTTATTTATTTATTTTTTTTTTGTTATTTTTTAATATTTTAGTGGCGTTTTTGCGATTTTTTCCACTTAGGTTATTTTTTTATTTAGCGTTTTTTTCATCCTGGATATGTTCATTTATTTTAGCGTTTTTTGCGTCTTTTTCCCGTTGTGTCAATTTTTATATTTTAGCAATAAGAATAAGAACAGTTTTTGCTCAAACAAATATAAAAGTGAATAAATAATCGCCTGACTTTTATTATAAAAGTCATAACAGTTACGTCCCTGTTTCCTAATATCCAAAATAAAAGAACAGTGAAATGAGCTTATCTCGATAATGCAAATAAAGCAACTAATTTTACATAAAAATGTTCATTTACTAAAAATAAAAAAGGAATGGTATAAAAACAAAAGCAATTACTATTCAAAATATTAAGCCGTTTTCTCTTACAACTCTCTAAATCAAAAGTGGAAAAGCATTCTAACTCACTGTTGTTTACAATTTGTCTAGTTTGTTTTTGTATAGAAATAACTACGGCACTACCTTGAATTGAGAGAGTTGTCTGATAGTTGTGAGAAATAAAATAGAAAAGAGTTTAATAATTTTATCGCTATTTTGTTTGTGGCTTATACAAACATATATATGTGAGTTGTTTACATATATATTGGCAATTTACACCCCTTAGAAATTCTAAAATACTGAAAAGTACCTTTCTAAAATGGTATACTTTTTTTAAAAATCGGACGTACACTGTGAGCGGAAAAGGGAAATGTTTTTCTGCTAATTATATAGATATCCAATACTATAAGTGTCAAAGGTAAACAAACACTTAGAATACAAACAGTCCTAACTAACATTTGAATAATTTTAGAAGAGTGACAAAACACGTTATTGACTGAATACTGTGTGTAAATTAAGTACAATTTTTTTTTTCATATGGTGTTCAAAAAGCTATTACAAATTACTCAGTCTAATTAAAATTAAAACCATATTTCAAATACATTTAAATACATATTATGCAAAACTTATTACTTAATCAACTAAAACAATTTCATATGAAAATTCTAATTTAATTTTAAATTAACTTCTTCAACTCCGCCTACATTTATGCTATCAAAATGCTTAAAAACTCTAAAACTCTCTAACAACTATTTAAAACAATAAATTTATATTAAAAAATCATGACAGTTACAAACAAAATACTGCCAAATAATAAATTAATTATAAATTTAATTAAAAACTTTTGCGCTTCTTACAAAACATTTTAATAAAGTTTTCTGGCTAAAAATAAAATTGTAGCCAACTTAACCTTGTCTTGATAATAAAATTTTCATAGGCTGATAAAATTTCATCGTTTGATTTTGATTGTCATACAAATATTAATCTTGTCATTATTTTGAAAGAGGAGAGGAAAGAAGTTAAATATGAAAATTCTATCAATAATTAAAAGTGAACAAAATTAATTTGCAGACTACTTTTGCCACCTTCAAATAAATTGTTAAAGTATGTCATTTGTGTCTTAACACTGTTCAGATTAAGCAAATATTTTATGGAAAATAAATATTTATTAACAAGCTTTAATATATTTATTAATTTATTTTTTATATATTTGTAAAGCAAATCACCAAAATGGTATTAAACGGCTGTACCAATCTTGATTAAACTTGGGACATCATAGAAAAGGAGTTGGGTTTTCAAAATATTGTTGGCTAAAGTGTCTAAGTTGAACATGGTTCATATTTGTAAAAGTTAGAAGCTCCGACATGTTTTTTACTATCTAGGTTCGTGCTTCACCAACAATATTCTAGGAAATCGAAAATTGGCGTAAAACGGCTCACCTTCCATATAAGATGAAATTTAAAATTAGGGTGGCCCAAAAATATAAATTCGGCTAAGCCTAACGTAACATTTTTACAAGAATTTATTTTTAAATAAAGCTTTCTTTGTAAAAATATTATGGTTTAAGACTTTGTACGTAACCGTAAACGATATTTGTAATTTTTCTTCTATACTAAAACCTTTTTTTTATATATGTTGGCTTTAATTTAAATGATTTTGATCCTGACATGTTAATTTTTTTATGAATGATTTTTTGATTTTTTGTTTAAATTCTTTAAAATCTATTGCTAGTAAATATCTCGTAGCTGTTTGTGATGCTCATGAAGGATAAGCTCGGATCCGCCTAACAGCAGTTTGGCGAATGCTCTAAAGCACCAGTGATAGTACAATGCATCAAGAAAAAAATTCTTCAATAATTCCAACGCAAAATAAAAGTATTCCAGTAGTCTAATATAGCCCCCAAAGGATTTTTCAAAGTTAGTTTGAATTTCAGTTTTATGGCCTATTGAAATTCGAATTTTTCGTAGCCCTTTTTTAAATATGACTGAAAACAAAAATTATTTAATTCAAAAGTAATTATATGTTGTTGCTATTTTATAGACTACTTGCATTATTATGCTAGATTTTTATTATATGCCACTCCCTTTTTACGCCTATTTTTATCATAATAATATTCACTTTGTTTGACCTGACTTTATGTCTAAGCTACTAAACCGATTAAAATGAAACATGGCACATGTGGCACTTTTTTTTAAGAAAGGTTTTCTTTGCCTCGTAGGAAGCAAATTTCCAATTTCATAAACATTTTGATGACAGTGGTACAAAAAAATATCACAATATAAAAAAGTAAGCGAAAAAAAGACGTGACATACCTACAGATAAAATTTTATAACGTGCAATATTTTCTATTCCATGAGTATGTAAAATTTTGCGTGAATTGTCTTAGTAGCATCAAGAAAGTAGCATAATTGATTTTTGCTGAAAGTGGACTAAAACACTGGTCGTTGCATCCAACTTATATTTTAGCCCATAGTTTTCTCAAAGAAATAGTTTATATATGTGCTGAATTTCATTTATACTTTAAAAAAAATAATAATTTACAAAAAAATGGGCCTGGCATTTTTATTAGGATATAAAACTTATATTTCCTTTGCAGAGGGGGGATGGTGCAAAATATCTTTTAAATCGGTTGAAAAATGTGACTACTCATATATTGCATACAAACTTGTTATGAAAAGTGGGCGCAAAAAGTGAGGAGCATTTAATTAAAATTATACTTAATATCTAACAGAAGCCTTGTGCTCTAGGAAGCAATAAATATCCATAAAAATATTGAAATTTATTGATTTAAATGTTTCTTATTTACACACATAATGAAAAATGTGTTCCAAAATATCCGAAGTTTTAAAATCCATAAAATCGAAATTCGAACTGATTTTGAAAAACACTTTTGAGATTTAATTAATTTCATTTTGTGTTGGAATCATTGAGGCCATATTTGATTATCCATCCATGTCGCATAGTGTAATTTTTTCATACTTTAAATTAATTTTTTAAAACACCGTTTGTCAGTTATAATTCATTACTATCAAGTTTGTAGCACCAAACAAAATTTTTATTAAATCTAAAAAATAAAAACTGAGAAAGTTATCACAGAGAATACGTGCAGAGAAATATTTGGGAGAGTATTGAGAAAACAATTAACAATAACTAACGTCTATCTCCGATCAAATGTAAATTGAAAATATCAAAGTTTGATGGATGAAAGATCTACGATAAATGGAAAGGAAATCCGTAGGAGTCACTAAAATTATTACTTTGTGTTCAAAATAATTGGTAATGATAGATAAGGCCCCACATACATGAATTTGGGTTTTTTTTTATATTTCATTATTACTGAATTTTATTATTTTTTAAATGTAAATCAAGATACTTTTGAAATGGATATTTGGTAAATTTTAATGAAATATTATTTATAGAGATTTTTTTAAATAAGCAATTTTCTCACTTAAAATTTTATAAAGTTAACGATTGTTAAAAATTAGATTCTTTGTAAAAACAAATAGAAAACAGATTTTGATTTTTTTTTTAATATTGCTTTTTATATAATTTTTGATTTTTTAAAGCGATTTTTTTTTTTTTTGTTCAATGAAATTTAAACAAAAAAAAAACGAAAATGTCACAATTTGTTTAAATTATTTTTAATACTTTTAAATTAGCGATTCTTGTGAATTAAGTATTTTTTAAATTAAATTATATATCGTCAACTTGAAACAAAAAAGGTCATAACTACTGAAAAATCAAATGTTGATTTTTTACTGTATTATAAACTTTTGGCTCAAACTACATCTGCCCAAAACTATTTCATATTCATATCTTCAAAAATTACATCAATATTAACAAAAGTCAAAAGGCCGTAACATCAAATTCATAAACAAAAAAAAATCGTAAAATTTGTTCTATTTAAGAAAAATTTGGTTTGAAAAGTGTTTTATTCTCTATCAATTTTTATGCTTTAAGTGTATGCTTAAAAAATTTTACTTAATTGCTTAATTTTAAAGCAAAACATTGAAAATTGTGGTTACGACCTTTTGCATTTTCATAAGGTTTTTTGATTCTGTTGTAAAAAACTAAAAAGAGTGGTTAGGTACTTTTGCATTTTAGGTGAAGATATATCTTAGGAAAAATATGTTTTTTTGATTTTTGTTTTTCTAAATTAAGTTAGTATTTTTTTGTAAAATATTAAAGTTAGCAAAAATGTTTTTACCTTTTGAAACTGGTCATTGTTAATTTTGTGAAGATTTTTTGGTTAAACTAAAAATATTACTTTCGCTAATATGGTTAAATTAGTAATAATAATAACCTTAACTTTATTAAAAAAAAACCTATTTCTATACAGGAAACTGATTTTTCTTAAATAATTTTATCACCAAAAAAATAAAATACAAAAAAATCTAGTTTTCGTCAAAAAAAAGAAAAAGAAACAACAAATTTTCACCCAAAACGGGTATCGATTTTCAACCTAAAAATTTCTATCCACCAAAAACAACTTCGCAAAGAAGTCAATCGTTTTTTCATTATAAAAGTCAATCAGTTTGGGATTAGTAAAATTTTTCTATAAAGTATCTTATTACCTTATTATAGGTTTATAAAATTTATCTTCACCAATTATTTAGCTTTAACTTCTTTGCTCTCAGTATTTCAAACCTACACAATTTCACCTGACAGCGAACACAATAAAATATAAAAATATTTCTTTCCTGTGGATAAATGTTCAAATAAATCTTCAAATATATGTCAGAAATTATTTATAAAGAAAAATGTTTAACATTCAAACAAATTTAAAATGAAAATGACAAAAATCAAATTGACACAACATAAAACAACAACAAAAAATTAACAAGTGATGACAACATTTGAAGTTACTGAGAGAGTAAGTGAGTGAATGTGTGAATGTATGACGTCGTCATCATCATCATTAGCATCAGACAGTGGTTCCAAATATATATTTTTTTTTTTAATAATTCTGTAACTTTTTAGTCGTTAAAGATATCTAAATATAATTTTATAGAGCTAGAGCTGAATTGTTTTCGAATTGACTTCTAAGAGCACAGATCCCTAGAGAGTCATAGGGGGAATGTAATTTTATTTTCTTTTCAAATTAACCAAAAATTAATTTGAAAGTGAAAAGCTTTTATATATAGATAGTTCTTGTAAATCTCTAAAAAAAATGCTCACAAGTGTAGGTTATAACTTTTAGTTTGAGAGATATTTATTCCGAAGCAAATTTTTCTCTGATTTTTGGTCTCCTTTTTAAATTTTTTTATATTTGATGGGCTAAAATTGCATCCTAAAATTTTTTGAAAATATCCACTACATTTCTTACAAAATTCTAAATAATACTGCTGCAAAAAAAATACACTGCCAGCCACTTGAATAAGGAATCACATTTTTAACTTTAATTAAGTACATCTTCTAAACTAAAGTTCAGAAAAAAATAATTTTTTGCACAACCAAATTTCAAAGTGTTGGCTTTAGTTTTCTGAAGAAATAAAAAATATACGTATTTTGTTATACTAAAATTATGAATTTATTTAAAGACATGTACATATTTCTGTGGTACTATTTCGTGTGTCATTTGAATAAGGAATTCTTTTAATATTAATCAGGAAGGCTATGATTTGAATATCTTTTAATATAAACGGCTAGAGAATTTTTAAATTGATAGTTTTTAAATAGTTTTTATTCAAAATGGGACTCTTAATAACTCTGAAAAAGAAAAAATTCTGATTTTGAAATCTCAGGGTCAGAATCCGGTCCAAATAACCAAAAACATTAATAGAGGAAAGACAGTTATGTACAATTATTTAAATAACGTGGAAATATATGGAAAAAACATGAAAGGGCGGAAGAAAATGACAACAACTCCGAAAGAAATACGAAAAATTCTTAGAATTGCATCAAATTCTGCCATGTCGGTATCAAAAACACGTGAAAAAAGTAGAGTCAGTCTAAGAACAGTGCACCGTATTTTAAAGTCGTGCCCATACATAGTCCGACGAAAACTGCAAAAAAAAACACCACTTAATGAAAAACGCAAATCACAACGTCTACAGTTTGCCAAAAATACTATGACATGGTCCGACAAATGGTTTAAAGTTGTATTTTCCGGTCCCGACGGGTATAATTATTATTTTTGAGCCGCAGACACAGCCGAGAGGGCGGAATAATGGTATGGGGTGCCATTCGTATTATGGTGCCATAGAATTGGTTTTTGTATCCAACAAAATGACTGCAACGACTTACAAAAACATTCTGGAGGAAGCATTTCAAAAATTTAATGATTTCTTTGGACCCATACCTTGGACTCACCAACACGACAACGCAACAAGATGTTCAACTTTTGGATTGGCCCCCATATTCACCAGACCTGAATCCAATGGAAAATGTCTGGGGCTTGCAAGAAAAGTTTATGAAGGAGGAAAACAATTTGAGACGATAGAATCCTTAAAAAATGCAATAACGGAAGCATGGAGTTCAATTTCGCTAAATTATTTAGAGTCATTATACAAGTCGATGCCAAATCGCATTTTTGAGGTTATTTCTAAAAATGGTGGCAGTACTCATTACCAATTGAATGCTAGAAGATAAAAACTTTCAGTTTTATAATCTAAAATTTAAAAATAAATTACAGTTTGCTTAGTTTTAAAATATTCCTTATTCAAGTGACACACGAAAAAGTACCACAAAAATACATGTCTTTAAATAAATGCACAATTTTCGTATAACAAAATACGTATATTTTTTGTTTCTTCAGAAAACTAAATCCAACACTTTGAAATTTGGTTGCGCAAAAAATTATTTTTTTCTGAACTTTAGTTTAGGAGATATACTTAATTAATGGATTAGTATGGTTACTCAGTCTCTCAATATATCTAGAACTAAAATCGGTTATGGTTTCTTTAACTAAAGGGATTTTAAGATCTTTAATAATAAAAAAAAAATAAATCTTAGGGTTTTGGATTCTATCGTTGTGAGATTTCTACAATAGAGTTTTTAGCCTGTTCCTCATAGTTGTGTGCCATAAGTCCACACAGGCTTAAGAATTGCTTTATATAAAATAATCTTGTTATTTAAACTTAGTTCAGATTTTGGATCTAAAAGCCAATACATCTCTTTTGTTTTGATATTTAGAAACTTTCGTTTAGTTTTGATATGTTCTTTCCAAGTAAGACGCTTATCTAAATACAATCTACAATTTGAATTTTCATTCAATTAAGTGCAACAGGTGGGCAACATTCTCTTCTAAGGGAAAAAGTTATGTGAGAAGACTTTGTAACAATGTAGATGCCATTAGCGCAGTATCGTCTGCGTAAGTCGCAACTGTAATATTTTGTGAATATGGTATATCATAAGTATATATTGAATAAAGGTTTGGGCCTAAAACATTACCCTGAGCAACAACAGTTTGTATGGGTTTCATATTATAAAATTCGTCTTTAATATTAACGTAAAAGTGTCGCTCATTTAGATACGATTTCAGAACCAGGTAAAATGGTGTTGATAGTAAAGACTTTAATTTAAATAATAGATCTGGGAGCCAAACTTTATCAAGGCTTGCTGGATATCTAAGAATACCACCGAGCAATATTTTTTTCGTTTCAATATCATCTATTATCACATTTATAATTAGATGGCACTGTTCTGCAGTACCATGCTTACTGCGAAAACCAAATTGGTGGACCGGATTGATATTACTTTGTTCCAAAAATGGTTTTATTCTATGCAAAAACATTCTTTCACTAACTTGGGAAATGGTTTAATCGTAATATTAAATTTATAGTAGAGTTAACAATATAACACTTTTTTTAGATAACAGTTTAATTAATTTGAAATCTATTTTATCATATCCTGAAGTTTTATTATTTCCAAGCTTTGTAATTTCCAATTTGCCTTCATTTGGAGTAAAGTGATTAATAGGAAGATTCATTTGACAAGTAGCATCTAGAAATTCCTTTATATTATAAAAAGATATTTTCCAAATGTTGGGAAAATGCTTTTGCCTTTCCACACCAACTGTTATTTAAGACTCTTATAGGAATATTAAGTTGTGTAGTTTTTTTAAGACGAATTCGATAAAAAGTCATAATGGGTGATCTATTTCGAGGTTCCCTAATTTTTTAAAGAAAAAAACACAGAAAATTCAAAATTAATGGGAAATGTTTATTATCATTTGAAAGAATATTCTTTGGCATTTATTTTTTGAAGATTATGTCTATCAAATGTTGGCCGTTACTATGTCGCAGATGGTCCATCAGTTGAGTCCAATTTTCGATGACTCGCTCGAGCATTTCGATTGGTAACTGGCGAATGACACGCGTGATGTTTTCCTCCAAGGCCTGAATCGAAACAGGTGTGTCCGCATAAACTTTAGTCTTTATATATCCCCACAGGAAAAAGTCTAACGGTGTGATATCACACGATCTTGGTGGCCAATCGAGCGGCCCAAAACGTGATATTATATGCTCACCGAACTGTTCTCTCAATAAATCCAATGATTAATGACGTGTGGGAAGTGGCGTCATCTTGCTGAAACCAAATGTCGCCGAGATCAATTTCAGGCATCAAATAGTCGGTTATCATGGCACGTTAACGGTCGCCATTGGCGGTTACGTTCGCACCGGCATCATTTTTAAAGAAATATGGACCAATGATTCCACCGGCCCACAAACCACACCAAACCGTTGTTTTTTCTGTATGATGTGGCAGTTCTTGAATCTCTTCAGGTTGCTCTTCGTCCCAAATGTGGCAATTTTGTTTGTATACATACCCATTGAGCCAGAAATGGGCCTCATCGCTGAACAAAATTTAGTTCTAAAACGTCGGATCTTCTTGGAACTATTCAAGAGCCCATAGAGCGAAGCGATGTCACTTAGGAAGGTCGAGCAGCTTCAGTTGTTGCACAAGCTGTATTTTGTACGCTTTCAATTTGTTGCTGCGAACGGCGCCGAATCGACTCTCCACGGTCTTCGTGTACACTCTCAGCTACGGCCGCTATATTTTCTTCACAGTATGGTCTATTCGGTCGAATATTATCCAATAATGAATGCTGGGTCTCAAAATGGGTGATGGTGTTGCGAATAGTACGCTCAGTAGGCCGATTATTTTGACCATAAGTTAAGCGAAGTGCACGAAACACATTCCTCACAGAACATGAATTTTCGTAATATAGTTGAACGATTTGTAAACGTTGTTCAGGCGTAAGTCTTTCCATTATGAAATACCAAACAATACTAAACAAAAATAACATGACAGCATGACACGATTCACACATGATCTGTCAAAAAAAGGCTATTGAAAAAAGTATCTCTACTTGAATCACCCTTTATTATTATAAAGTTTAAACTTTAAAAAAAATCAAATTTTTGGTGCTTTTCCATTTTTTTTTTTTTTTTTTTTTTATTCCGGACTGTAAAATTTCCTTTATGTTTTCAAAAGAAATCTTAATGCAAATGCGTATAATGTGAAACCGGAGGCGCTTGGGGCAACAGTCCCTTCACAAGCCCTATCCAAAATTTTTCAATTTTCTATATTCAATAATGTTAATATTTGGAATGAAATAAAATCTAAACAAAGAAATTTCGACATAATATATAAACTTGTCTTAAAATCAGGAAATTATAAAACTCTCACTTTTTTATATTAAAATATCCAAAACCGTCCATCAGAAAATGTTTTTTGTGTGTTTTAGCCACATATGAAAGTATATAACTGACAAATTTTTGAGAATTTTACAAATAAATTTCAAAAACTTCATGAAAATTAATAAAGTTTGTATAGGGCTGGTGGGGAGACTGTTGCCCAAAGAGCCTACGGTTTTACTTTACTCGAATTTGTGTTAAGATTTCTTTTAAGAACATAAAAAAGAAATTACGAAGTCCGTAACAAACAAAATATTTTCGAAGTAAAGGAAAGCTATCACCTTTTTGGGGAAAAGAACGTGAAATTTGTTTAATGTTTTAACTTTGGAATAATATAACTTTTTAACAGATTCATATCTTTATATGATTCTTGCAGCAACATTATTTAGAATTTAATAAGAAATGTAGTGGTTATTTAAAAAAAATTTGGAACCCAAATTAAGTCCTCCAAGTTTAAAAAAAAATTAAAAAAAAAAACGAGGCCAAAATGATCTCTAAACTAAAAGAGATAACCTACACAACAAAGCACATTTTTTGTAGAGATTTACGAGGACTATCTATATATAAAATTTGTTACATCTAAATCATAAAATAATTTTTGGTGAATTAAAAAAAAATACATGACCAACTTTGGAGGTCTACCATCTACCCCCGTAACCCGCTAGGAACATGTGCTCCTTCAAATCAAGTAGAAAATACCTCAGCTCTAATGTTTTGAAATTTTATTTACATATCTCAAACAGTACACATGTTACAGAATTAAAAAAAAAAATCATTTTGGGACCACTGTGCACTGTGCATTATTCAAACAAATTACAATTTAATGTTAAAAACATTTTTTTATTGTTGATTTTTTATGGTTTTTTGTCGCATAAAACTTAAAAGCTTTTGACATACACTTACACATACTAACTATAGAACTATAAAACTTAAGTATTATTTTGTAGAAATAAAAAAAACAAAAACAAAATACCCACTCGTACAATTTTAATTACAAAATAAAACATTTATACATGTTGCATATGTATGCACATGAGTGTGGTTATGTGAGTGTTTTATTTTTAAAGTACTTAATACATATTTTTTAAATTTTAAACAAAAAGGAGCTTTGGAAAAAAAATTAAACAAATAAATATCGTAAATCAACTTTTGTTTTTTTTTATATTTTTTAGTGAAAGCTTTTATTCAAAGGTTATAAAATTATTTTTCTTTTTTTTTATTTTTATTTCTTATACGCATCGTATTACGTGAAAATTGTACATGTGTGGTAAAATAAGAAGATTATTATCGTTATTGTTGCATGGTATTGTTGCAGATATAATTTTTTTTTTTTTTTTTTTGCTACATATTAATCTTGATTACTAGTAAAAAAAATTTATTTTCTTTATTAATTAAAAATGTCCGCTACTAAAGCTTAAACTACTATTGTAATCTCATACATTTTTTAATTAAACATATTATTTATCATTTGTGATTTTCTTTAAATGTTGGTTAGAACCGTTTGTTTTTTAGTTAACAATATTTTATTATTATTTTTTTAATTGTAAATTCAGGCTAAAAATATTCCTTTAAAATGTTGTAATTTCAACGATATAGTTCTAATTTTAAAATAAATATTTTTTTTTCTCCCACAATCAATATTTTTTGACTTCTAGCCTTCTAATAAGTAAAAGTTCAAAAGATCAATTTCTTAACAAATCAAAGAACAAAAATCAAAATTAAATTATATCTTTCAGTATTTGTCATGTTTATGTATGTATGTATATATTTGTATGTATGTATGTTTGTATGTATGTATGTACCCTGCAAGCATTTCGTGAAATCTTTTTCGAAATAGCTCACTTCTTCGCCACTCTTAGAAGTGTAATAGAAGATTTCTCACAATTTTCCAACAACAAAATATATTAATACACGAATTGAATCTTTTAAACGTAACTTCTTTAACCACTATTAGAAGTTGTTTGTATAACAGTTACTGTTATCCAAAAACGAAAACATTATTTTTCAACACCTTTGCTAGCATTTGGAAGATTGTTTTATAACAATCTACATAATCTGTCGATTTTGGCACTCTAAGATGATTAATAGTAGAACGTGCAAAACTTTACAAAAACAACACACATTAGTTTTAAAATTTTACCATAAAATCATGATTTTGACGATTGTTTACATTTCATAATGGGAAAAAGAACAAGCAGAAACAATATAATTTTGCTTAGTAAAAATATAAATTTTCAAGTGATTAGAATGAAAAAATATTGACATTAACTAAAATTATTTATGTAAGCTGATAGTGAAACAAAAAATTCATAAGTTTTACTTATAAAAGGAAAATTAAGAAAATAAGGTAAGCGTTTGTCAGAATTAAAAAGAAATTATTAATATTTCAACTAGTTCTGGGCAAGCGAATAAATTTAGGAAAACATTTTCATTTTCTATAAAATTTAAATATGTTATTAACAATTTGATAGAAAACAATGGACATAAAAATGTTGTTTTATATAAAATTCTTGATAACTTAAACAACATTTTTTAAAAATGTGGGGGCTTTACTGATGTATGATATGCCCGCAGCAAAAGTCGCTAATTTGCAGAATAATTTTCTATAGAACAAAAAATTACGAATATATTATGTCCAAACTGGGTTTGGACACTTAAATTATAATTTATAATTTTAACGTTAATAATAACGTAAGAAACATTTCCCCACCAATGGCAACGCGCGATATTTAAATTCGCTGCAATAAACGGTTTTCGTTAAAAAAAAAATACGATATCAACGAAAAATACGTCTTATGAACATCTTATAAATAAATCTTAAATTAATTGCAATTCATCCGCCATATGCAGCATCTCGTTGCCCTCTACTTACACTTAATAAGCTGAAATTTAAACTTAAACTTAAACAAAAAAAAAAGAAGAAAATCCCTGGATAATCAATAAAGCCACGGAATTGTTTGTGCTGAAGAAAAACCTAAATTATTTGCCTCATTATTTGGTTATAAAACAAAAGGTAAGAATTTATGCTTCAAGAACCAGCTACCCCAAAAAAAAACTAATTGAATCCCCTAAAATTTTCTCTTTTTGTTTCCCAACCCCCACAATTATAATTACTCTAACCCAAACGGAGTAATTATAATTAATTCTTTATTACAGATTGGTACCCCCCTCGCATCTTTAACCACAGCATTTCGATCCACCTGTAATAAAGATGTTACATACAGTAGTTAACCCTATTGTATTCATGGTCCTTCGAACCGGATTACAGCGAATTTAAATATGGTGGGGAAATGTTTCTTACGTTATTATTAACGTTAAAATTATAAATTATAATTAAGTGTCCATATTAAAAATTCAATTTTACAAGTCTATTCTGTGGAAGATTAAAATATGTATATGTAGTAATCAAAATTTTGAGAATGCATTGCATTAGAGTATCCGAGAAATATTTTAGCAGAGCTGAATTTTTGTACTTTAAATTTGAATTTTCAAAATTTTAAATTAAATTAAAATGTTTTAAAAGTTTGAAAAGAATTCAAATATTGTTGTTGTTATTAAATATTTTGAAGAAATTGTTTTGTTGTTGTAATGCTTGAAATATGTAGAGTAGATTGTGGTAATTTTTGGTTAAGTAGCGGAATTTATTTCTAAGTTTCAAAAATCTTAAATATTGACAAAAAATGATTGAAAAAATTTTCAGGGCCAAGATAAAATTTAAATAATGAAATTTAAATAAAAAAAATGGTACATCATCATTAAAATTGGCAATAAAGTATGGAAATGATTAAAAGATCATATAGTCTTTAATAAAGGGAATCCAATTTATAAAAAATGGAAACATTTGAAAGAGAAATTAGAGAAATTTTATTATAAATATTTTTTCAAATATTTTCAAAATTCTTAATAGTCAGCTATTTGTTTAGCGAGAAAATATGATTTTAGAAAAGTATATAGTGTTCGCCTTGTAAAAAGTGGCGATTTTAGAAAAAAATTAACCAAAAAATTTTTATTTATTTTAATTACATAGAAATTTCAATACAAAATTAAAATAAATAATAATGTAGTCTTGTAATATTTAGAAATCGTATATTATATTACTAAACATTTTGGAAATATTGAATTACACATTTTATAACGCGAACATCATAACCTTTCTAAAAATCATACATTGTCGCCGAACATACTAATAACTGCAGGAAATTTTGCAAATATTCTAATAGATGTTAAATGTTCATTAGAATTCAAAATTTTTTGTGCAATTAATTTCATTGTTTTTTATAATAAATACAAAGAAGAGTTATTTTTGTTATTTAAAAAATAAATTAGATTCAATAATTATTTTTATTTTATTATACATACAGCCCTACTTTATTAAATTTGAAAGAAACAAATATTCTTTTCTAATTTTGTACTAAAATATTTTTGAAATTGAAAATATTATTTTGTAATTAATTTTTTGTGTAATTAATTTTTTTGCTTTCCATAATAAATATCAGAAAGAGTTAATTTTTTGATTTAAAAAATTTTAATATTTTTACTTTTGATAATTTTGTTCATTCCTCATCCTTCATTTTAAAATGTAAGTATTACTGACATTATTATTTTAAAAATTTTATGCAAAATAGTTTTAAAATTCTGCAAATATTTTCTATCGAAAGTGTACGTCGGCACACCGGGAAGTTGATATGTTTCGCTTTTACTATCGAATTCTCATATAGTTAGAAATAGCATCTTTTGAGTAACGCGGAATAGTAGATCTTAATACGTGGCGTACAAAATTTACTAAAGCGTTACGAATTCTGATCTAATTAGTAACACCGTTCGGGAAGAATTGTGCCACTAAGAGATAATTCCTTTTGAGTAACGCTTTAGTGGGGATTTGAAGATTCGAATTAGTGACATTCAATACGGACTAAAGCGTTACTCAAACGGAACTATCGCTTAGTGGCACAGTTCTTCCCGAACGGTGTTACTAAGTAGATCAGAATTCGATAGTAAAAACGACGCACATCAACTTCCTGGTGTGTCGACATAGTTCCGCTTTCGATCGAAAATGTTTGTAGGGTATATATGTATGTATGTATGAATGTATGCATGTATGTATATATGTATGTATGTAGAGTTTATGTAATAAATTAATTTTATTTTTAATTTATATATTTTCTTAACGTGTTAACGTGTTTCAGTGTTATTGTTACTATTATTTTTGTTGTTGTTGTCGAAGTTTTAGTGTTTTCTTTTTCTCATAATTAAAGTAATTAAGTTCCTTCATTGGTTGCCATAATAACGAATTGGCTGAGTAACTGACAATATAAAACTTTTTATTCATATTTTTTTTTTTTGTTGTCTTTGGTTTCGTAGCTGTTTGTATTTGTATATATGCGACTAGATATGTTTTGGCTGCATGGAAAATTAATTTATAATTAAACCTGCTTAATAAGACCTTTAATAATTCTTAGAAAAGATAATTAATTAACACTTTGTATATTTGTGAGTATGTGTATAAGTGTATTACATGTAGGTATGAGATTTAGTATATATTTTTTAAAACAAATGTTTGTTTTTATTTTAGTATAAGTTTTCAAGCTTTACAATTGGTAGGTATTTGAATTGTTTTTTTTTATTTGTTTGAAACGAAATAACTGTTGAAAAAGTTACGTACATATTTACAGATATATATATATATATATATATATATATATATATACATATATATATATATATAAACTGAAAGTTTATCGAAAAATATGTGACAAATCTGTGCAATAACAAAGTCCGAAGCTTATAAGTCTAAAAATGCATTTTGATTGATATCTCGATTACTAATGAACTGATTTTCTTCATTTCTTCCAAATTTTCTGTGCAAGAACGAAGTCACTATCTTATATAGGGGATCAGAAAAGTCGAAAACAAACATGTTTTTTGAAGATATCTTCGGTTTTCTGGCAATATCTTGGCTATTTATGTACCGATTTAGCCCATTTTTATTAGCGTTACTTTTCATGGCCAATATTGTCAAAGTGAATTTTTTTCTTTTTCTTTTTTGAAATATGTTTTGGAAGAAAGTCAAAGCAGTTTAATGCATTTAATTTATTTCACAAACTTTAATTCATTTTTGCACTTTTTATGCGTTATAAGTAGAATTTTGCTATTTTCTTTAAAAAGTCATTCCAAAGGGAGTTTAGATATATTTCACTTATAACTAAGCTCAGAGGCCGGAATTTACCTTTGGTAACAATTATTTTGATACAAAAAGGAAATAGATCAACGTTTGTTTGGTAAAAAGGTTTGACCTTTTTTTAATTGATTTTTTGATTACCAACTTTCACCGAAAATTTTCAGATCTACTAAGATTTTAAATTTCTTACGAACCCAATTCTTTCCTGAGTTGCATAAAACAAACATTTTTTCCACATGATTCAGATTAGTTCTTACTGTTTTCATATTAAATTATAAAATAACTTATTATTAGATCTATTTACCATAATAAGGTTTTTAAAAAAAATTTAATTCACTTACAAACTCAACTTTGAACTATTGTATTATGATGGCAAATTAGAAGTAATAAAAAAATGATTTTTAAAGTTTTAAAGGGTTTACTTTTAAATTACGATAACAAAAACACAAAAGGAAAATATGGCAAAAATTGTATTTTGGTCCAGAAAAGTGGTCGGTGAAACCATAGTGCGGTGGTTCAAAGAAAATCCCTTTTTTCCCTTCATTACAAAAGAAAAATTTCTAATTTTCCCTAGACCAAAAAAAAAAGAAAAAATAATAAAATTCGATAGTTTATATTTGTCTTTATTATTACCGTCAGGCGCAATTGTTTTGCGGGTTAAATTCCCGCACCGGGCAATAGTCTTTGTTACACCGCTGTATTGTAATTATTAAAATAAGTAAAGTAAATAAACAAAATTTCATAATTGTATACAAGTTTATTTGATAATAACTTCTGCACTACATAGAAAATGCATTCGGATGGGTCAAATTGTTCGATGAGAAAAAAAACCGTAGAGCAAAAACGAAGTCTATGAAAAATTCTAAGAAAATTATGGTAAGAAACTAGGGCTATAATTAAAATATATAAATAAGATAAAACTAAATACCTTAGCCAAGAATGTGAAATTAAATAATTTATTTTATAATTTAAACACTTGCAGGCCATAATGAAGTTTGATGATTAAAATTTGAATAATAAATACATAAGGATTCTAAAACACACACTTCACTTAACAAAATAAATACTTATACACACATATTTACATAATTTCAAATATTTAGTTAAAAATTTGCATTGCACAGTGGGGCCAATTGCAAAATAAATGGTAATAAGTCTTCATCTTTTAAACTGCTGATCAGATTTTAATGAAATTAGGAATGCCGATAGAGAAGGAGTTAAGCTCCTGCTGGCTGAAATATGTAGCTTAACCACGAACGGCGCTACAGTGAATTCTCCTAAGCAAGGCAAAGAAAATGCATTCTTACTATGCTAAATTATGTTTTTTCTTTGTTCTGCTTAGGAAAATTTGAAAACGTAAAATTATTTAAAATCTGTTCATATTTGTAAACGTTAAAAGTTCCGATATGTTTTTCACTCTCGTGGTAGTCAACTTTGGTCCTCTGTAGCGCCATCTATTCTCTAGCTAGGCACTCCAGTTGACAGTATACTGGAAGCTTAAGTCTTTGTCTATGGATGTTCCTAGTTTCATCAAAATAAGCGAGCGGTTTAAAAGATCCATGCTTATTATTATTTATTTTGCAATTGGCCCCACTGTGCATTGTAACTAGGGTTTAAGGTCCGTAAATTCGCAGGTGGAAAATCCAGGGGTTTCCTGTCAAAATACTTCCAGGAATTCCCGGAACTTTTTTATTCTACAGCAACATTTTGCTATTTTTAACACTTTATATCTATGAAAGATTGACTTGGTACTTGCAAGAGTTTAACGCATATAATACAACTAGAATGTTATTTGAGAAGAACGTTAATGTTACATGAATTAGGTTGTTGACTACTGAATTACGTTTTTTCTCTCAGATATCTATGTACTTGTTTATTATGGATTAACGAATTTACTTAGAAGTTGGTTTACATGAAATTTTAAATCAACTTTATTTTTGCCATGTTGAAATTGTAGATACCTTAATTTTATTATAGATTTCATCGCTGTTCATTGTGAATATTTTAATTCAAAATATTTGTTAAAATAAATTGTTCTTATATTTAGCAATATGCCAAAATCGAGTTTTTTATTGTTGAAAATGGTTTTTTAGGGCTTCTTTAGCAGAAAATTTTGTTCTGCGACCTTTCATAATTGCGTTATTTACAAAATTACCGTTATTTTTATGTTATTAAAGAAAATCAAAATTTTGACCTTTAAATTTCCAAAATTCAACCAAATAATGTTTGACAACTTTGTACAAAATCCTTTAGCGAGTATTTTTGCTGAATATATGAACTCATAATATTCGCAAATACAGGACGTTTTTATGCATTTTTCATTAAAAATGAATTCTGCGCCATCTATCGGCAATAATTTATACTATGTTCAGCAATTATTCAAATTATCTTGAATACCTTTCCATAAGTTATATTCAATTTATATTTTTAGAAATAGAATAATTTCAAATCATTCACATCATAGTTCACATCCTACGTGTAGAAACACAACACCGCCGACAACGGGACGGTTTGCCTTTAATTGAGAGAAAATAAATATAATTAGAACGACAGCGGGACTGCAAAGTGATTGCCAAAGTTTTATGTAAAGTATAAATTTTCAATCTAATTTTTTCATTATTTGTTTTAATTATCATTTTTATTATATGAAAACTATTATATTTTATTTATTTAATATATATTTTTTAAATAATTTCCATTTTCTCCCTTTTTTTAATTTTCTTTTCTTTTTATAATATTTTTTTCATAATCGTTGGCAATCTTCTTGAGAAAAAAGAAACTTAGAATATCATCAAGAAAATAAAGTAATTTTTATTCGAACGGCTGTGAAATGTCAAATTTTTATGGAACTGCCGTTGCTGTCGTTGATTGTGTTACTATACTTACATATAATACAATTTTCAGTTACTTGAAATTAATTTGGAATAAAATTAGAAATATTTTACAAAATTTAAATCAAATTGCGAAGTCTTTAACTAATTTGAAAATAAATTGTATTTCTTTAGCTGGAATACAATTATTTTTTATTTTAAAAATAAAATATAATCTTATTTGAAATATTCCATTTTTTTTTTTTTTTTTTTTTTTTTTATTCATAGAAAATTTTAGAATATTTTTATTCAACATAAATTTGTTTGAATAATTTTAAATTTGTTTGGAAAAAGAAAAATAAGTATTTTTTTTTTTTTTTTTTTAATGCTTCAATTATTTAATACGTATAAATAAGTTTATTTCGATGACTATTGATTACATTATTTACTCGACTCTAGTCATTAAATTCTTCTGACCAAAATCCCTCAGAGACCACCAGAATCCATTAAGTGTAATTTTCAAAAAATTTTTAAAAATCAAAAGATATGATCAAAATATGTTTTTGACGCTTGGGCATAGTTAAAAATAAACATATTTAACTTAAAAGTTATTTAACTTAAAAGTTAAATATGTTTCGACGTAAGTCGTTACGTCAAAACATATTTAACTCGACATATTTATTTTCACACACATAAAAAAATTTATGTTTCACTTTTGATAAAATAAAATATTTTCTTTTTTAATTTATTTTATTATTATTTTTTTTTTATTTATTAGATACAAAATTATATCAAAATTCAGTTGATTTAGTATAAATAGAATTTTTTTTCACAAGTAACACATCATAAATTTGTGGCAATGAATATTAAGTAACTTGAACTTCGAAAATACTCAACATGTTTTACAAAAACAAAATCCTTGCTTGGGAGATTTTTCATCTTTACACAATATTTTCCTTTGAAACAGCATCTCTTATCCAAAAAATGGAATTGAAAATATTATAACTTCAAAATACTTATAAGAAAAACTAATATCATGATGTATTCATCGTATTTGAGATTATTTCTAAACACTATGATTGATCCAAAGAAGGTTTTTTATTTTAGTATTTTAGTATTTTCCATATTTATGTGTAATTTATTAAGAATTAGTTAAGTAAAATCAATAACAATGTAAATTAGAGAAATGAGGTGGAAATAAACGACAAGATATATATAATGAAATTTATGCAATAGATTAGGATATATTTTTAAAATATTTTAACATCAATACCACAATAACGTAAAAATATGAGACACAATTTTTAAAAAAAGATACTAATTTTATTTATATAAAATATTTAATTTTTTTAATCTTAGAATTAATAATATGCTTTTATATTATTTCATTTTTGGTTAATTCAGTACGATTTATAACATTTCGTTTTGTTTTATTTAATAAAAAATAATTTTATTTATAAGAAATCATGGCTTTTTTTCTTATAAATAAAATTTTAAAAAATTCCCGGGAAATTGAGTTTTTTTTTTTCTCATTTCCCGGGAAAATAAATATTGCGGGAAACCCCAAAACCTAATTGTAAAAATAAGTCCCTTCTGTCTCTGCCTCTTAGAAACATTAATATTAATGCACAATATAAACTTTATACAAAAATGTATTTGAAAGTAAAGTTAGTTATTTGCAGATATCTGGCCAAGAACAAAATATTTACAACAACAATAATCATAAGTAATAATATAAACAGGGGAATTATATCTTCTATTATGTGGCTTTTATATTAGAAATGAGGTTTTGTTAAGAAATATGAAATAGAAAAAAAGAAAATTAATTTTATTTCAGTTAAACAGCAGACTTTAATTTTTATTTATATTTATATTCTCAGGACGTTAAAGAAATCAATTTTAAAGACTCTGTCTCTTTTGTAAGTCAAACATCAAAAAAAAAAAAAATCAAATATTTTTTTACATGAAATTTAAGATTTTTTTCGTGTTATATGATATAATGCCAATAAAATATCAGAGAGTATTAATTCAAGGACTTTATTTTTTTTTTTTTTTTTTTTTTTGAAAAATAAATATTTGTTTTGTAGAGCAGCCAGCCAACCAAAATAGGTATATTAGGGTGGCACCACACAGTGGGAAATTTTTATAATTTTCTGTTCATATGTCTGTAACTACATATGTAAGTTAAATTCATTTGCAAATTATTTGACAAACTATCTTTGAATTTGAAATTTATTGTTATTTGATTAAAGAAATTTTATTTATATTAAAAATTTATAACATTTAGAGAAATTAGGGTAGAAACATTAAAGCCCTTGACTTAAAGACTTAGTGCAAAATATTTACACAAAATACAAACAATTGTTGTTTTTGTAGATATGCGGTCACTTTATAATTACATTATGATTTGAATAAATGTATTACTCTTACAAATCAAAGAAGTATTTTAAGTTTGAGAAATTTTTTGAGCCCCAAATTGAAAACAAGATTTAAATGTAAAAAAGATATGATAATTTGGCGCTAATTTTAAAAAAAAATATAAAGGAAAAATATCATATATTTGCTTTATAAAAGTTTTAAACATTGACGTTCATTTAAATTCACTTGGCATCTTTCAATTTCGCTCATGACTGACTTCTTATTCTTTTATCAGTGTATGTGTGTCTGCTAGATTTGTATTTGATTTTGGCTTTTGCAAATATATAAATATTTTTCTTTCTTTTTAAAATAGATTTTTCGCAACCAAATGGACGTATGATGGATGAATATGAGTATAAAAAGAGATGGAAACACCTAGTTACTTATATATATTTGTAGGATTGTAGGTATATTGAGGGAGATTATACAGATTTTTTATTTATTTCGATATTTTCATTGCCAGGTCACGCAAATTTGAACTTTATAGATTTTTTTCTGGTTTGTCATTTTTTTTTACTTTTACTTTTAACGGAAGCTGGGGTGATGTTTTTTCTTCATCTTCTCAATGACACATGAATGAATTAATTGTTTGCTTTAGTAAACGAGAAAAAAGTCTAAATGTGTGCAAAAACAAATAGAAAAAGTGAAATTGTGTATTTTGAAAAATACACAAAATAAGGAGGGCGAAGATTTAGTTAGGAAAAGATTACAAGAAAACAACAATGAAAGTAACAATATTTACGATAAACAATTCAATTATTTTATGTATCATTCTTGTTGTTGTTTTTTTTTTGTAGTTTTTTTGGATTTGAAAAAGTTGCCAAGAAAACATGTCAGTCAAATATTGATTTACTTGTTTTTACTTCTTTACTGTCATGTACTTTTTGTTTTTGTTTTTTTATTTTTTTTCTTTTTTTTTTTTTTGATCAAAGACCATGCAGTAATAAGAACTGGTTCCGTTTTGACGAATCTGTTTAACTCTAACAAAGAAAAGCTAAGTCCATATAGAGCTGTGCTGAATCTTATATGCCATTCACCAGTGGACTTGGTTATTTTTGCGTTTTAGTGATTTTTTTACATTTTGACGATTTTTTTCATGTTTCGGTGATTTTTTTCTTGCGTTTTTATTTGTAAAAATATTAACATATCAAATTTTATAATCCTCAGTTAATCGGCAACACCTAAATTTCGAGCGACTATGAACAATAATTTAAAAACACTCGCTATAATGATACAAAAAGTCCTGCTAAATCCTGGATTTTATGCCCATATTTGTGTAACAAGGACAAAACGATACCTCAAAGTCGTATTTTGGTCCATCTGCGCTGGAATAGTTTGCATATGTGGCAAAATGTATTGATTTATAGAAACTACAAATCTTACTCTACAAAATAATAAAAATAGTTGCTAATAGGCTAGATCCATATTAAAACAAGGGCCCTTTTTAAAAACGTAGTTGCTTAAATTTTTACTCTGATTGCTTATAGTAATGAATATAATTTTTTTTTTGCAAAATGTTAACTTAAAGAGTTATAGTGCAATAAAGATTTTAAATATTTTTAAGACCATTTTTAGAACGAAAGTCAAAGTCGACTGACAGGTTTAAGAACGATTGACCCAATTTTTGTACACATATTATTTTTGTTGCCCCTTTCTATCAGAAACTGCCCGTTAAATCCAATGAAGAATGATCTTCGCATTTATGCACTGATTTTACTAACTTTCAATAACAAAATTCTCAAAAGCCTTGCCCATATTTTAGTGTACATATTATATGTCAAAGATATCAAGCGCTTTCATAAACAAGATATCAAACGACACACTATCGGAAAGAAGATCATCATTATTTCTATATAGAAAAAATTGCCAGTAACACAAAAATGTTTGCAGGACAATGACCTTAACCTTTAACTGGTATCGTGGGGTCTAAATGAACATACATATTTTTTCACTTACAACTACATACATCTTACATTATATGCCAAAAACATGACACTTAAAATTTAATAGATGCGGAGATATAACAAAATTGGGATCCAGATGGACATAGAAAATGACAATTTTTATCTTTTTCAATAATGAAAAAAATGATACGAATCATAGATGAGGATGTAATATGTCAACTACTTGATAATGAATTTGATAGTAGAGCAGTGGTAAGAATATAAATAGATCGTGTGAATTATAAGTAACAGAGAAGAAGTTGCTTAGAAGAAAGTTTTATTTTTTATGATGCGAAACTCCTGATTGATGCTTTTTAAGCCCATCAAAAAGATCGGAAACATCTCTACAATTACTGGATGCTATTGCTGATTTAGGACTCTTCCAAATAAATAACATTGTAAACAAGTTTGGAAAATTACTGGATCTTGTGTTTTTAAGTCAACCTGAGGAATTTAACATTATTCACATTAATCCATTATTAACACCTAAAGATGCTTATCACCCCACTCTTGAAATAAGCATATACTTCGAAGCAAAACTATCATTACAAATCCTGTGTAAATGATGAGATAATTTTTATTTTAGCAAAGCTGATTATTTCAAATTAAATTAGCTACTTTTTTCTGAAAATTAGTTTGAATATATTCCTTACAATAAAGTATGTCCTCGTAATATTGTCATCATTTTGAATAAATTCTATCATGGCTTCTTTAAATGTTTTAAGAAGTCAATTCCAATGACGAGAAAAAGGATTGCACATGGACCGCTTTGGAGTACAGAGCAGCTCAATAGCTTGAAAAAATTGGAAAACTAACATTATAAAAAATACACAAATTTCAGTTTATTTACCGATTATATGAGATAATCCATATCAAGATTAGTTTACAATTCAGAAAATAACCAATGTTGCAATAATTATCTATTTAGGGTGAAAATAAAGTTTAAAAATAATCCAAAATATTTTTACCAGTTTCTAAATTCTAAGCGTCAAGGCTCTGCAAATCCTTCCATGATAAAATTTTGAAGATAAAAAATCCTCAAACGATGCAGATATTTGCGATATCTTTGCCGTTTTCTTCTCATCCGCTTATTCTGATAAAGAGTTATATCAACTTTCCAATTATCCATATCCAATTTCTGATGCAACCTTAATAAATTGTCCAACATTAGATAAATCGATGGTTCTGACAGCTGTAGAGAATCTAAAATATTCTGATAAACGTGGACCTGATGGTTTTCCAAAAAATATTTACATTCTCTTCTATCTCCAATAATCTACTTATTCAACATATCAATATTTAGTAGTTATTTTCCATAAGTTTGAAGGAAATCTTATATTATACTTTTGTTTAAAGCTGGAAGCAGATTAAACATTTCCAATTATAGAGGTATTGCTAAAGTAAATGTTATTCCAAAATTTCCCGAAAAGATCCATTTCAGCATGGATTTAGAAAATTATGTTATAGTACTACTAACCTTTTGGAGGTGGTGCATTTGATGCCAGTTTACAGACAGACAGACAGACAAACAAAATATATACGGATTTCAGCAAAGCTTTCGTTAAAGTAAATTACAATCTCCTATTATTCAAACTGGATAAACTCGGATTTTCTCCTGTTTTCCTTAAATGGATTTCTACATATTTTAAAAATAGATACCAATAATAATTTTATTGTAGTCAATGGTAACTTAAAACCTCGGAAAATGTATTCAGCGCAAAAAAATCCTCTATGAAATTCATTTCCATAAAATATCGATAATGCTTTAGGCAACGCAGAGAAAAAATATAGTCGTAGTGACCAAGAGCAACATATTACGACTGGAAAGTATGGTTACAGCTAAAAATAGATATGATTATAAATAATAATTGTTATAATTCTATTTTATCATACTGTGTCCGATTTTATGGTTCGCTTTTTCATGTTACGGTTCAAGATTTTCATATTACTATAACATCTTACCACATCATAATCCCATTCTATCAGATTATGATTTAATTTTATTATATTATTATTATTATTATTATTATTATTATTATTATTATTATTATCCCATCTTTTTCATATTATTATCCCATCTTTTCATATTATGATTCCATTTTATCATATTATTATCCCGTCTTATCATATATTAAAAAAAAAGTGTTTATTAAGTTTGTTTCAATATAATAAATATATATAATAAAGAAAAATGTTCACTAATCATAAACAAATTACTTACATATTATTTACTTATTAATTAATTTTATTTATTTGTACCATCATAAGTTGTGCAATATAATACAAGATAATTTTTATTAACTAAGATATTTTTTATTAATAGCAGTTATTCAATATCTTATATTGCATGAATGACAACAAATATAACAAAACCTTATCTACTTATATTAATTCATGTATAAAATAAATGAGAATTATATTGAAGGTGGAAAACAAACCTTAATAATAAAATATATTCAAAAAACCAAAAAATGTTAGATTTTTCAATCATATTTGTAAAAATCATATTTATTTGCAACATTTTATTATTATGGAAATAATAATATTAGTATCTATGGTTTAAAAACTGGGAACAAGATTGGCAATATTTAATGTTTGTATTAATAATGATGTTTTCATATCAATAAAATTCTGTTTCTGGTGAAATTATTCAAAATCATAAAATTTTTGTAGTCAAATATCCTAAAATTTTTATTGAATATAAACATTGAATGATAAAACAGAAACAAAAACATTGTTATCATGAACGCAATATTATTAAAATTAATGAAAATTAATAATGGGAACATAATATTGTTGGAATGATAATGCCGTAATCATGATTTTTCTCTGCCTATAGGTCTGTCCACTATAGTGGAAAAAAATCAAAAAAATTATTTTAGAATTTAATAACAAAATTTATATCAAATGATAGCTAACACTTTCAGCATTCCAAATATGTTTCGCTTTCTATTGTGCAATTAGTCTGCAAAAAGGAGAATGACTATAAAGTCAAGGAATTTTTCAATTATTTTTAAAAATTTAGGTAAAAAACTGCTTTGGAAAAAAATTCGTAAAAATAAAGTTTTGGATATTTAGGTGCTTTTATTAATTACATGTATTAAAAATCACAATATAACAAATGAAATCTAAAATATTTACTTTTTTTTTAATAATACTTTAATAAAACTTTAATAAACATAAAAAATGTAAAATGGAAAACAATCTATATAAGTCTGAATGGTATTAAATATTTTGCAATATTTTCTATACAGCCCATATTAAATTATAGGTATTTTCTAAGCCAACTTTTGAACTATGCTAGTTTTAAAAATTGTCCATATTAAAGATTTTGTACTAAATCTATCAAGTTTTTCGATTTATATATTGAAAATGTTACAGTTACAGTGTATTACAGATGAATATTTATAAAAAAGCAATCGTTAAATACTTTTTGATGTCTTTGTAAAACAACTAAGAACAATCGTGATTTTATTAGAAAAATTGGCAAAGAAAATACAAATGAAAAACAAATGTTCAAACGTTTAATTTTTATTATAGTCAATAAATACTATGGCAACACTGATTAATAAAAAAATGTAAATAATTTATGCAAAAAATACCATAATTAATATTTATTATTGAATTGCAATAGATATACGTATGAATGTACTCTTATAAAATTTAATATCTAAAAGAGGGTATTTTGGGTAATTTATTAATCCAATACAGGCAAAATATTAGAAATTTTTAAAATTTGAAAAAGTTTTTATAAATAGACATATACTAAATTTAATCGTTGTACCTAGTTATTTGCCATTAATTTTTCAAATATTAATATGGAATCAGTTCACCATGAATAAGATTAAAAAGTTGTCCGAAATGTCGATTTAGCTGATTTTCAATAGCAAACTGCTTAAGAAAAGAACAAATAATCTGGATGAATTTTATTTAATAATTGTAAGTAGATTGGACGTGAGAATGTTTCCCACAGACGTACAGACAGATAGACATAGCTAAATCGTTAAGATTTCATATGAAATAAGAATATCTTAGGGTATTCACTCGAATAATGTACTTTCGAATTATTCGAACAATTATTAAGAATAATTATTCGAAGCATTTAAAAATGGTATTTTTCCAATAACGACTAACTCGAATACTTTTATATCAAATTTTCGAATAAAACGAAAAATTTAATTTTTTGCAATTGTAATGATTTTATTTGATTATTTATAAAATAATATCGAAAAGTGTTTACCAGAACTTTTAACAATTTTGCCAATAAGAACTTGAGCTTTTTCAAAATCAAATTTTATAAAAACAAAAGAACAATATCGACTTAAATCTACTCATTTTAATTTTATTATTTTTTAAGTTAATTTCTGAGGACTTTTGACAAATTGTAGGTTTTTTTTAATCATAAAAAGGACCTTTTATATCAATCGATATCATTATAAGATTGTTTTCTTTTGAGATATAGTTCAAAGAAATTTAACTTTTTTATAGTATAAAATAAATTTAAATTTAAAATTGGTTTTAAAATTTTCCAGGAGAATTAGAGCCTTTCCATTGGAGATTTATTGTCAAGAGAAGTATAGAAAAGCAAGCGGCATAAGAAAAGTTGTTTTCTTTTTTTTTTTTTTTTTTTTTTTTTTTGTGAAACATTTTTTATAATTTTTTCACAATAGAAATTTAAATATTGTAACATAGAAGGATTTTCGAAGCAACTTCCAAACAACATCATACGATAAAAACACTGCGATAATCCCCAATACAAATAGACTCTTACATATTTGGTGATTTTTTGACTTGTAGAAAAATGAAAATCTTGAATAAAATTATTATCTTGAATGAATAAGAATAATTGACTTATATTTAGTATACAAAATATGAAGATAATCTGATGACTCTCTGTTAAAAAATAGCACTTTTTAAAATTCTTCTCTAGAATGGACGATATATTTACATTTATATTGAGAATGCTTTTCTAAACTTTTCATATGTTTTTTTTATAAAATTTGGTAATAGCATGTAGCATTACATAGAAGTTGTTTAATAACTACTTATTTATAACTTTTTGTAATCAGATTTTTGTAAATACTACTTTTTATTGAGTTTTTAATTCAGTTTACCAATTCGTATGTTTAAAGAAGGAATAAATATATGAAAAGACAAAATTTGCATATAAAATAATTTTTAATATAAAATAGTTTATTTCTATTATATTTATTTTAATTACATTTTTGGTTACTGTTAAGTTTTTTTTTTTAATTTAAATTTACAAAATCTTTTTGCGTTTAAAAAAATTAAAAAACTCCTTTTCTATATCCTGACATTTCATTAGTTATTTGTAATCTTAAATGTAACCAGTTCTTGTTATTTTTACCTTTAATAATGACTTCAATAATGAGTTATTGAATAGCTCGGTAGTAATTAGTTCTTGTAATGACATCTAAGTAATTACTTTTTAAAATGCTTACTGGTAATAATATATGGTAAATAATTGCCTCTAATATTATCACCGTGTTAAAATAATCAGTTATTCAGCTAATGTGTAAGTAGTGAAGAGCCATTATATTAGCTTCTTAACTTATTTTGCTGAAAACTTGCAAAATCATAGATATTTTAATTTATTATTTGTTTTAATTATTCGAATAACTCAAATAATTTTAAATATATGATCGAATAATTCGAACTAACTAAAATGACTTATTCGAATTATTGGTTTTGTTCGATTAGTGGAATATTTATGTTATGTACTTTATGGATCTTAAATGATTATTATTTTTTTATTATTTTATTCATTTATTTATTATTATTATTTTTTTATTTTTTACATATACATATCCTCTTTAATGACCAGTGGTGGTGGAAAGTATAAAATATTTAATTCATTTCATATTCGACCTACTTACTTAACACATTATAAAATACCATTATACACAAAGATATTTTAAGAGTTGTAATTGCTTCAAAACTTTTGTCTAAATATTACTCTTTTTTAAAACTGCAGGTTAGACTTGTGTGTGTATTTAAGTAAATATATTTGATTTCATAAAATTTTTGACAATTTCGTTTTTTTTTTCTTAACTTTATCTGACAAAAACATTTATCATTTAAAAACCTCCCTTCAAAAAAAAAATAAAATAAAAAAAAATATTAGAAAATAGATCACATAATTTTTACAAACAAAAAAATTCACATTCTGACACATACACTAACAAGCACTTAATACTATTGAATAATACTACGTATGTATGTATTTGTATTTTATAAAAATAAAAATATGTAATACAAAAATACATATCAATTCAAGCCACACACACCACAAAATATTTAAATTTAACCTTAACAAATTCATTTGTTTGTTAAAACCAAAAAAAAAATAAATAAATATTTAAAAACATTTTAAATCACATGGGTATTTTATAATCTACAACAACATTTTTAGGAAACAAAATTAAACTTTCTTTAGATTCTAGAACAACTTCCTAGTAATCAGTTGCTTAATATGTTACTTAATTTTGAAGAATATTCAGTAGAACAGAGTGCACAATTAAAAAGCGATTTAAAAAAGAATTACACAATTGGGACGACACAAAAATATTATACTTGTTTTATTATCACTTACCAAATCACTTCATGATAGCCAAATTTAAATGTATGTTATTTTGTAGTTATCTTATAGAAATCATCTTCTTTTTCTTTCTTTTATGCTACATAATCCTTTTGATATTTTTTCCCCCAAGAGTTATTTGAAAAAATCAACATTTTTTTTATTTAAATAGATTCAAATGTTATTCACTGCAAATAATTTCTGCCTGAATTATTTTCTTATTTAAAATGTATTTTTCTTATTCTTATTCTTTCGTATTTCTTTAATATTGTTGTAATATTTTTTCCGTGTCTTTATTTTATAAGTGTGTGCACTTAAAATGTCTTCATATGATTTAAGGTATCTCGGGGATAAAATCTCATTCATAAATCTTTTAGTTAAAACTTTACAAATGTGACAAAATGAAAACGAATACGTACATTTTCATATGTTAGAGAATTATTGTGAAGTCTATGTAAAAATCAAGAAATTGTGTACAACATCTGGCACTACAGATTCTATAGACATTTCCTTCTTGAAATTAAAAATGCATATTCCAGGGGGATTTATATATAATAAATTCCGGCCAAAAATCAATAACTTCATTATTTCTGAATGTAAATAATTTAAATTTGGTATAGGGATAAAAAAAAACATTAAGCTTTATTCAAAAATCAAATTTCTTACGAATACCAAAAGGAGATGGCCGGTTAAATGTGGACAAAGAAGATTTATGTTTGTGTTTTACATGATAAATATCAAAATAATTTAACTAGCTCAAGCGTATGATATGGGTATGAGCTTTCCAATGATATAAGTTTCGTAAATATCGGTGAAATAGAAGAAGAAGAAGAACGCATCCAATCGAAACTTTCGTAAATATAATAATATTTAATACATTTCTCAAAATAAACCTAAAAAATTAATGGCTATAGTTTATTTTGTGGTAAATTGACAGTTTTGAATTGTCCAGTGTTATCCTCTCTAATGTGGCCAAACACTGTACATATACGTTTTTACTCAAAATTATTGGAATAAATTAATAAATTATATAATTTTACTACAAAAATTACGCGAAATAGATGAATGAGTTGCCTAACTTAGTTAGGATGTCCAAAATTTGAGGAAAAGTTAATTACAGGTAATAAATATTTATTCTACAAATATCATAATAAAAATTACTCAATATTATCTAGAATCCACTCTAAAATTAATATTCTGTATATTAAAATACTTAAAATATATTTTTTGGCCGATGGTATACGAGGGCGGAACAATATTTACCTGACTTTTCGAACTTCCCTGGTAGTTATATGAAATGCAACACTATTCCCATCAAGTACCACCAGTTAATAGACTATTGTCAAATTTTGAGCAAGTGTCGTCATTTACTTTGCTTAAAAATTAAGATTTTACGAGGTCCTTAAAATAGGCATTTGTTTGGTCAAAAATTTCATCGTTGGAGCTGAATCTCTTTCCACCGAGCCATTTCTTTAGGTTTGAAAATAGGAAGTAGTCACTATGGGCTAAATACGGAGAATATGGCGGATGAGGTACCAATTCGTAGCTCAATTCATAGAGTTTTGCCTTGTGACTGCACACGTGTGCACCCGTGCATTATCTTGATGAAAAAGAACTTTTTTCTTGGCCATATGGGGTCATATTCTTTTTAAATCTTCATTAAATCGACCTAATAAGTTGGCATAATATTCACTGTTTATTTTTTCCCCCCTTTTAAAGGTAATCGATGAGGATTATCCCACGTGCATCCCAACAAACTGTTGCCATCACCTTATTGGCCGACAAACTTACCTTGACTTTCTTCGGAGCAGGTTCACCCGGAGAAAGCCATTTTTTAGACTGCTGCTTAGTCTCCGGAGTACAATAATGGATCCATGTTTCATCCACAATTACAGAACGCCGCAAAAACTCATTCGGATTGCGGTTAAACAACTCCAAACAATCCTTTGAAATTGTCACACTTTATGAACAATTGAGAGCAAACGCGGCACCCATCTTGCAGACAACTTTCCTAAACCCAGCTGATCATTTAAAATCGAAACCACACTGCCATATGAAATGCCTATGGCATCAATAATCTCACGCACTTTTGCTCTTCAGTCAGCCAACAACATATCATCGATTTTTTCGACATTTTCGGGTGTACTGACCTCAATTGGTCGTCCAGAACGTTCAGCGTCATTTGTACTTGTACAACCACAACGAAAGTCAATAAACCACATAACATAATTCATATTTTAAATATGTTGAGCTTTAAAAATACTAACAACTTCCATATTTCTCGTAGTTAGTAGAAATGCTGTGGTAAGAAGGGTAGCAGTTAGTAGCACCTACATATTATTGATACTTATGACACTTAGGGGTATACTACCATATTTGGACCAGAAACCTGCGCCGAGGAATTTTATCGGCGGCAGCTTGCGTAAAAAGCTTCGGCGCCCCATTGATTAACATTGTTCCAGCGAAAGTATAAACAGAACTATTAATTTATTGAAAATATATAAGAAAAAATATGGAAGTGATCTAAGGATATTTTTGGATTTTTGCTTAGATTAGAATAATTGTTTGCATATTAGAATGAGAAATGGTCTGCTCCGATATAAAAACATATCAATTATTAAGAAATAAAAAAGTACAATAAATAATGGAATTTATATCAATTATTTTATTTTAGTTATTTATTAGCTGACAAAATCTTGTGTATGAGTTTTTTTTTTTTTAGATTTCTCGCAGGATAGCGATTAAGGCTCATTAAAATTTATTAGCAACTGTTAATATTAATTTTTCACAGTATTTGCATCAAAAATAATCAATTATAAGTCATCAAAAATACTTGGTTGATTTATAATTATTTGAAGTTCAAAATGATGCAAATATTTTTCTTTCATATTTAAATACAACATAAATGGCAAATACTGCATTAAAATAATAAAAAAAAAAGTTTCGTTTTTAACATATTTTTCCAAAAAGAATTTAAAAACGGCGGCCGTTCGAATCAGGTCTCTGATCTAGACTCAATCGCTGAAACCCTAGAGCAAAAAATGTCTGGTCCATTAAAACTTTCTATAATGTATCAAAAGGAAAAGAAGATTGACAATAAACCAATATTCTCATAAAATGTTGCAATTTTTTAAAAACAGAAATGTATTTTTTAAACAATGATTAATGAAAAAAATCAAATTTGAGTCATCTTAACTACCAAACTAAATGTCCAAGCTGCGAAAAAAAAAGTCATAAATTATGTTATCTGAACTGTTGGCTTTCAAATGTAATAAAATTTTAACAAAATATAGATTTTAATTTTTGGCATTTTTAACCGGAAATTGCCATCGTGCTATGCAAGAATTGCCGATCGCAAAAATTTTGGTAATAAATCTGTATCCCCTAAACTACTGGACGAATCTAATTAAAGTGTATGGGATAGTTCAGAAAAAAATATCTGGTAAGAAAAAATATCCTGTAATAATATGTCATAAGCTACAGGGTGTCAAACTTGATCACTTCGAGTATGAAAAAGTTTCAAAAAATCGTAATTTTAACTTTTTTGTGTTTTCTGAAATAAATTCCGTAATATGTATAGGAGTGAAATTCCTTTTTAAAAATATCCTAAGATTCTCAATACATTCCAAAATAATGTGTTGATTTTTTTTTTTTTTTTTTAATTATCTCAATTCCTCTAGCAGTAAAAATTATCAAAATCAAGACTTTAAATTGAAAAATGAAAAAAAAAAAAATTGATATTTTTTATACAAAAAAGTGATATTTCAAAAAAAAAAAAATGTTCTTTTCACATTTTCCAAAAGACAAGGATTCAAGAATGGATTATAAAAATATTTTTATTTGATTGAGAATTTCACCTTACGTCCAGCATTGTTACAAAATGGTGAAATTTTGAACAAAATTTCAAGTTCATCGGGCTAGAATAAAAATCACACGAGATTTTTCAGATATAAAAAATAGTTTTAATCAAAAATCTGAAAGCTGAAACTGAGTTTAATCCTTAATAAGTTTTGTGGTAATACTATTAAAAAAAACGGATTACTCACAAGACTTGAAATTAATAGAATGCTTAACTCAACTTTTTCCCATACTTCTACACTTTTTGTTCGCGAGTTTAAACTTTCTGATCTTATTGCATCTTGTGTAAACAAATCGGACTTTGTGGATAAATTCCACACTTTCTTTGTTATTGTGCAGACTTTCAACAATTACATACGGATTAGTCAAATTTTGATGACAAAATTTTTTAAATTTTTTGGCGGGGTCTATGCGCCTCTCAAAAAAGATTTTGATAGCCATTGTAATCATCTGTATTCTGCACTATATCTCGTTGATATGCACGAACTAGTCATTCGATTGATAATTTAAAAGTTTGGAAAACAAGAGCGAAAGTTAAAAACAAAAATCAGTTTTTAGCGAGGCGCATTCACAGTTTTCTAACGACATTTTTCTAATAAATTACTAAGTCTTTTTATTATATTACAAAATAAAATCAAAGGAGCATTAAAAAAAGTTTTAATAAAAAAATATGGACTTTTTGAAAATTACGAAAAACTGCACTTTTTATTTTTGTATTTTTATATAACAAATTGCTTGGATATATAGATAAAAGAACGGCGATAAATATAATTGATTGGGACCATAAATTTTAGTCAAATATCGTTGGAAGTTAAAAAATGGACACTTTTGTCAAAACAGATTTGACTAAGGCACATCGCATGGACAGCACTAAATTGACCATAATTGTCATAATTAGGTAGTGTTTGTAATGCTTCACGGAAATGTAGAGGCGCTTAAAAAAATTTCGAAAGATACAAATTTTATAGGCTAAAAAGTATTTACTTGGGTTTAAAAAAAAGTATTACTATATTAGATAACAATTTTTGTATAATATATAGAGAAATAAATTATATTCGATTCCCATTTTTGTAAAATTTTTCAAAATTGCGATTTTTAGTATAAAAAAAACTTTATAAATTTTACTAGGACGCCATAAATTTCGCGCTTCCTTCACGAGTTACTATAAATTTATACAAATGGATTTTAATGTGCCATCAAAACAAAAAAAAATTTTTTTTTTTTTTTTTTTTTGAGAGCTCCAATCAAACATTTTTTTATAATCATATATAAATTGATTTAATACTAAACTAGTTCTTGTCCGCTTAAAAATGTAGACTAAAAAGGATATTTTATGAAAATAGTAAAATTTTTAGAATCATATTATAACGTGGATTTTGTCGTCGGCTGAGGTAACTTAGTCGCCTCCAGGGTCTACTTACGGATCCACAAACCCTAAGTAATAAGACGTTTGATTTACTCTTTCTGGGGGTTAGAATAATATTTTCTTTATTGAATACGTCAAGAATATTTCAAATACAAGATATATAGACATTACGAGAGAATAATTTTGATAACTTCAGTTCGAATATCATCGACTTAATAATAGTCGTCTTCAATTGTTTCTTCTTCAACTAGGCTTATTTCGGCTCTCCCTTCTTCAACAAGGCTTATTTTAGTTCTTCGACGGCTTATATTAGATTAGGATCGGTTGACTCTATGGCTTATGTTAGGATTGGTTCGGTAGTAGAATCGGCTTCGACACTCTCGGCTGTCGGCAAAATACGACTAAATTTTACTCTCGCAAAATCTAATCGACTCTCCGATTATATAAAATAATGTTTGAGACTTATATGGAGGATTCTTGTCTTGTTCGAATCGCCCCGACTGTAATCAAACTTTGTTTACTTATACTTAGTCATGTATAAACTAAATGAGAATTATATTTCTTGTTGACTATCAAGCAACATCAACTGCACAACTAAAGCAGTTGTTACACATTTGTGTGGGTATGTATGTAGTATTTACAGTAGGGGCGCTCAATGTAATTACCTATTAATAATAAAATATTCAATATATTAGTATGAAAGAGCAAAAATAATTAAAAATACATAAATAAAATAGTAAAGAAAAGGGAAAAATGGTAGTAATTTCATAAATTAATATATTAAGAAATATGTACGTGAAAATAGTAGTATTGAGTGTACTATTTCCACGTTACAATATTTATTAAGTGCACAAAAAACATATCAAAATGAGTTTTTTTTATTTTGTTTTTAGTTCAGTGCACTATAAAGATAACGATCTTTTTGATTGCCTTAGCGGCTAAATCAAATCTAAACCCATTTTTCTTAAAAATTATTAATGCTAAAAATTACAATTTTTAAGCAAAACTTCTTGCAATTTTTAAGTATGTAAAAAATATAAACATGATATAAAAATAGATATATTTACCTATCCAATGATATACATACTGTTCTATATATCTTTCGAATTGAAGCAAATAAAACGATTCCCATACTTAGGACCTCCTCTATAACTCTTCTATACATTTTAACTCGGTCCATCCAGTAGTTTAGGAGACAAAGATTTACCAAAATTTTTGCGAACGATCCCACTGTGTGTTCTCTGAAGTGAGAGCATCATTAGCATTTTAACTATTATTTAACTTAATAATTGAAGATTAATTTCAACATTTATTTTGGGGAAAGTGTTTCAAAAAAGTTTTTCTTTTTTATTTGGTTTAACCGCACACATTATTTGTTAAATAAAAATTCTTCAGAAATGGCTTAAAAAACTTTTGAATGTAACAAATATTTTGCTTTAATAGTTTTTTTTTTTTTTCTTTTTTTGCTGTAAGTTTATAAAGCAAATTTTTTAAGCATTAAGGTAAATGGTATCAAAAATGTATTTTTATACGTATTGGGGAAAAAATATTAAACAACAGATACAAAAATTAGCAGTCCATTAAAAGTGAGGAATGGTAAAGTATTTTATACAAAATAAAAGGTAAAAATACACAATGACTTTTAACAAATATGGCAAACTTTAACATAAACTCACACATATAGTATGTACTTATGTATGTATTTGTATAGTATATTATCCAACAATCCCGGATCATTAACCATAATTATAGAAAATGTCAATTTCAATTGAGCGTAAAATTGTTGACATGCAGCCACACACTCGTTGCAGATTTGCTTTTAAAAACTCAACTATAAAAAGGTACAGTAATAAAACAGTAGCTCCATTTCATTTACATAAATTTTACATTAATGGCAGTCAATCTCTTGTTTACATAGGGACCTTTTTTACTCTAAATATGAACTGAACCTTTTGACGGAGAAGAATGTAAAAAAAAAAACACTTCATGTGTTAAAAATGAATGGCAATGGAAAAAGTTTAGGTATAAAAAAAATTAATTTAAAAAAGAAAATATTTTTTTACACACTCCTACTCAGGAATGGAAAATTAAAAGATCATTCGAAATAAAAAAATAAAAAAAAATATTCAGATAGTACTTTTTTCAACATCAAAGTACTAAAATTCCAATTTGGAAAATGAAGAATCTGAATACATTTCAAGACATTGAAACTTATATATATAATTTCTTTCGATTCAAACCACTTGGAAATTTTTATTGAAAATCCCCACATTATCCTGAATAAAATAAACATGGAGTAACATAATTTTATATGTATATATGGTCCTCTTAATAAAACAATAGTTTATAATTTGTTTGCCATTTCGAGATAATGAAGTTTAAAATTTTTGTGTTATTAAACATCAGGGAAAACAGTAATATTTCAGAAAATAATCAATGATTTTAAGTTGTCGTCATTTAAATATGTGGTGAAATAATCAGGCTACTGGTAGATGATATTTCATTAATTTACATAATTTATCATACCTTCACTTACGCAATTATTAATGAAAAATTTCCAACACTCAATTATACGCTAATATTTCGATTGATCTTTTCACTCACTTTGTGGAAGTGGAATTTCACCAAATTTTGATCATATTTAGAGTCAGTTATGTTCTTATTATTCAATAAATAAAATTATGGTGTACATATACACTATTTTTTTACTGAGGGGACGATATATAAATATATATATATTTATATATACGTAATATTGCTACCGCCTTTCTGAATTCGGAACATAAAATAACAAATTCGTATTTAGTGACCCCACATCTCTCAAAAAATAAAAAAAAAACAAAATTTGGTCGTCATATTGGATCCGCCATTTTGAAATATTTATTTTATTAAATAATCGTAATCAGCGACCCAGAAACCTCGTAAGTAATATATATATATATATATTATGGCTAAAATTCTGGGACCATAGCCCACTTTGTTCCGTCATATTGATTCCGCCTTTCAGAATTCGAAAAATCAAAACCTTAGTCGTATTCGGGGACAACAAATCTCCCAAATGTAATTATTTATAAATTTGTCAAATAATAAAAAAATTGGTTGTCATTTTGGATGCCATAAAAAATTGGTTGCCATATTGGATCCGCCATTTTTAATTTTTTAATACAGAATCGTAATCAGCGTCTCCAAAAACCTTATAGATAATATTTATTTTTTATGTAAAAAAAAGTATTCTAATTATGGCCAAAATTCAGAAATTGTGGCCCAGTGTGCAAATGAGCCGTTATGTTCTAATTTTATTAAAAGTTAATAATAAAACTGGATTATTAATTACACAGTGCTACAGTGAAAAAACACTTGGAAAGTAACATAGTGTAGTTTGTAGGTATAGCTGAATAGATTATTACACCATATTTCAAAATTTTAATATACCCATAAAATCGGAAGTTATTTCCAAAAAACCGACTTTCTATTCATAGCAAAACTGTAAAACATATTAAGGATTCTTTATTTTTTATTGTGTTTTTTTAAATTTATATTTTATTTTTTTTTTTTATCGAATAATCCTTTTTTTTAATAACTCCCGATTTTGACGATATATTGGAAATGGAGTAACCTTCCAATTGTATTAATTTTTTTTTATACCCCACACCATCATATGAGTTTGTGCTGATATTTGTAACGCATAGAAGAAGTTATCCAACACCCACCTTAAAGTACACTAATCGATTCAGGATCACTTTTTTAATCGATCTAACGATGTTCGTCCGTCCATCTGGCTGGCTGGACGGCTAGCTGGCTGTCCATGTAAATCTTGTACAGAAAGTACAGGTCGCAATTTTGAAGATAATTCAATGAAATTTGACACGTAAGACTCTCATGGCACGAGGACGAAGTCTATTGAAATTTTTTATGATTGGTTCATTATTTCACCTAGCCCCCATACAAATGTTCTCCCGGAATAGGGGTTTAGCAACCATAAATGCTTTAAATATAGCAATATTTTCATGAAATTCGATATATTGAAGTTTTGTATAAATATCAATCTTTGTAGCAAATTTCATGAAGATTAGTCCATAATTGATCATAGTTTCCATATAATACCCTCTTCCGAAAATCACGTTAACGTGCATAAATCACATACACATGTTAGTATCAAGTTTATATTCAACACAAATAAGTTTTATGTAAATAGAAATCACAGTGACAAATTTTATGAGGATCGCTCCATAATTTACCATAGCTCCCATATAAACCTATTTTCGGTAGTCACCCTAAAGTGCATAAATTCATATAAATGTTAGTATTAACGTAATATTCTGTATTTGTATATTTTCTTATACACTTAGCAAAAATATTGGTCCACAATAGTCCACATGTCTAATATAAGACCCTTCCACGTATTTTTATGGACATACACAATGCTGTGGGGTATCTTATGGTTGGCCTTGACCGACTATATCTTTCATACTTGTTTTATTTTGTTGCAGGGCGTTTTTAATTAATTTCTTTTACACCGATTTCTGTTTAGAAAATAAGCTGATTTTAAAGTTTTTTTTTTCAAAAGATCTTATTATTTTTAGTCATAATTGCAATCTTGAAAAGTAGTTTATTTTCTTCTTAAACTAGGCCATCGTACAAGTTTTGCTATAATTTAGTTTATTTGTCCCGTAATCTTATTTATTTCAATCTCGTAAGAAAATTCCAACAAATTTTAATGCATTCAAAAAATATTGTTCATCAAAATTTTATAAACTCCCAAATATCAAATGAATATGCAAGAAATTCATTCGAAAATGCCATTCGAAAATTTTAATATTATACATAAACTTTAAAATGCACTATTGGACTATATACTTTTTTGGAGGTATGAGTGATCAAATATCAATAACTTTTGAACGGATTAAAATTTTTGTCCCCGATTTTTTGTATGTTATTATGCACAAAATTGCACATAAAACAATAATCATTATAAATATAATTTTTTTGTTTTTTTTAATTTCAAATAAAATATTATGTAATAGGCGTATTTCGGAAAAAGTCATTCAAGGCTTTTGAATTTTGAAATGTGTGAGTCAGTAAATTGAAACACAACGCCTATAACTTATATACTTATAACTTCAGCCAAAGCTAACGGAACGCGTATTGAGGTCAAATATTTAAACTTTGGATGGACGTTCGGACGAACATATTTAAAATATTATATAGTTAACAAATGACAAAGGAGGGAATTAAATATTTTTTGCTCTTATTCATAATTTTCATAATATTTTCTTAATTTGTTCCTGAATTATAAACAAAAGGTTTCTACTAAATGAAAGATCGTTATATAAAATTTCATATTTATACTCAAATAAAATGAAATATTTTATTTGAATGAAATTTCTAATTACCATTAGGTAAAAATGAGGTATTTAATCAGAAAATTCATTTAAGTTAAAAGCTTTGGGAAAGACAAAAAAATTTACAAAAAAAAACAATTTTTGAAACAAAAATTTATATGTTGAAATCTTAAAAAATTAATAGTTCAAGTTGCACTTGATAAATAAAAGAATAAAAGACTAAAGTTATAAAACCGTTTGAAAATTTCTGCCCCTAAATATTAAAAATTTTCCTATTAAAAAAAAATTAATTTTTTATTCTGATTAAATTTAGCTGATTTCAGAACCAAATATCTTTGTAACTAAAAATTGAGCATGTTTTACATTAAGATCCATGTTAAAACTAAAATTATTCAAACATTGATTTTTATATCTTAACTTATTTTTGATCATTAACACCCCAAAAAAAGAACATAGCGTATCGTTTAAAAATGACTAAGTCTTGCGAGAGTATTAAAATACTCCCGGGAGTACTACGGTACTTTTGAATATTAGATAGTATCAAAAAAAAAAAAAAAAAAAGTATGATCGTATCAACTTTTCCATCGCTGCTACTACTCCTACCCTCTCTTTACATTATAGAGTAAAATAAGAGAGGGAAACAAAGTTGTTTATATAAATTTAGACGACAAGTTGAATGTGTGAACAAAAACTCTTATTCTTAAACTTGTTAAGAATGGTAAGAGAAGTAGAAAATAAGGAAGGGAGGGCGAAATAACATTATTCATAAATTCTATTCATAAATATTTTATATGTATGTATTTTTTCACATTCAATTAGTTAAAATTTGTAAACTACTTCGTACTCGTACAAGACTGCTGGAATTTTTCTTTATGAATAAATATTTTATTCTCTCGAAATGTTTTGTAATACACTACAAGTAGTCAAAGAAAAGAGTTTGTTAAATAATGAAATACAAACACTTGAGCACGTTTATATGAGAGTAGGAAGATGGAAAAAATAAGATGAAAATGTTTAAATAAATAAAAAGAAAAAATATTTTCTTTAAAAGGGATATAAGTCACTAACTTTTTGCCAGGAATGTTCAAGTTTTAAATTTTAAACAAAAAAAGAAACTAACTAAGAAAAGTTTGTTGTATTTGATTCACTTTCATTTTAAAGGGAAATAAAAGAAAACAAAAACAAATGGCTGAGACTTTGTTTAAGAATTTAAGAAAACTCTATGGGAAATGGCAAATGAAACAAAAGAGAAGCAAATTTTGAAAAAAGAAATGGTCGACGAAATTAACAAGTGTTTTGCAGTGAAAGTCGAGTGATAAAGTTTAAATAAACATAAGTTCCAAAATTCCTAACCAGCCAAAATCCCAAAAAGGAGATTTTTTATTTTACCCATCCATATTTATTGTTCGTCTGGTATTTAAAAGACGTTTAAAAGCGATTTTATTTAGAAACATATTAAGGTATTTGAAACCGCGTCCTATTAGATATCTTCAGAAAAGTATGAAATTATTAACAAACTTTTTATTAAAAAGAGACGGTATTTGATTAGGATTAAATGAATATTATGAATTTTGGGAAATTTCAAATTAAAATTTGTTTATTTGTTTGAAGTTTTTTTTATATTTTTACAGTGAAAAACTACTCGAGAAATAACATGGCGTACATTACAGGCTTTCTTGACGACATCATAAATCACTTCAAAAATGTTCCAAAACATACTCCGAATTTTGAGTTGTGTTTTTTTTTTAACTTTTTTTTGGGAAGTATAAGAATCAGGAGGGTTATTGTGTATTTCGTTTCGAAAGAAAATACTTCTTGAGTTTTAATATATAAATCACATAAATTCGAGCAATTTTCCTTTTGAAATTAGTTATAAAATAACTAGCAGGATTTGACACCATATACATTTGTTCATATTTTGGTAAAGTATTAAAATTTAATTTTTAAATAAGCTTTAAAAAATCCAACAAATTTTGGAGTTTATATATATATATATATGTATATATATATATATATAACACAAGCGTGGAAAAATTTCTTCGCTCAATATTATAAAAATTTAAAAAGAAGTACAAAAAAGTCTCACAAATTCACCTCTTATGGATTCTCATTCACTTACGACCATATATCTTTGATTTCATGTTTCTAGGTTAAATATTACAAAAAAATAAACGAAAATTACCATAAAGTCCCCCTAGTGAATTATTACCCACATGAGACCATGTATCTTTAATTTCTTTAGTTTCTAGGTTTAATATTAAGAAAATACCAAAAGTACCATAAGAAGAACATTCTAAAACGAAAATGTACTGAAGCGTACTAAAACTAACTATTAAGTACCATTTCCCTTGATTTCTAATTCACTCAGAATTAGAAACCATATTAGCTAAGTTTTATGCCAGTAAATTTATTTATTGAAAACAATAAAAAAGTACCAAGCCCCATTTTTTGCCCTAGTACAGATTCGATAAACTTAAATTTACCAAATGCTCACTGTGTTTAAATTTCCATGCCACAGATATGACTCAAACGATAGATATCTGCCTTCAAATTCTTAAAAAAAAAAAAATATGTCTTGCAAAAAGTACCAAACTTTTTACCCGCATTTGAACCAATGTACGTCTTGGTAACCGAATTCTAAATAACGTCCTGTTACCTTATTTGCTGTGATTAAATGAACCAACAAATCCTTGAAGCTTTCTCAAAATTGTCTCAATGAGTTTGAATCATATATAATTTCCCGTTTTTACCTCCGTTTAGGTACTTTTTCACTATGAATGTAACAAAAATTGTATTTCAATGAATTTCTAAATTGTAGTGGGTTTCTATTTTAAAATATTTATATTTATATAGAAATAGTAACAAAATGTTTATGAAAAAAGTACCACAAATAGGTAAGATTTTTACCCCTTAAAATACCATGTTCGAATTTCCAAAAAGTACATTTTTTTTATTTTTGGATTAGTTACGAATATGATATAAATTTTATTTCTATGTTTACTAGTTTAAAAGATACATAGCGTGCTAAAAAAAAAGTACCAAAATACAGCTTTTACCCATTTTTCCCACTAAAAGGTCAGAATTTAAAAAAAAAATACCAGAAACCTGTCCGCTTATATTTTAAATGAATAAGTATAGGTATTAATTTTTTTATATATATTAGTTCAAGAAATATAAGGTTACTGATCTTACCAATTTTTTCCATTTTTTTACTCCCTAAATATTCAAATTACCAAAAATCCCTCCTTAGTAGATCTATATGGCGGTAGACCACAGACCAAAATTCGTCTTTCTAACTATAGGAGTTTGGGCTGTGATGAATCAGTCAGTCAATCACTAAGTAACATTACTCTTTTATATGTAGATATAAAAGATAATAATAAAAAAGTTAACATTGTTATCCCTTAAATGTTCATGTATCTCAAAAGTACCATAAAACTTTGTTATAAAAACAAAGGAATACGAATAAAAATATATTCTAAGTCAAAGATAAATAAGTTACCAAAATACAAACATTTTAATCTTCAAATTTTTAAAAATTACCAGTGATTAAATTTGTTTTGCTATGTTTATTAGCTTAGAACGAAGAGTACCAAAAAGTACCATCACATCGATTTGTGAAATAAACGTTCGAGTTATCCAAAAATACCATACACTTGTATGTTTTTCTTTTTGAGTAAAGAAGAATATGATTGATATTGCTTTTTAATGTATATTTACTTAGAAGATGTGAAGAGTGCCAAAAGATAACACCACACCGATCTTATCCCCTTTCAAGCGGAAAAAAGTTCGAATTTCGGAAAGGCACGAAATACATAACTGCTGTTTTTTCAGTAGAAAAGTATAGAACATATCATTTATTCTTACATTTTACAGTAGGAGTAGAAAAATTTAAGTTATAAATTTTATATCTCTCCGCTAAGGCATTTGGCAATATTAGTATTTTTACATTTATAGTTGAAAAGGTACCAAAAAAGGAAAATTATTTACTTCTTAAATATTCGCTTTTCCAAAAAGTACCAAAAACGTATCTGATACTTTTTCATAAGAATAGTATATGATAGAAATTTGATTTATGTATATCTTTGCTTGTTAAGAATGTACACAGTGTAACAAAAAAGTACCCAAATAAAGTTGTTACCCAGTTTTACCCCCTAATCGTTCCAATTACAAAAAAAAGTGTAAAATGCATCTGCTAATTTTTTGATTATTGTATAATTTTATAGTTTGGAAGATATTAAGTTACTAATTTCTTTCGTTTTTACATGAACAATTTATTCATATAAGTACGATCACTTTAGAAATTATATTAGAAATGAATAAAATAATATTTAAAACTTCATACACAAAATATATTTAGTCTTTAAGAAAATAAAAGGTTCCAGATACGAATAATTATAGAAAATTAGTAGCATATGTAAGTGTATTTTTTAAAAGACTTAACGAGAGCTTTAATAAAATATAAATATCAAATGACAGATGCTTTATTTTATGCATCTAGCTCCGCTCCAGATGAGTTTGCAGGATACGACCCCTTAAACTTAAATACACCTCTGGTATAAATGTGTGAACTTTTATGTAAATAGGGCTAGTCGTTTGGAAATTATTTGATTCTGGGCCTGCTGTACAATGCTGCGTATGAGTAATATTCATTATTATATATATGTATATTATATGTTTCTGTAGTTTTCGTGAATATTTTAGATACTGTAAAGAAAATGACAAAGTAAAAATATATTAAAAAAAACACTTTTTTCACGAAATAAAAAAATCAGCAAAAATTTCAAATATTCCAAAACAAAACAAAAACAAAAACATTACGACAACATATTTTATATATACATATATACAATTTGAAGGGCTAATTTATATCCTTTTATCACACACACACACATTTAAAATAAATAAATAAATATTTACAATAATAAGCATAAAATTCTTTTCTAAATTACAATTTAATTAAAAATTACACTCTAAAAAATGCTTGTGAAATTATTACTATAGAGTAAGTAAGCTTTCATATAGAATTGCAGAGAATGTGTAAATTTAGGTAAAATATGTTTGAAAAAATCAATTACTTACTTTTGTCTACAAAAATAAATATAAAACGTAGTATTTGTAACTTATTTAAGTTTATAATATAGAAAAAAAAACATTTTAAATTCATTTTTATAAATTTTGTGGGTAACTTAAATTCTAAAATGAGCAAAATATAAAATGTCAAAATATTGCTTCTGAAGAAATAAAAAGCAGCAGAAAGTCACTAAGAAATTTTACAAATAATAAAAACAATACAAACAATGAATAAAGTTAGGTATAAGATATATCAAAAGTCAAATAACATCCCAAGAGATTGTTGCATTAAGGAATTGGAAAAGGAATTTTATATCCGTAAGATATCCAAAAATTCGGAAACCGTATTAAGACTAACGTTGTATGTGATGATGGCGATTGACGACTTTTAAACAGTGATGCCAACTATTACCAACACAAAAAGCGTAGAAATGTTTAAAAAAGTGCTAAAAAGAGCTAAATTTAAAAAGACAACAATTTGCGATTGGTAATTATGGTATATATAAAGTAAAATTACATAAAAATTTATAACAGTGTACTTTTCAAATAAAACTACACCCAAAAAGTTTAATTCTTAAACTTTTTTAAACATTTTCAATCTCTCTCCAAAATGTTCTACCGAATTTAAAAATCTAGCGAGGAGACAGGCAGCAATGACAAAGACAATTCAATTATTAAAAAGCAATCAAGACTTTTTATCGCCTTTACGTCTTTTATTTTATTTTATTTTATTTGTTTTTTTTTTTTCCTCAATACCATTGAGGTTATTGAGCTTGCGGATATAAAACAAACAATAAAAGTAAAAAATTCCTTTTCAAGATCACACATAGGGGAAAATAAAGTTGAAATACATAAATACCAGAGACACATTTTCTTTTAGGGTAGTAGCAGTAGTAGTTAATTTCATTTGGTAGTGTATTTTACCTATAATTTATTTATTATTTTTTTTGTTTACTTTTAACATTATTTCTCTTTTTGTTATGAACTTTTGTTGTTTGTCATCTATTGCTACAGAAAGTTTAAAATATTTTTTAATTTTCAGGCTTGATTTAATTTTTCCACAATACAAAAGCATGTCATACAAATACTATTTCATATACACACACACTTCTTTCACTTAGGTATGTGAGATTCCAAACACAAATACAAAAGAAAAAACACTTAAAACACATTTCTTTTACTTTTAACACTCGAAAACAAAAATTTCCTATATTTAAGTCCTTTTTTAAGTAAATAACAAAAACAACAATAACAATAGAAGTAGTAGAAACAATACAACAAACAAACTCAAGTTCAAACAAAGTGACAAAAAAAAAATACAAATAAGTAAAAGTAAATTAAAACCGAAGAATTTTATATTTGACACGCAAGTAGCGAAAAGAAAGTAGTAAGAAGAACTTTGTCTAAGTTTGGAGTAAAAAAACAAGCTTGAGAACCGTGTTCGTTTGAAAGAATTGCAAGTAGCTAAGCTGGTAGCTCTTAAAGGATTCATCAACTTTTCCCAGTTACATATATATATATATATATATATATATATATATATATGTTGGACAAATACCAGAATAAGTATATTTAAGGTTTTGTTCCTGTTTTTCTCTTTTTTTAAAGGCAAGAGTAAATGATTGTTGTGTAAAAATTTACTTAAAGGATTTCGAAAAAGAAATAAATAAAGAATAAAATATATTAATTAAGTGAGTAAGAGTGTATAAGTTTTAATGTATATAAAATGTTTAGTGGTGTTATTTTTAACACCTTTTAAAATCAATGAAAAGAGGAATTGAGATAGTATGAATTAAAGAAATAATTTTTTTGATTTACGTACATTAAACAGAATAAGGTAAACAATTACCACCAAACTTAATTTTTTTCAATAGATTTTGGAAAAAGCACAAATACGTAATAGTTAATATTATTACCCTCCACCAAAGATAATTTCTACAATTTTCGTTTAATACCCCAAAAAGTTTATTAAAGAGGTTTTCAATAAGAACGGGTCGGTGCTAAAATTAATTAAAACAAGCTAAGTGTGTGACATTAATAATATTTTTGAAAGATTCATTTTCATATGCCATTAGCTAAGTTACCAGACGTCCTTGAATGAACGTAATTGTCAAGACATTTAAGAAGTTGTCAAGTTACCAGTTCAAATGTAATTTTTCTTTTTAATGCCGTAAATAAACTTCAAGAACAATATTAATGACTTTTGAAATATTTATATTGAGTCAATTAGGATATTCATTTTACTCGACTTTTTCATAGTTCGATTAATCAAATCACTAGGAAATGCTGTTTTTAAATTAATCGAGTAAAGCCTTTAAGTTACTCGAGTTATTCCAATAAATTATACCTTAACATTTTGATCGTTTTTTGAATATTTGAAATTTTAGTGCTTCGTTAAAAAAAGAAATCAAAAATAATGTTAACAATTAATTTCAATAAAATATAACATTTTTTGAAAATGGCAAAAATTCCCTTTCTGTAATAGTCTTTCAAAAATAATATGTAATAAAAATTTAAATTTGTGTCTCTCGTTTCTTAAGATCATGGTTTCTATATATTTAATTAATATTTCAAAAGACCTATAAGTATCAACTGAATTTGTTGATGTTCGGATATTGTTGTCCGTAAAGCGAGTATATATTTATGTAATAAAAAAAAATATATTGAATTTACTTTAGATAAAAAAAATTCAGCAATTATTAATTTAAAGTATGAGTTTACTGCTTAGCTCAATTTTAAGTCCAAATCCCTTTTGTAGCATAAGTTTCATCCAAGCCATCATCATTATATCAACTAAACCATGCTGAAAAATGTCTTTAAAACTAGTTAAGAAAGGAAATTTTTGAAATATATTTTTATTATTTTGATTAATCAGCATTCTTACTAAAAATTATTGATTTTAATTTAATCGAACAATTATTATTTCTTTACAAAAACACACTAGACGAGTTGTAATGATAAAATAACATTGAGTTTGAGTTGTTTTTCAATTTCAATTGAGAGATTTGTAAGATAGGAAATATAAACAAAATAAAAAACAGTTTAACACTTTGAATTACTTTGGTTATTGTTTTTCTGACTGATGCATTATGAGAAACAAAGTGTGTATTGATTTTTGAAAAGTATTTTTTTATACCGTTTCTTTTTATTTTTAGCAAATTACCATTTTATTTATTTGATTTTAATTTGTCGATTATTCGAATAAACGTTATTCAATTGAATACCCTAGAGTCAACATAAAGAAGCTGTACCATATGTTTAATTTATTTTTTCTAATAACGCATTTCTTAATATTTTTCCATGACCCAAACAGATATGCAATGAAAGTACTTATATAATATATTTATATAAGTACTTTCATATAGGTTTGATATAAAAAGAAATAGATCATTGGCGAAAGGTTTTTTTTTTTGGAAATCACGCTCATTTTTCAAAAATGTCAAATATGACTAGTGTCCGCCAAGACTTCGCAAGGTGGCACGACTCTGAATGGTTTAATTTTTAATGACTTTTGTGTAAAGATTGAGCAAAATTTGAACGACGGTCTACACTATTTTGATTTTGAAAGCATCACACATGTTTTGGAACTATCTTTGGAACTAGCATTTTTTTTTAATAATTCTACGCAGAAAAAAGTCACCAATCACCAAATATATTAGTAAATAATTTAATCAATTAAAAACTTTTTTTAAATTTGCACATCTCATCAAAATGGTTATATCAATTACTAAAAACTCTAAAAATTGAAAAACAGAAAAATTTTTCCAATTAAAAAATTTATCAAATCAATCAAGTATGATGATTGAATGAATTAAAAATTTAAGTGAGAAATAAGATTTTACTTAAATTTTATTTTTATTTTATATTTACTTGAATATATTTATTCAATTTAGATGCAAAATGAAACAATTGGGTTAATTGAAAAATATACGGTAATAATTTTTACTGTGTATAACTTGTCAACCGTTAGAGGCATCGCAATAAAAAAAACTATAAAAGAGGATGAAATTTTATTCAGCCTAAGTATTTCTTATATGTGTATACATATTAAACCGATGTTCTGCTGGATCAATTGGATCTTGTACTAGTTCTAGTCAAAGTCCCAATTCAAAATTCCGACTTTTTGAGTAGGGTGAGAAACTGACTGCCACAGCTTCTTCTATACACTTTTAGAAACAGTGTCGTTGTTCTCGACCGATCATTGATTTATTTGACGTACTTGTTTTCTTTATTGTTTACAGAATGGGTTATCAATATTTACACTAACGAACACTAATTTTGATAATAAAGTTTTATCAGTTAGATGTGTCTGTCCGTAAAATTTTGCTATTGCATCACTGCAATTAGTCCATAAAAGGCTGTGTTGAATCTTGTCGTTTTTTCGCACTAAAAAGGTTCGATTTCTTAAAGATATTATAAGTGATCACAGCTTTTCTTTATTTTTGCTCTACCGGCTATCGTTTGCAAGAAAAACACACATTTTTAGGGATTTTATAGGTGATCACAAATTTCGGTAATTTTTTGCTCTATTGGCTCTAGTTGCTGAAAATTGCAAATTTTTCAAGGATTTTATATTTTATCATAGATTTCTTTATTTTTTACTCTGACGGTTATACCTGGAGTACTCCTGTAGTATTGAAATAAAAAAAGTATACTGTAAATAAAATTAATTTTTGTTATACAATATTTTTCAGATTAACAATCTGATAAGAAATGTCAGTCCAGATTTGACGATTTTTCTAGCATATCTTGCGTTTTGCCGATTTTTTCCTTATAGCGTTCTTCTTTAGCGTTCCGTTTTTCGCGATTTTTCTCACTGGTGATTTTTTCCCGTTTCAGCAATTTTTTACACTTTAGGAAATTTTTTTAATTTTGGAGATTTTTGTATTTTGGCATTTTTATTTCGTTTTTGCAATTTTCCCTCATTTTATAGATTTTTTTTTTTCATCTTTTTTATTTAGGCGATTTTTTTGTTTTGTCGTTTTAGCGATTTTTTTTCATTTTTCGGATTTTTTTATTCGTTTTTTATTATGGTGTCGTTTTTTTTTTCATTTTGTCTTTTTTTTTTTGATTTTGGCGTTTTTTTTTTCGTTTTGATTACTTTTCTATTTTAGCATTTTTCGTTTCAGATTTTTTTCGTTTTAGCGATATTTTTTATTTTAGCCCCTTTTTCGATTTGCCATTGTTTTACAATATTTTCAATACTACAACAATCAGAAAATAATTGATTATTATATTATCACATAATAACTTTTATTTATGCTCGAAAAAACATAAAAATGAAAATATAATCCTCAAACTTTTATATAAATCTCACAAAAAGTACAGTTCCTGATTTTAGATAACCAAAAAAAAAAAAAAAGAACAATAAAATGGGAATTTGCTAAAAATGAAAAAAACAAAAGACTTTTCAAAAACCAACACAAATTTTTTTAATATTTCTACTTTGTTTCTCATAATGCATCAGTCAGAAAAACAATAACCGAAGTAATTCAAAGTGTTAAACTCTTTTCTGTTTTGTTTATATTTCCTATCTTACAAATCTCTCAATTGAAATTGGAAAACAACTCAAACTCAAAGTTATTTTATCACTACAACTCGTCTAGTGTGTTTTTGTAAATAAATAATAACAATGTCATTACTTTGAATTGAGAGAGTTATCTAAGAGACTTGATAAATAAAATAGAGAAGAGTTTGATATTTTAAAAATTTTTATTTTCTGATAATCTTTGTTGTGAGATTTGTCTATTTACTTCGAATTTTTGCATTTTTTGTTGACATTCGTGTTGTGTATGTGAAAAGAGCGAATACTCGCTTTCCCGACCAATGATTTATAGCGTAAGCGTAAAAGGAATAACAAAAAATGTGTTTTCCTATTAATTACTACTATTTTATTAGTGATCACCAGTGCTACCAGGAGCTTCATACAAAAAAGGCTAAATGTCCTAAAAAATACATCTAGAAAAAGCTAATATTATTTTTAATTTCAAAACTTAGTTTTTTCCATTCCTATTAGATATTGATACCTTTTTAATGTAATACATTTTTAATTGTATTAAATTTGTAAATAAAATTTTAAAAATCTCCCAAAAAATACCCATACAATTTGGGTCATATTTCATATTAAAAAATACCCAATATTTTGAAATGATTTTTCGTAATTTTTAGGTTGTAATTCGTTTTTGACTAAACATTACCAAGTTTTTTGGTGATTTTTCGCTTTAATATTTTTTAATTTATAAAAGCGGAAATAATTTTTTAAAATTACATTTATAAAATTTTTTTACGATTAGTGACGTATATATATTAAAAATAAATTATAATTAATTTAGTAAGTCCATTATGATTAGTTTAATCATATTATATTTATAGAATGAAGAGTTGCAGGCGAAAATTTTCGTTCAATAACAAAATCGTGCGAATAAATACAAAAAATGCTTAAACGAATGATTCAGTAAAATAAAAATAAAATTTTAGCTTTTTTAAAACAATTTTTAAGACTAAAAAAGGCTAGAAAAGAGCTAGAAGCCTCGAGGCTAAAAGCAAAATAAAAAGGGCTATATTCAGTCTTAAAAGGGCTAAACTGGCAACACTGGTGGTCACAATTCTTCTTTGTTTTTACACTAGCGACTATAAATTCCAAGAAAAATGTGATTTTACGAGTATAAAATTTTAAAAATAATTCTTTAAGGGATTTTATAGATGATCAAAAATATTAAAATTTTTTTTGGTCTAGTGGCTCTGTGTTTGATAATTTGTCAAGTTTTGGTGATTTTTCCATTTTTTGGACTTTTTATTTAAGAGTTTTTTTTTTTTTTTTTTTTTGGTGAATGTGCATTACTAGAAAAATATTCTTTTTTTTTACTACATCTCTGATATTTTGATGTATATATCATATATCTATGTTATCGGGAATCTTCATAAACGACATAACAACCAACATACGGGTGGACGGATAGACGAACATCGTTGTTTCGACTTATTTTATGGAAGGAAAATAAATTATACACATAGCTTTTATATCTATCGTTTACACCTGTAGTGAAGGGGATAAAAAAAACTACCTTTCAAACACAATTCCAATGCTAGAGACAAGAATCATCATTACGAATTTAGGCAACAGTGTTAAGACCAAACAAGTTATGCGTGGAACTCCACAAGGAGGTGTGATTTCTCCGCTGTTGTGGCTTATTGTCCTGTGCGAATTGGAAGACAAGGGAGTGAAAGTCGTGATATCATGTCAACTGCTCTGACTACACTCAGTGACTGGGCCAAAGAATGTGGACTAGGAGTGAATCCGGGCAAGACAGATCTGGTGCTTTTCACCACAAAGACCAAGATTCCGAGCTTCAGACTACCACGGTTAAAAAACTGTGACAATACTATTAAAGTCCTATTCCCCACCAGGAGTGAATGGAGAAGGGGAAATCTTCTTGAACAATTTGGAACTAGGATATACACTGACGGCTCAAAGATGAACTGCGGTGTCGGCTCTGGTGTCTTCTCTAATGATCTTGGAATTAGACACTCATGTAGACTCCCTGACGAGGCAAGTGTATTCCAAGCGGAAACACTAGCGGTCAGAGAAGCGTGTAAACTAATTCGCGATAGAAATATTCAAGGGAATATTGGTTTATTTGTCGACAGTCAAGCGGCAATACTATCACTCAAATCACCGAAAACTACCTCTATTCTAGTCAGACAGTGTAAAGAGGAACTGCTAGGACTAAGTCGATTATATGACATTACTATAGTCTGGGTTCCTGCGCATAGGGATTACTATGGTAATGAACAGGCAGACGAATTAGCCCGGGTAGGCTCTGCTATGAATGCCTCCTTATCGGTTTCTGTCGCAATCCCGTTAGTAACAGTCAAAAGCAGAATCCAAAAACACTTTCTAGAAAAGGCAAAAAATAGATGGCAAAATCTGGAAAAATGTAGAGTCGCGAAAGAAACGTGGCCTACCTACAACGAAAAACGCTCAATGCAACTCATTGGCTACAAACGCAAAGACATCTCGAGACTAATAGCAGTGTTTACAGGTCACTGGACGATCGGAAAACATGCAAGCAGACTTGGTCTCCCTTACAATGAATATTGTCGTAGTTGTGGCAATCGCGGGAAGGAGGAGACAGCATTTCATCTTCTATATGAATGCCCAGCCTAGAACGCCTCTTGAGATATCTGACACTAGACTCAGTGACATCATTAAATATCTCAATGCTACAGGCTGGATCTAATTAATTTATGTTCTCATTGTTCTTGCCTACATTTCTATCTCATTACAGACTCAATACAACTCATTCACCTGGCAAGTAGTGTGGTTCCGTCAAAACGGATTCTAACGAGTCTAATTGATTGCCCGTAAGGTTACGGGCTACCACGTAAACCAACCAACCAACACAATAGCTTTTTCAAAAATTTTACCATTGCTTTTATTTAATATCATTATTTTTTAGCATTATAATGCTAATCTTGAGTATATAGTAGTTATAAAGATCTGCGTTAACAAAAATGAAACAAATTATCATTTATAATTTAATTTAAAGTCCATCTACAAAAGGAAACAACATTTTATTACAATCGAAGGCGTTTTTACTTTAAACCAAAATGACTGTATCTTAAACAGTAATTACCTTTCATTACATTCATTAGGAAACGTAAATTTACAACTTTTGTATTAAAATAAAAACATTTTATTTACCACGAAATATTCGAATTACTACTCACCTGCTGTGGTTTAAACCGCCCCTTCTATACGTGTACGACAAATGTGAATTAAGACATTAGACAATCATAGACATTATAGAACATTGTAGAAGGGAAAGAAAAAGAAGAAAAGTTTATTCTTTTACTAAAACTAAAACAAAGCAAATCTAAATAAATACTTAATTAAAGCATGAAAACTTTAAGAAATATTAAATAATGAATGATATTTTTCTACTTTAAAATGTTTAAAATATTGCAACAATTTTTATAATTTAATGTTGATTTAATATAATTTTGTTTAACCACAAATAAAATAAAAATTAATTTAGTTTTAAATTAAAAAAAATATGTATAATAATATAAATATGAAAACAAGTGTATTTTCCTTAATTAAATAAATTTCTTCAAAATAAATTTCCTTAAAAAAGTTACTTTAAAACTATAAACAACTTTCAATTAACACTTTTAATCAAAACCCTTTTTTGTTTATTTTAATGTTGACGAAAACTTTATTTGTTTCATTGTTATTTTTAATGTTACTACACTCTAAAAAATATTACTAATATAATAGTAATAATAGAATAAATTTCTAGCTAAAATTATATTTCCTTTTTTCTATCTTTGTATTACAGTTAATTGACTTTTGGCATTTTTATGACTTTAAAACATTTTAACAAAAATAACAACGATAACGTGGCTGGGGTTGTTGTAACCAACCAACAGACAGCAAATTTTTAAACTAAAGCACAAACGTTGTTGCTGCTGCTACAGCTAGTAGCAGCAAAAATCTTGGAACCAAACCTACAAGAACAAACTGGGCACTAAGTAAATAAGTTGTTCTACATATTTAAAAATTTACTTTTTATCTTTTTCATAAAATAATGGAATATTTAATCACATTTTCATAATAAAGAGAATAAAAATAAACATAATTGTTTAAACACAACAAACAGCACAAGATGTTCTTTAATATTTTATTTTTTTTTTTTTTAGTAATAAAACATAATGTTGTGTTGTAGCAAATTCATGAAAAATTTGTTCTTTGTTTTCAAAGAAAATTTTAAGGAATTTTTGTTGAGGATTTATTTTTATTATTATTATTATTTTTTTTTTTTTTTTTTCTTTTCATTAGCTGTCTACTTACCTGTCTGTATGTCAAGCTGTTTTTTTTTAAAGGGGGAGGGGGGCTTTCAATTTGGAATATATTTGGGAAATTTATTCGTGCTAGTATTTCTTTGTTTGTTTGTTTCTTGCTATAGGATGTATTTGAATTTGGAATTGTGCTACAAAATAGAACCAAATTTGTGTTTTTTGTTTTAAGCATTTTTCAAAAATTATTAATTTACAAAGAAATGTGATAATGAAAAAAATACAAATTTTCAATAAAGTAAAAATAGAAAATAGAAAAAAGTAGACAATATTGGTTTTTTCAAAAAACTGTCAGTTTTCAAAACAAGTACCAATTTCAAAAAAAAGTACAATAGTTTAAAAAAGTACCAATTAAAAAAAAATATGTCAAATTTGAAAAAGTAGCAGTTTATTAAAAATTTTAAATCTTTTAGGAATTTTCAAAAAATACCCAAATATATTTTTTAAAAAAGAAAATTTAAGAAACGTACCAGTTAAAAAAAAAAAAAAACATTTTCATAAAAAAGTACCAATTTTTCAAATATCACCATTTTTTTAAGTACAAAAAAATACAAATTTAAAAAAGTACTCACTTTTATACAATTTCTAGTTAAAAAGTACTAACTATAAAAAAGTACCAAATTTTCAATAAAAATATGCTAAAAGGTACAAACATTAAGAAAAGTGCCAGTGAAAAAAAAACATAAAAATCAACAATTTTTAAGATAGTATTTTTCAAAAAGGTTCTATTAAAAGCAAAAAATTAAAAATAAATAACAATTTCTACTTAAAAAAAATAGTACCAAATTTTATAAAAAAAAGAAATTTTTCAAAAAGTTAGCAAACAATTCCATAATTTCGAAAAATGACCGAGTTTTTTCCAAAAATAATTATTTATATGATTATTTACATACATATAAAATCTTCAAAAACCAATTTAAACAAAAGTTGTAATTTTAATACAAATCCAAATTTATATTTTTAAAAATGTACTAATTTTTCAAAAAAGTCCCAATTTATATTCTCCAAAAAAGTACACTTTTTCAAAAAGTTAATACCTTCACAAAAATCATTAATTTCTATTTTTCAAAAAAATTAAAATGTCAAAAATGTACCATTAAAAAAAATACTTTTTCAAAAAGAACACCAATTTAAATAAAAGTACTTATTAAAAAGATACCAATTATCTAAGGAATACATATTTTTAATTAATTTAATTAGCAAAAATTTTTATTTTCTCAATAAGTCAAATTTTTTATTCAAGTGCAAATTTTCAAAAAAGTAAATAAATAAATAAAAAAAAAAATAAACAAATTTTTAAAAAAGTACCAATTTTTGGAAAGCACTAATAATCTAAAAAGTACTAATTAACAAAAAAAATGCCAATTTCTATATTCCAAAAAAGTGCCAATTTTCAGACAACAATTTTTGTTTTTTTTTTAAGAACCAATTTATAACAAAATACCCATATTTATTCTAAAAAAAGTACATTTTTTTTTAAAGTACCAATTTCCAAAAAAGTAATAATTTTGAAAAATTAAAAAGAAATAAATAATTCAAGATCTACCTTTTTTACAGAAAGAATAAAAATAGTTCTTTTAGTTTTAACCACGAAAACCATTAAAGTAGTTATTTCGGTTTTTTTTTTTTTATTTTTAGTGCCTAATATTCTATGACAATATTTTAATACCTCTTCAATCAGAGTAGGGTATGCTTGTATATATGTATATTGGCAATAAAAATAAACAACACGTGCATTTGTTTTTTCGGGAAACATATAAAATGTAGTGAAATCATTTAGAAGGTAAATAATGTCTTGAATTTATTATCATTATCATACCGTTTCATATACAATAATTTCCAACTGGCTGAAATTATACACAAATACATGAACATAATTACATACATATAAGAACTTATAAGCGAACATGTACATATAAGACTTAATTTTGATGTTTCATTATGTTTTGTTACTTGACAAGTCTATATTTATAACAGAAAAAAATCGTTTGAAATCAAAAACTAACAATTATCTTTGTTTATTCATGTATGTTTGGCTGTGTGTACAAGACGATATTAATTAAAGTTAAAACTTTGATAACTAGGATTAATTTGTAATATGTTTATCTTTATAGGAATACAAGAAAAATATCTACAATATAATTAGATGTCTATATTTTATTTGGTATTTTAATTTGAATTGTAACTGCTTCGATGAATAAAAAAATTATAACTCAAATTAATTCTTAGATAGATAGATAGATAGAGAAGGTTGATGTGCTACCAGAAAGTACCACATCTCCACCCAGAGACCGATCTTGGTCCATTGTGAGTTGCTTCGTTGAAAGAGCTGTGAAATATATAATATAGAATGCAGAATATAGGAGAGTAGAAGTAGAAGAGAAAAGAGTAGGAATGAGAACGAATCATATAGGGGGATTAGCAATGTTACCAATCCCCCTAGGGTTATAGGATCTGCGTCCCGAACGTCACTCAGCCCATCGAGGAATTGGCTACCCAGCCATTTCATCCTACGATGCTGCAATCGTGGACAATGACACATAATGTGCTCAATAGACTCGGTCTCGTCGACGTCTCCACACATTCTACAAAAATCGGAATTGCTAGCGTTCCATCTAGACCTCATCTTCCCTATCAAACAGTGACCCGTTATGGCCCCTATCATGATTCTTAAGCTCTTCCTATTCAACCCCAGGAGAGTGCTAGTGCCTGCATTGTTTAGTGCCGGCCGAATTGGTTCTGACCAAGATCCAATCATTGATCTTCCCATAGAAAAAACTTAGTGGTGGTTTCACATAGTTTTCCCTCTCCGAGACATTCTTTGCTGCGCCTTGCCTTGCCAGTTCATTGCCTGAAATATTGTAGTGGCCAGGCACCCAGCAGAGTCTCACCATGTAGTCCTCCATCAGCTCCCTCAGTGTCTTCTTACAGGCAGCAACTAGCCTGGATTTCACCAAATGTGTCCCCAAGGCCTTCAGAGCCTCCTGACTGTCTACATAGAGAGTGACTTCGGTACCCCTCGCAACGTTTTGCCTGATTATTTCTGCGGCTTTCAGGATGCCGATAATCTCAGCCTGAAAAACGCTGCACTCATCAGGGAGTCTAAATGAGCCATTCAAATCCGTGCCCATAATATAGACCCCCGCACCAGTACCTGCGTTCATCTTTGATCCGTCCGTGAACACTGCACAACCTTCATATAGTCTCTCAGTGCCGTACCAGATCTCCCAAATTAATTCTTAAATAAAGCATAATTAAATTTTTAAAAACTTTAAGACTTAAAATTACCAGAAATCATCTATATCAAATATAATAGTCGTTTTTCTTTAATTGTGTTATTTTTTTCCATGGTACATATTTTATTATAAATCAATACTACGAAAATATTCTCTTCATATTTATATTTCTGTACTTTACAATATCATATTGTATTTAAATGTGTGACATACATATAAATTTGACGACACAAACTCACAACAAGTTCAAAAAAAAACGTAAAATTCCAAGAATTCCAATGAGTGTTTGTAAAAATTGCTACAATAATGCTTTCAGTTGTTATTTGTACGTAAAATTTTCAAAAATTCAGTCGCACTAATTCAGTACCCCTGCAAACATTTTTCATTGCAGAAGTCACTAAGAAGAGTCTTTCATAAGTTGAAATTCATCGCAAAAACTATTGACAAAGTATCATTAAAATCATCTTCCGTTGGAAAAAACTGTTCCTCCTGGAAATCTCGAAAAGGACACTTCAAAAAATATCGAAAAAAAATTTCTGGACGACACCTGGACAATGCTCTCAGAAGTGTCGTCTAAGTCTCTTCTATAAGATGATTGTGCACTTTCACTATTTCTGTATTTATAATTAAAATTAAAATTTTTTAATATTTCATAATTATACATTTTTATTTCACACATATTTACCAAAGTACATTATAAAAGAAGAAATTCACATAAAAATTAATTTTGTATTTGGGGAACTTCAAATCAGATCCTCATGAAAAACTTATAAAGAATTCCGGTACCTTTCAAAGAAGAAAAGAAGATTTATAACAATTTTTATAATTAAATTATATTTAGATTGCCTTTTATACATAGAATTTGACAAGACATTTTTATATGCAAATACTTGTCTGTTTGATGGAGTTTTTCCTAAAAAAAAAAAAAATTAAAAAATTTAAATTGTGAGAAAAGTACGTTTTTATTAAATGAAATGTTAATAAGATTTGTTTACTTTTTTTTTAAATATCCTTTGTTGATTATAATTAAAGCCAAACTGCACCTAAGTTAAATTATAACTGGAATACATAATTTTATCTGATTCTCTATTGTAAAAAAACTAACAATCTTCCTAACACACGCCAAGAAGATTAATGCGTAATATTAATGTATTTTGTTTTTGCTAAATTCGACTTGTCGTCATAGTATCTTCCAGAAGTAACTTCAAAGTATACTTTGGGAAGATGAAAGGACGATAAAAATGTATTTTGTTTTTATAAATTTCGTAAACACTTCTGACAATTATCTCAAAGCCACTAAGAAGTGACGTATGGATGATTAATGCACAATAGCAATATATTTTGTTTTTGTAATTTTCGAACAATCTTCCGACAAACATCTAAATGTGACTAATAAGTGACGTCTGTAAGATTGTCAAGAAATTTACCTTCCAAATTTTTGAAGGGACTTATGCAACAAGCCTTTAAATATTTAGAAGAACTAATCGTCCAGACATCACTTCTTAGTGACCTCTAAATGATTGTCGGAAGATTGTTCGAAATTTATAAAAAAATAAAAAATACAATGTTATTGCATATTAAATGATCAGATGTCACTTCTTAGCGACTTCTAGATAATTGTCAGAAGTGTGTACGAAATTTATAAAAAAATACATTACTACCATCTTTTCAACTTCTAAAAGTATACTTTGTAGTCACTTCTGGAGGATAATATGATAACAAGTCGATTTTAGCACAACAATTTTTCTGATATTTATTTTCTATTGCATTAGTCACATTTTTTAACTAGTCAACAAAGGTTATTTTAAAATAAAGAAAATCTTATTAATAATATCACACTTTTACTTAATAATATCAGACCTTTTTCACCATTTTAATTTATTTTAGCAAAAACTTTATCGAACAGACAAGTTTTTTATATTAAAAAAAAAAAAAAATTTAAAACTTTATTGTAATTTAATTTAATTGCATTTTCTGCACAAATGGTAATCTAAATATAATTTAATTACAAAATTTGTTAATAATTTTCTTTTCCTTAAAGGTACCGGGATTCACCATAACATAAGATTAACATTGTGTAAATTGTTTCTTTTGAAATATACAATAAATCAGCCTAAGCACAAAGAAAATTTGAAAATTTATTTTTGTTAAAATAAATTTTAATTTAAAATGGATTTTTTTCTTTTTAAAACTCATACATTAAAAAATTTTAATTTTTTTCAATGAAAAATTATAATAAACAAAATATTCATAAGTTTTCAAAAAAATAACAAACAAAACGATTTTTTTTAGAATTTAAAACGAAATTTTAAAATTTAGTTTGAAAAATGTTTTATGGTAAGAAATTAAATAATCGATTTTATGGGTTTAAAACCGACTTTTTAGCTTTTGTGGTTAGGCTGAATTATTATGAAACATTAAAAACACAATTATTTTAATTATAAATTCAGAAATGGTAGAAGTGCAAAATCATCTTCTAGAAGAGACTAATATGAGCCTTTTGTGAGTATCGTCCGGGTGTAGAAGAAGACTCTTACTTCACACTAATGGAAGTGTCCTCTTCGAGACTTCAGACTGAAGATGATTGTTATGATCCTTTGCTTTGGCGATGAATTTCAACTTCTGGAAGACTTTTGTTAGTAACTTCCGCAAGAGAAAATGTTTGCAGGGAACATTTACATGAAATATAACAACGTGGGTTGCTATAAATTCAAGTATTCCACTAAATACTTATGATATGTGTATGTGTTTATTAAACAAATTCATGCAAAAATAAAGCACATGAAGAATAGAATAAAAAAGTTCACGTGTAATCCTAGTTTTTACAGTGAGCAATAAAATTATACAAATGTTATACATCATTAGAAAGAACAAGCTAGGAGCTTTCAGTCAACCTATAAATGATTTATGCAGCTAAAGAAATATAAAAATTAAACAAATTAAACGAAACTGTACCAAAGTCGTCAAGAATGTTCTTAGTAACAATTTTAAGTTCCTATCCTAAGCTTTCTTCGGCAAGAGTTATACATCATTAGGAAATAACAAGTTAAAGAAAGGCCTTCAATAAAGCTATAAGAGATGGTAAATTTTGTAAGAAAACCCTTTATTAACATGATTTTAGTTTTAACTCATAAGGAATATGGGTGGTATAGGTAAAATTTAATAAATATGTTCATCATACTTACTCAGACAGATAAATTGCTGTTATTAACAAGTGCTTTTGTGCTTTAGCAAAATTTACTTTCCCAACGCTTTGTGCAAAACTAATTGACAGGGCAACCAAAAATATACTCAAAAATATTGCACATTAGAAAAAAATTGGTAGTAGTTGAGAAGAGAAAGATTTCTTAAAAATGTTAAAACAGTTATATGTCATATTTAAAAAGCATAAATAAAAAGTAAAAATATGCTAAGATTTTCTTTTAAATTATAACTTGCATCATTGTTATGGCATGTTCATTAACCCTTATAAGGCGCAAAAGCGATGTTATTTAGCCCCCTTCAAGTGTTTAATTTGGCACTAAATAATTTAATAAACCGATTTAGCGGTATCCATCCGTTATTAATGTAGATATTCTGATCGAATTGCAAGATATCTTAATGAAATTTGACATATAACTTCCTTTTCAGTGAAGTAAAAATTATAAAAATTTGTTCCCGAAATACGTTTTCACTTTAATAGAAACAGATCTATTAAAGTCAAAATTATGATACCTAATTTTGTGACTTTCGGCCCAAATTAACACCCCATTGAAAATCATTTTTGAAAAATCATAATTGCATACATTTTTCATAGACGTTAGTATCGAATATCGATTACAAAAATCTTATGTTTCAACTTTTAAGAGTTATAAGAAGTTAAATGATCATTTACACGATATTAGTATTTTAAATGTTTTTAACATTATTAAGTAATAACCCAGCAAAACTTTTTGGTTTTCGGTAATAGCAACTATTTATTAAAGTAGTTTCTTGGTAATGAGCCGTCATTATTATTTGCCTACTCTGTATTACATTACTCAATAGTATAATAGCGCAGTAATACAGCAATCACGTGGATGAGTTGGCTAGAGCGCCGGATTAACAACCAGAAGGTTATTGGTTCAACCCCATTCTGAAGCTGTTAGTTTTTTATGACAAAAAGTCTAAAAAGATATTTTAAACTAAATAGAGTTTTTGTCGCTTAGAATGCTATGTGCGAGATGGTGTACTGAGTAAGACGTTAGTCAGTAAAAACAAATGGTTAGTGTGTGTCTAAGTTCGAGTCTCACTGACTGCAAAAAATTTTCTTTTTGTTTTTTGTTTTATTTTTGTTTTCGTTTAGGTACATATTTTTGAGTACCCCTAGAGTCAAAAAATAACTACATGAATTTGTGGACAACTCGAACAAAAATAACTAGTTATTCAGGTAAAAAATAGGTAGTTTATTTTTGTTTCCAATTATACCTACTAGCTTACCTGGAAAGCAAAGTTTTTGCTGGAAATAATTAAAATCCAATGTTGAGTAATTAACTTTAGAAATAATTTTGTACTGAAGTATATGTAAAAATTTCATTAAAAATTATATATTTTTTAAAAGGCTAGGGCAGACAAATTTTATTATCTTTATAGTTCTTGGAATACTGGCCATAACCTGCACATGAATCTATATTCTCCAACCTAAGTCTTGTACAACTTATACATCTTGAAACTTAAAATTTACATATTTTTTTTTTTTTTAGTTAAAAAATTAATGATTTTAAAATGAATATTTGTCATTGACTAATTAATAAATGCACATTAATGATATATGATTCTGTATTTTAAGATATCAATAATTTGTGATATAAGAGAAAATAAACTAAAAATGTTACCATATATATAATATCCGTATTTAAAGTAAATGCTATATTCTCCAATTTAATTTAAAAAAAAAATAAAATAATGTTTGACTTTGGAGGCGCTCACCTAGTTCAACAAATGACATACCAAAAGAATATGTTTGGGGTAAAGCTCAACACATTGTTAGCTATTAAATGCGATATTTAGTTTGACAAAATTCAGACTTTTAAAATTGTCGGAAAACTGTTCGAGGGACTTCTCTGTGCATTGCTTTAAATTCTTTTAAAATTAGAAAATATGCCTATAAAATTTTAAAATATACTTTTATTATTTTTTCTGTTTAAATTTAAAATTTTCTATTTTTCTATTCAAATGATTACATGATTTTCATTAGTACATAATTACTAAAAAATATTTTTTGCACTTAAAAACATTTAAATTTCATACATGATAGCAGAAAATTACAAAACTTATATAAACTTATAAAATGAAAATAATTGGCGAGTTGATTTAAAAAACACTATTTGACATTAAAAAAGAAAAATGATCCAATTACAAAATATGCAAAATTATGGTCGTAAATAAAAAATATGCAAAAATATGACATTTAAATAGGCTTCAATTTAATAGTAAAATATGATGTTAAAAGCAAAAAATATGCAAAAATAAATGTAACAAATCAATGCCAGAATTTTTTGAATTGTTCAAAACTGATAAATAGCTACAAGATAAGCAAATACATATATATATATTTAGATGAAGCACATATCGCTTATTTACTTCAAGAACGTCATAACTCAAAAAAAAACAGTTTTGCTAAATTTATATAATATGCGATAAATATTTCTTTATTTGCAAAAGTAGTTTAAAAATCTGGTTTTAGCGAATACTTTTGAGTTTAACTATACTCATGTAAATATCGTATATAGTAGCTACAGACATGCATGCATATTTAAGCAATAAAAAAAAAAAGAAATATTATTGTATATTTTACATGTAGATTTTCTTTATGAATAAAACATTAATGTTAGAAGTCTGGTCAATCACTTGATAATACCGACATATACACTTGCATATAATATAGACGTATATGATACTCACAGATATATATGTACATATGCATACCATAAACATTCTTATTAAAAGTATGTATACAAAATAATTTTTTTTAATTGCTATAAAAAAGAAGTGATTTGTTAATGTATAATAAATATTTTACAACTATTTTGTGTATTTAAGTGAATTATGAAATTTCTTAGACTTTTTATTTAAATTTATGATTTTTCGCTGAAGTTAAATATTTTTGTAGAATTTTTTCTCCAAACTCTTTTATAACCTACATCACCATAAGTGGTTGGGTTATTATGCGTTTTTGTTAATGTTTATTTCATCTAGCCCCCATACAAATGTCCTTACGGAATAGAGGTTTAACGATCATAAATGCCTTAAATATACCCATATTTAAATGAAATTCGTTGCAAAGAAATTCTTTATAAGTGTCAATCTTTATGACTATTTTCATGTAGATCGGACCATAGTTGACTATATCACAGTACGTGGACCAAAAAACGAAATATGTGGAAATAATTATGCAGTTTCGAAACGGCACACAGTCATAGTAAAAGTGTACGCGAGTTTAAATTGTGAGTTTGGACCATATAGATCTAGCAGGGACAGGCCAAAAAGATTCCGAATAAGGACACCTTGAGTATGAACATTTTTTAAAACGATCCTGATTCGTTATATCTGAACCGACTTAAAAGATTTTATAGAAATTCATTCTGTTGGTCGAGATCTACCAAAAACATTGGCTTATATATATCTTATCATTTTTACTTTACTATATATTGAGTTTTAAAGGTAAAAAGTTCTTTTTAATGTACCTTTGTGAAATTTTTTCACTATAGCAGGTCCAAATTTCACCTGTTTTTTTTTTTTTTTTTCTTGAAATTTTATTTATATTAACAAGAAATAGCAAAATCGTGTTATATTTTCCGGAAAGAAAAATAAATGCAAAATATTTGAAAGGGAACAGAATTAAAAAAAAAATAATAATTCCTGCAAGAACCAGGTTTTCCCAAATTTGATTTATTTCTTCAAAAAATTTAGTATTTTCGCCCTAATTTCTAAAATCGCAAAGCTATAATCAAAAAAAGTTGTATTTTTTATATAGCCTAATACGTTTTTAATTTTTTGGTGATAGATATTTTTGCTCCCCGATATCCGGGAATTTGGATTTTTTTTTTTTTTTTTTCATTTGAAGAATTTCTATTGACTAATCGAAAAAAGTGAAAAACACTTGAAATTAAACATCAAAAAATCTACAGTGGTGTAAAGTTTTAATAAAAATTACTTTTAAACCATTTTTAATTTGAAAAAACCTCCCGGTTTTCACACATAATTTCGTCATTCATGAACCGATTGAATTTCGATAGCAAAATTCGTTTGCAAAAAGAATCATTTGTTATATATATATATATTATATATAGCAGTCATAAATGCCATTTCAACCAGCAGATGGACATCGTCTTATAGCCATCAATTCTTACAAGGATCCAGAAAATATTAATTATTTTCCTCTCCGATTAAAATTGCAGAAATTACAAACGGAATGACAAACTTATATATACATTTACACCTATGGTGAAGGGTATAAAAAAATTATTTTGGCACAACGATGAAGCCTATTGTAATTGTGAGCTTGATGAATTGTTTGTTTCTAATACCCTGCAGTACACAATATGCTTACGGAAGTATTGACATGAGCATAAAATGAAGAATAATCAACTGGAATAAAGTTGATTTCACTATTTTTCAACATTAATATTTAAGCTATTTTATTTTTACTCTCGTTATTTATTTGATTCTCGTTATTTGATTGATTGCCTTGGATATTGTTTATAAATAGTACTGAAAATTCATTGCGTACCATGCGAATATTTAATTAAGCGCCTTCTTTCCTTTTTATGTTGTAGTTAAAAATAAAAAAAAAATGTAAATTTCATTTGCTTCTTAAATTTTCTTTTATGTTTTAATGTCCATTTTAAACGTGTCAGAAATTGAGAAATTTATTTTTGGAATGACTGGTATTTTGACGTGCAAATCCTGAAACCAGAAGTAAGTTTTCATTTTGTAATAAATATAATCAGGTTATAGATTGTTATTAATTGAAAACAATTTTATTTTATTAAATACCAATAACGAAAGGAATTAATGGCGAATTTTTGTTATAACCCAGTGAACATTTGTGAAGCAAATAGAATTAAGAAATTGGAAATTGTTTTTTGAAAAACAATTTTTTTAAGACATAAGGACTGCGCACAAAAAAATCCGTACACACTTTAAGGTTTATAACTTCTACTATACGTAAAGAAAATTTAAAGGTATATATTTTAACTTGTTTATATTTGTTATTATTTTCCGTAAATATGTATGTGCAAAATTTTATTGTAATAGCGTAATTAGTTTTTCTTAAAATAATAATTGAACAAAATTCGTTCAAATACATAATTCAAATTTATTATTGATACAAAAGTTGAACATATGAAACAATTTCTAAGAATGCTGGTGAGTCGGTAAATTCAGCCCTGGTATCACTTAGTGGCAAAGTCGTACTTAAGTTCTTAAAATTGTTCAATAATTGAAAACTTAAGTATTCTCATTCCACGTCTTAAAAAATATTTATTGAAAATAAACAAAAATAAATAAAAATACAAAATTTAGTATAATTATTTTATAATTATTTCAGTGTGAAATGGGGCCTGAGTCCAAAATTGACAAAATGGCTATACACTGCAATAGTACGGCCCATTCTTGTATATGGATCTCTTGTATGGTGGACCGCTACTAGTAAGAGGTATGTGGTGGATCAGCTTTACAGGATACAAAGATCCGCTTCCATTGGCATTGCAGGTGCATTACGTACTAGTCCATCAGAAGCTCTGAACACTATATTGCACCTAACACCTATAGATCTATAAATAATTGAATCATCAGTTAATAGTGCGATAAGATTATCTGCAACGGAAAGTATGAGCACGCGAGGATATTAAGTTTAATATCCCCGCAATTCAATCAATTTACCGACTATATGATTCCCCAGATGGACTTCGGAAATACTATTAAAGTCCTATTCCCCACCAGGAGTGAATGGAGAAGGGGAAATCTTCTTGAACAATTTGGAACTAGGATATACATTGACGGCTCAAAGATGAACTGCGGTGTAGGCTCTGGTGTCTTCTCTAATGATCTTGGAATTACACTCTCATGTAGACTCCCTGACGAGGCAAGCGTATTCCAAGCGGAAATACTAGCGGTCAGGGAAGCGTGTAAACTAATTCGAGATAGAAATATTCAAGGGAATATTGGTTTATTTGTCGACAGTCAAGCGGCAATACTATCGCTCAAATCACCGAAAACTACCTCTATTCTAGTCAGACAGTGTAAAGAGGAACTGCCAGGACTAAGTCGACTGTATGACATTACTATAGTCTGGGTTCCTGCGCATAGGGACTACTATGGTAATGAACAGGCAGACGACTTAGCCCGGGTAGGCTCTGCTATGAATGCCTCCTTATCGGTTTCTGTCGCAATCCCGTTAGTAACAGTCAAAAGCAGAATCCAAAAACACTTTCTAGAAAAGGCGGAAAATAGATGGCGAAATCTGGACAAATGTAGAGTCGCGAAAGAAACGTGGCCTACCTACAACGAGAAACGCTCAATGCAACTTATTGGCTACAAACGCAAAGACATCTCGAGACTAATAGCATTGTTTACAGGTCACTGGACGATCGGTAAACATGCAAGTAGACTTGGTCTCCCTTACAATGAATATTGTCGTAGTTGTGGCAACAGCGAGAAGGAGGAGACGGTTTTTCATCTTCTATGTGAATGCCCAGCCTTGAACGCAAGCAGACATAAATTTCTGGGAGGGCACCAATTAGACAACCTCTTTGAGATATCTGACACTAGACTCAGTGACATCATTAAATATCTCAATGCTACAGGCTGGATCTAATTAATTTATGTTCTCATTGTTTCTTCCCTACATTTCTATCTCATTACAGACTCAATACAACTAACTCACCTGGCGAGTAGTGTGGTTCCATCAAAACGGATTCTAACGAGTCTAATTGATTGCCCGTAAGATTACGGGCTACCACGTAAACCAACCAACCAACCAACCATAATTATTTTAAATTTTAAAAAGATTTCAAAATATACTCCAAATTTATATATATATATATTTTTTTTTTTTTTGTGGTTATATACGAGTACAAGGATCCAGAAAATATAAATTATTTTGCTCTCCGATGAAAATTGTAGAAATTACAAAAGGAATGACAAACTTATATATACCATTTACACCTGTGATGAAGGGTATAAAAAAAATTATTTTGGCACAACGATAAAGCCTATTGTAATTGTGAATTTAGTGCCTTTTTTGATAAGTTTGGAGAATTTTGTGAATTTAGATTTTTTTATTGATACTTTAGACTAACATTCATGGAAAAGCGGTTTTTGTAATATTTGTGTAAAATTTTTGTTTTGTTACCAAAATTATGACGCCTATTCTTGGAAACGCGTCGAAGAAGTGAAAATTTCCATTAAAACAAAAACAAAGTTTAAAAAGTTGTTTTTGTTTACCGTACATTTATAAAATGGAATTTACCGTTTTTAAAAGAGAGAGAAACGCGTTGAAGTTCTCACGTTTATTACATTTTAAAAATTTTTTAAACTGTTTTTGTTTTAAAGGAAAATTTCACTTCTTCAACGCGTTTTCAAGAATAGCCACCTATATATTTTTGTGTGTATTGTGTATATTATTTTCATACTTTTGTTTATAATGTTTTGACAAAATTTGAATTTTTTTATGAATTTTTAATTTTTCTGTTAATACCCAGCAAAAACTTTTTGGTTTTCGGTAATAACAACTACTTATTAAAGTAGTTTCTTGGTAATGAGGCGTTATTATTATTTGCCTACTCTGTATTACATTAATAAGTACTCAATAGTATAATAGCGCAGTAATACTGCAATCACGTGGATGAGTTGGCTAAAGCGCCGAATTAACATTGTTGGTTCAACCCCATTCTGAAGCTGTTAGTTTTTTATAACAAAATGTCTAAAAAGATATTTTAAACTAAATAGAGTTTTTGTCGCTTAGAATGCTATGTGCGAGATGGTGTACTGAGTAAGACGTTAGTCAGTAAAAACAAATGGTTAGTGTGTGTCTAAGTTCGAGTCTCACTGACTGCAAAAAATTTTCTTTTTGTTTTTTGTTTTATTTTTGTTTTCGTTTAGGCACATATTTGTGAGTACCCCTAGAGTCAAAAAATAACTACATGAATTTTTGGACAACTCGAACAAAAATAACTAGTTATTCAGGCAAAAAAATAGGTAGTTTATTTTTGTTTCCAATTATACCTGCTAGCTTACCTGGAAAGCAAAGTTTTTGCTGGGTATTAATTTTATTTTGTATTCATGATTTACTTTTTTATTGAGATTTCAATTATCATAACATGTCGACAATATTTATGCATCGATTTTAATAAAATATCTCTCGTTTAATACATACAGTTTTATGATAATGTAGCAAAAATAGCATTTTAAACATTTTTCGATATTTGATGATTTTTCGAAAAACTAAATATTTTAAATTTTGGTAGAAATTTGTTTGTTATTTCCGGAACTATTAAGCGGATTACAAAATGACATAAAAAGAAAAGGTGAATAAATCATTACTTAATTTGAATGTATGTATATAAAGTATTATAATATAGATAAAAAGCTACGATCTTCTGCTTTCCACATAAATTAAAAAATCTAAAAATGACTTAAAATTTATGAGACTATGAGATCTGATGATGAGAAAAATCTCGAAATTTATGGTGAGATTTAAGATTTTTTTAAATTGTTTTATAATGTCCTCAAGAAGGTCTACATCAACATTAGATCGTTTTCTAAGTGAAAATAAAAAGTGCCTTTTTGTAGCAGCTTATAATTATATAAAGAAACTTTTGCTCTTCTAAACAAACTAATTTAATTTTTAAGAGAACAAATGAAATTTTGATATCAAGTACTACGTTTATACGTCAAGTTTTTACAAATAATCAATTCACTGTTTATACGCTAGATTATATTAACATATATATTTACTTACGCATGAGTAAAACCATTATCGTCGAAAATTCTACAATAAAAATGGTTCTACATTAACAAATTGTAGTTTAAAAGTTTTCTGTTAAGTTAAAAATATATGAAATTACCCAGGAAAAACTGTACTAGTTCAACAACTAGTTCTAGAACGCATGAAAATAGTATACTTGTTATAGTTACGACTAATGATTTTTGTTCAAAATTGTCACCTCCAGAACTAGTTCTGTGGAAGTGTTAAAAAGCCAGTACCCATTCTATGGAATAGTTTTAGAACTATTTCTTTACTCAATGATTTTTATTCGAAATTGTCACATTCAGAACTAGTTCTATAGAAGCGTTAAGGAACGATTCAAGACCAGTTATTACATTCTTTTATATTTTATTTTTCATTCTAATAATTTGTTGGATTCTTTTTTAAGTTTTTTTTTAACAGTTCAAGGAAACCATTTGGAAACCAGTAATTTGTTCAAAGAACCCAGCAAAAACTTCGCCTACTAAATAACGTGTTTTGTTAGCGAAAGCTTTCTTTTTGGTGCTATAACTGATGAATTTTATTCGCGATGTCCAAAAATTCACCACTTTTTATTTGGGCACCAGAACACTTGCTTTGGATGTTGATTTTTTTAAGTACAAAAAAAATATTTGGCTCGATTGAGATTTGAACCCACGTCACTATACTGCTTTATGTTTGTTGGTCTGTCGTCTTTCTCTATACACCGCAATCGACTTGTTTTTTTTTTTTTTTTTTGTGCATTAAAAAGTGTTTTTAATATAGGGATAAATAACTATTATTAAATAAAAATGCGAAATTATTGATTTTACTGAAATAATTCAACAGAAAACGACAACAGGAGGCCAGCCAATACTCTTCCAAAGGGGATAATTAGTATCAAATTCAATTGAAATTTCTATCTTAATATAAATATGGCATGAGATTTTCATTGATAATAAAATATTTCTTGATTAAACAATTTTTTATCATTTTAACAGCATTTTATTTGCGATCAAATCTTTTCGTTAGTATACTTTATTATACATATTTTATATACATTTTACAAGAAATAAAACCAAACGTTAAATAAGATATACAATAAAATGAAGTACAAGTCGTTTAACTATTCATACATACGAGTTGTATGTATCCCAGCAAAAAAAAAAAAAAAAATGATAAACTATCAAATTTTATTTCCAAGAAGTTGTTTGGTAAGTTAATTATGCACGAAGGGAAAAAAGTTATGTATTTTAAATAGTATTAAACCATTTAAGAGCTCCCACATGTAATTGTCAAACTAGTTTCATATCCACTTAACTAAATTTGAGTATTAAGCGTTAGCGAAACAAGAAGTTGTTTTAGAATCAATACAAAATATTATTCACGTTAAAAATGTTACTGTTATAATTAAAATAAAAATTTTGTCTGGGATGTAAAATATGCAAAGTAATTGTATTGCATTAAAACGTTACACTAAAAAGGTAAATAACTGTAATAGACAATACTATTTCCTTTCATCCTTGTTAAGGTCTCTTCTTTATTCCTTGAGCTATTAAAAGATTTCAAATATTTTCAAACATCTAACGATACATAAGAACTTTAGTTGAAATTGAATAAATGTTCATGAGAATTTTGATAGTTTTATTACATTTTGATAAATTTTAGATGTAATCTGCATATAGCAGTTATTTACTATTATATATTTAAATGGTAGATAGATAGATACTGTAAGCATTTAAAAAGAAAATATTATATTTGAAATTTACACAGCATTTGTTTCTTTCACCCGATCTCCTTTATTCTAGATGAAGTTATCTATTGAACAACAATATTTTCCTTTTAACCTTTAAGAACGAAGTGCTAATGATAATTTTACTAGAAATTTGATGGTGAAACAGCAGCAGCAATAGAATGTTCTTGAGAAGAATTCATGAAATGTTGGCAAATTAAAATAAAAGTGTTTAAAGGTTTGAAATTATATAAAATACTTGTATACATATGTACATACACATCCAAATTTATATTTGTATTTGTAAATAGAAAATTCATTTAATTTTACTCTTAACTTTTAAGTAACATTCAAAAAGATGTTACTTTGTGGTAATTTAAATTACATATTTAAATTCTGCTCTAAATAAAAACTTTTAAACAATGGGTACTTTAAGGGATGAAAATTATTTATAAACTTTTCACTTTCAGTCTTTGACATTTAAATTTTTTTGTGGCCCAAATCCAACGAGAGTTTAACATGGGTAAATGATATCTTGATTTTTAGAAATACAAATGAACTTGTTTTTATGCTCCTAAAATGGTCAATTTGTCAACCAATTGTATACGAAGAAAACTTCTTCGCTGGTTTTCTTCATTATATCGCTGATATCACTTTCATGGGACAGCTACTTTAAGCAGTGATATGGAACTACACTCATTTGTTGACGCCTCTAAAAAGGGATTGGCAGCTGTAGCGTACATCCGGTACAATTTTGGAGCTGATTAGGAATCGATTTAAATATTACTTTGACAATCTAAATGTAGAGAAAATTTCTGATAGATTTATAAAAATAAATCCCAAAATTGTCTGGTATTTTCCAGAAGTCAATTTTAGCCGATTTGGGTGATTTTAGATATGAAAATACTCGAAAACATTGCGAACTTTGGAAAGTTAATTTCAAAAGGCAGACGAATGGAATTCGACCAAGATTTGCTATCAAAAACTATTTCAACGAATTTTTTAATTTTATTAAAAATTATTGTCAATGATGTTAATTGTGGAATAAAATATCGTTCAAATGACCCCTCTGATGATTCGCAGAATGATTCAATTTTCGATTACTCTGAAGCATAGATTAAAGCGAAAAAATCTAAAGTCACAAAGTGACTCCACCATTTTTTTTTTTTTTTTTTTTTTTAAAGAAATTTTAATTGATATGTAGGACTGAAACTAACTTTAATCCTTAATAAGTTTTGTGGTAATACTATTTTAAACTAAATGGTTATAGACTTGAGACTAACAAGACTTGAAACTTTAGCACCATAGATTTTATTTTATAATCATGATTATTGTTCAAAGTTCAAAAACTTAGAAAATGGGCTTAAGATTACTTATTTTACCCATTTTTCTTCACACATTAATTGGTGTTTTTAAAGCTTTGCAAAAAATGCAGAGGAGCAACAAAAAATTTCGAAAGATAAAAATTATGTACCATAAAAATTTAATTGGGTTAAAAAGGAATCACAATATTAAATATCATTTCTTTATAATAAACTCTAATAAAATATATTGTCCTATAACATGTGCTACACTAATACTATCAAACATTGAAAATGCCATAAATTTTATTTGAGTAACTCAGTAGGTTTCGATATTGTGAGTAATTTTTACCAGAATTATACATAAACTTTTAGTTTGTAAAAATTTTTATATGTTATAACTTTCGTTCCCCCTGCACGAAATGATTAACGTGAACTGATTCTATATATATTCAAACATACATACTAGAGTCCAACCGAATATTCGATTTTGGGTTAGTCCAAGAATAGGGTTTCACTCAATATTAGCCGAATAATGAAACCGAAAAATATTAATACAAAAAATGTTAATAATATTAAATTTCGGTTAGCTTTTGATTAGGCCGAATATTTTTAACCGAATATTAATTTCATTGTCGGTTTGGAAAATCCGGTTTCGGTCAGTCTCTATAAAGTACCCAAAACACCTATCATATTTGGAATATTTACTTTTTTGATAAAAAAAAAATGTCACCCTGTCGTTATTTTAGGCGTGGCTGAAATAGTTATTTATGTATGTTTAATCAAAATTTATAATATCATTTGGTCCAGTTTGGATCCATATATTATTATGATATATATTATTTAAAAAAATTTATGATGAAATTGAACTTGACAAGTTTAAAAAACTAAAACAAAACGAAGCCAAAAATGAGAGATAAATTTTGCAACCTAAATATATATATATATTTTTTTTAACTAAAAGAGATTCCCTATATATGTGGACATTCAAGAGGTCTATCAAAATATTTATTACAGTCAAACCATAAATAGATTTTTGATGATTTAAATAAAATATGTAGGACTGTCCACCCACCATCCCCACTGAAGCACAAGAGACTGTTCAAAATTAAAATTTTTATTTTCAAAAAAGTTCACTTGTTACCAGGACCATTAATATTCAATATCAAATTCAATATCATAATTTTTCCGTTAACCGTTTTGAAAAATTTTGAGAATTCTAGCATAGATTTGTTACATCATACTTTTGCATTTTTTGTGCTTAATAGCATATTTTACTTTTAAACGCATATTTTATTACATTTCCGTAAGAATCCATATTTTATGATGGATAATTTGTCATTGTGGCATTTTTTTATGTCAAATGCGTTTTTTTTTTTTTTTTTCAATTTAACCCCAATTATTTTCTTTTTATTAGTTTTTATAACATTTTTCTGGTTGCCCTGCTTATTACTTTATCAATTTTTAATTATAATTTTTTTATTGTAATAACTTCTTAAAAATAGTATACAAAGTAATCATTACAAAACAAAATGAAGGGTATTTAAATTTCGAACATAACTTTTTCATTTAGTTTTGGTTTGTTTTTCTGTAAATTCCCTTGTATGATTTAATCAACCATAACATTTATCCTCTTAATTTTTTTTTTTCTTCTTGTTTTTGTTTATTTCTAACTTTTCAGCAAACAAAAAGGAAAAGGATTCAATTTTAAACAAGTCCCTAATTTCACAAACATTTTTTGATTCTTACAAAAAATATTACAAAAATATTACAAAACTCCAGAAAACAAAAAGGAATAAAAAGGACTAAATACGTTTTGTTAAGTTAGTTTTAAAAAATCTTGTCATTTTTCATTTGGGCGTGAAAAGAAATAAAATGGATAAGAAGCCATATTTTAGTATCCACAATTTTATTGGTTTTATAAAGAAGTTCCAAAAAAAAAAAATATATACAATTTTTAAATTTATTTTAAAATTTTTTACATAAACTGTATTTTTACTAATTTTTAAAGCTCATTTAAATTTTAAAAAGAAATTTGTTTAAATATAAAATGAAGAATGAAACAAGTAACATTTTTTGTGCTAAAATACTACGAATTTATATAACAAAATTTAATCTTCCATATAAGATATGGTCACATTGGTTACATATTTAAATAATGGTTTACTTACTTTTTTTATGATTTAAATATTAAAATTTGTTTGTATAAATAAAACTTGAAAAATATAAATTTTGTTTGTTTTTTAAAGTCACCATTATTTTTTCTAATATTTCTTTAATTTGGCCTTAACTTTAATAAGAATACAAGATAATAAAATTTTTTTTGAAAATTCATAATAAAAATAACATAAGAAAATATGCTAATAATTTATCTAAAGCTGCCAAAACTCCTTAAATTATTATTTTTTGCGGCATAAAATATGAATAACAAATACAAAAAAAATCTTTTGTTGCTTAAAACCAAATATTGGATTAATGATATATTATTGTTGAACTTACGTCAAATATTTACAAATTATCTACTATTTATCTTGCAATAATCTTACAAAACATATTTACGCAGTCATGTGCTATATGCTATGAGATATAAAATACTCTTATTGTCTACATATTTAAAAATTTTCCTTTACACATGACATCCTTGATATTTTATAAATTTTCTTGTTGAAATTTATCTGATGCTGTTTTAACCAGCGTTTAAAAAACTGCAAGTGCTACCAGGTTTTTTGGTTTAGCTAAAACTACTGTCAGTAGCGGTAGTAATAGTATTCGTTATGTTTTGTAGTTTTACATTTTTAATAACTACTATTACTACTCGTAAAAAAAAACTCCAAATGAAGCAGAAGCAATAAAAAAATAATATAAATCGAGAAATAGTTTTAGAAATAAAATCGTTTGCTACTACTCCATTTATAATTTATGTTTTACAACTACTGCTCGACTTGGAGTATTCTTTTCTATTTATACTGCTACATTTACTGTTAAGTAGTAATAAACTAACAGAGGAAATAGCAATAAGGTGGTAGAAAAGGTAGCAGTTCAAGGAGCAATAGAAGCAACAAAAATGACAATATGGCCACTCTAAGCATTACCAATTAGTATTTAAATAAGTACTTTATATTAAATATAAAATGAACTTGATTTTTACGTACCTCAGTTGTCTAGATCGTCTAACTAGAAAAACTGATATATAAGAGAGATATAAGAGAGTGCGTTCAACACTCAACTGAGGCAAATAATTTTGTATAAATCATGTTGATTTACAGTGTCAGCCGAAACTAACTGAACAAAAGTTACTTTTTAATTAATTTGGATATATCGCAATTTTTTCTTGGTTTTTAAGAAAAATATTGTTAATATAAAAAGATTGAATACCAATTAACACAATAACAAAAATATATTTTCTATTTTCAAAACATAGGTTTTTTTTTTTTGTTATTTATCATGTTTAAATATCCAAGGGGTCAGTATTTTATCTGAGGCATGTGAAAGCATTACTTCCTTTAGAATTTTTCGATACACTTTCTTATTCATTATACCATTAATTTTTTGTTCAAAAACATAACACATCGCTTCCATGTCGTATATTCTGGTTCTTTTTCATTAAAATACTTTTCATGCTGATCAATTGTATTCATTGCAGGTCTCTCGTGATCGTTTCACTCCTGATCCCACTAAATATATAGCATTACTTGGGTGCCATGGTTATTTTTATAGCGGTTCCTCTTTTCATCGTCCGTAACAATTTGATACAACAATTCAAGAGCTTTTAAAGCCTTTAAATTTTTGCTTGTTCTATACTCAATTTTCTGCATTTGGCAAGAGTCATTATTGAGCAAAAACTCCAATTCTTCATTTTCAAACCTTTTTCGCACATTGAAATCGCTACTTTTAAAATGTCTAAAACACACATGACAAGTTGTTCCAACTAAAGCACTAAAATAAGATGATTTTCCGCATCGATTTTCTTAAAAACAAAATAATGTTTAAGCAAAACTTCTCAATCTCAATTAAAGGAAACAATTATTTAAATTATTTCTCTAGGGGTCCATAGTAACGTAATAGGGGGTCCGCGAAAAGTTCTAAAATAGGATATAAATTTATTTATTTATTTATTATTATTATTATTTTTTGGAATAATAAGAAGAAGATACAACTAAGTCTCGTGTATATATATTATCTAATAAAAGAGAGTGAGAAGTTTTGCTTAAACATTATTTTGTTTTTAAAAAAATCGATGCGGAAAATCATCTTATTTTAGTGCTTTAGTTGGAACAACTTGTCATGTCAATTAAATTTCGTAACATTTTATAATCCAACATTTTCAATTTTTAAGAGAAAAATAGTAAATGGACGAAAAAATATATTTTTATTTTGTTCATTATTTTGTATTTGATATACTTAAGTTTCTATGTTTTTACCGGTTATACTGCTACCATTATTACCACATCTATTACTACCTCTGCCACCTTTTCAACTACTAAACAATGGTGGCAATTAAACGGAAAAGAAACTATCTACTACACCGACTACTATTTAAATTTAAAGGTAGCAGTAGTAATAAATGGGTCATCAAATATTGTCTCAACGATTACAACGCGAAATGAAAGTAATCCATCAGATCAATTAAATCTCCAAATATAGTTTATTCAAATATAGTTCGAATTTCGATTTTATAGACTCTTAAACTTCGTATATTTTCATTAGGTGTGTAAATAAAAGACATTTAAATCAGTAAATTTCTAAGTATTTATGAACATTTATTGGTTTGTGGAGTAGAAAGATTCTCTTAAATATTATATAAGAGTTTTATTAAACGCCCTTTTCATTTTTACGCCCACTTTTCATAACAAGATTATATATAATATATGAGTAATCACATTATTTAACCGATTTAACTAATATTTTGCGCATATATGTGCAAAATATCATATATATAAATTTATTGACCAAGAAGCAAAGTAACCCTTTATTAAAAAAAAAGGCGGACATGGCATCCAGTCAGTATCGCCTTCAGCGATATATATAAGCCATGTTTCACTTATAGGCATAAGGTATCAATTAAAGTGAACAATATTATAATAAAGAAGAATCTAGTATAATAATGATAGTGGTCTATAAAACAACAACAATATATAGTAACTTTTTAATTAAATAATTTAAATGATTCAAAAGACCATAAAACCGAAATTCGAATTATATTTGAAAAAGAAACCCCCAACTGGAAAGCTTTCATTTTTCGTTGGAATTATTTCTTGTTGAACTGTGTTATAAAACTATGCTATATTGAAATTTTGATTATTATTATTTTTTTCTTTTCTTTTTATTATTATTTTTTTTTTTTTTTTTTTTTTTGCTACTACTAAAACCATTACCACTTAAAAATTAAGGTATCAAATGGATAACTTAAACTTTTAAAGATTTTTTTAACTACAATTTTTGTTATTTTTGCTGCTACTGCTACTTACAGTATAGTTTTTCAAACACTTGTTTTAACAACAAACACAAAGTCGAACAAACAAGCAAATAAGCAGTTGTTATGTTTGAGAGTATGTGTGTACAAGTTTTTGTTTTAAAACATCCGTTTCCTGTTTACTTTCCCTTTCGTTATTTCTTTGTCTCCCTTTACAGCTCTCCCTCTCTAGCATACTAATACTTGCTATTGCAACAACAAAGTTTATTATAAAGTAAAGAGAGGAAAAATGTATGAGTATCAAATTGTCTAGCCTCGTGAGTATGTGTGTATAAAAAAAAAAACATATTCATGCACGCATTTTTACACTCCTTATAATATGGAGTATATTTTTATGCTCTACACCATGAATACAACTAGATGTTTATGTGAGAGGCTCTTCGAACTAAATTTTCAAAACAAAAATTACTCATTTTTTTTTTTTTCAAAACACAAAAACAAAATATATGTGACTACATGTATTTTGTTGTTGCTTGAATTAGGTTTTTGACAATTGAATCAGGTTTTTTTTCTTTCATATAAATATTAACCTTTGCTCTACACCATATTTAGTGACAAGGGTATACAAAAGTTAAATAATCTATTTATAATTTTTATAAAATTGTTTTGAGATCTCGTGAATAATAACGAAATATGAAAATTAACTATTTTTCAATATTTATTTTTTTAAAACATTGTAAGGGATATATAAAATTCGTCACAGTCTGAATATACTAACACATACATATTTAAAGTAAAAATATTTCTTTTTTTAAATGACATAATAATGCTTGTTGTTGCCAGTAACTTTAAGTTAACATGACTGTGTGTGTAAGGCTGTTGTTAAATTTTCATTAAACTTTTAATTATATTACACTCTATGCCATGATATAAAATAAAATTTGTGTACAATATTTTGTTAAGGGAATTTCAAATTATTTTTTCCCTCAAAACGATGAAAAGATTTTTTTTTTTTTCAATTTATATGAATATTTATGAGATTTTACAATTTTATCTTTAAGCTGTTTACAATTAATAGCAATCTTATTAACTAGATACTTAGTAACAAGATAGATGTCTAATATCTTCTGCGAAATAAAGTTTAATATTCATAGAAGAAGAAAAAAATATAACCAAATAAATACCTACATACAATTTCAAATAAATTTGCCTGTTTTTTAAGATATAGTGCTTTAATCTTTATATGTCCAACTCTTACCTTTGAGCGTTTGATATAAATATACTTTTTGCATATCGTTATAAATGTAATATCTTTGATTTTAATATGAAACTAAAACCAAAGATCTAACACGTATAGTTTAGAAGTTTTTAGTAATTAAACAAGTACACATTTGTGATTTTTTTAACTTTTTCCGTTTTTCAAAACGTTATATTTTTTGACCGGAAAGGGTCGTGAGTCTAAGAGTTTATGATTTGAGAAACACTCTCAATAGTCAATGTCTTTAGTAAATTTCATTGAAATCGGAAGTGAATCAATCCGATGAAATCACTTAACATATAGAAGGATTATTATACATATGTGTGTTATAAAAAAGTTTTTGTAAATTTTGCACATTCTTCCACTATCATTGAAAACTCTGTAAGACGAGACGTCTGATTCAAATATTTCAAGTGGTGGAAGAAACACAAACACACAGAGAAAACACTTTCGCTAACATAACCGAATTTTTTTGTCAAGGGAATTCGGTCAAATTTATATGGTGCTCTTAATTATCCATATTAAATATATGACTATTGGGAATTAATTTCAAAATAATTGACATTTTTTTTTTTTTTAATATTTTTTAAAGGAAATTTTAAAAATGCAAATAAAACAATGAATTTACAATTCAGATACATGCATACATAAACAAACAAATTTTAAATATTGATATCAAAATTTACATTGATATGTTTGGTGGATCTGATTTGCGCATTCGAGATATTTTCTGTGAAATATTCATCATAAGGAGGCATACAGAACAACATCTTTCTTTAGAATACTATTCTTTTTTAAGAAATGCATTTTTATCCAATGTCATCAAACTAATAGGCATTCTAATTGAGTTGCTATTATCTGCAGAGACAAATACATACATGTCTACATAATCTACATGCATATAACTACTGAAAGTCCCAAAATATCTATATTATCAGGGAAATTCTGTGCCGTATACGTGATGGGTAAATGAAACATTTACTCATTTCGTATTCAATGGACCCGAAGTCTGCATATTAAAAAGTAAAAAATGATATGTTAATTAAATACTTACCAACTTCATTCAGATACTCCTGATTGAGTTCGATTATCGTTTCTTAATACTATCTTCTGAGATAATTTTAATTTTTAAATTTTATTTCTATTGCATCAATATTTTATTTTTTTTTTTTTTTTTTTTTTTGCAAAAAATTTTTTAGTTGTTTTTTATATTTCAAAAATGCCAAAGAATTGAAAATTCTTTCACTATCTCGATATTCAGTTGTTTGCTGACACCGAATTTCATTTTTGTTATTATAATCGAATTTTTGTTGTAAACAAGGTAGTTAGTTATAGCTTTAAATATCATAACATAAACATATTTTTGATTGCCACAATCAATAATCAACTCTAAAATGAGAACTATCTCGGTTGTGCAATTGTAGGTATAATAATCTTATTATAGTTATGACTTTATGGTTCTGAATAGAAAAACTTTGTTAAATTTATAAACTATTATTAACTATTATAAAATATTAATTTACTTTATTTCATATTTATTGTAACAGTTTTCCAAACACATCTTTTTTCTGTGTGCAGTAATATTGATTATTCTTATTAATTGTGTGTCCTTCACCGCCGATGTTTTTTTTTTTTTTTTTTTTTTTCTTGACTGCTTGCCTTGGTGAGCGCGTAAGTGTTAATATATATGGAATGTTATTAACACTACACCTTAAATATAATTATTATAATTAAATAACAATTGTGTTTTCGGGTCATGTTATATGTAATATCACATTACAAAAATTATTTATTTACACAAAGGATTTGACTTTAAGGCATTTATTTAAGTATGGTTCCAATATTACATAATACTTTATTAGCGTAGGTTAAATTTGATAGTTATAGAAATATAAATTAGTAAATTAGTAGATAATGCACTGTGGTGCAGATACATACATATTTTGGAATTAAATATGTAATTTCTAAACAACCGGAAAGAGTTAACATATTTATTTTAACAAATTTGCATGACTTTTTTTACACCTTTATAACTTAATCCTGAATACTTCTCAGCTACGCCTGCTAAATTACCAATTTTCAAAAAAAAAACTAATCTTGAAAAAAACGCATATATAAAAAAAACTTAAAAATTTTAGTAAAAGAAAAATGATATAATTAACGCTAAGAACACTATGAGAAAAATTTTGGGTCATCAAATATTGCCTCAATGGTTCCAAGGCGAAATAAAAGTATACCATCAGATTAATAAAATCTCCAAAGGGTTTTGCAAAATTAATTCGAATTTCGATTTCATGGATTCTTACACTTCAAATACTTTGGAGCACTTTTTTCATTATGTGTGTAAATAAAAAAAAAAACACATTTAAATCAATAAATTTCAGTAAATTAATGGGATATTTATTGTTTTATAGAATATAAAGATTTTCTTAGATATTATATAATATTTTTATTAAATGCCCTTTCCTTATCATAATATGGTTATTTGCATTATATGAGTAGTCACATTATTCAGCCGATTTAATTGTTTTACTTTTTCACATACATATAAAGTGCATCCTCAAAAAGGAAATATAGGATATAATAATAAAAATGTCACGCATATTTTTTGTAAACAATATATTTTTTATTTTGAAAATTCAAATGAAATTTAGTATATATATCATATATGGGCTAAAATATAAGTTGGATGTCACGCCCAGTTTTTAGCCCACATTCAATAAAAACCAATTTTGCTACTTTATTTATGCTACTCAGGCAATTTACATCCAATTTGACTACAAAGGGAATAGAAAATATCCTATATTTGTAGGAAATTAGGGGAAAGGCAGGAGAAGGTTAACCAGGTTGACAATTTAGGAATTGACTTTTAGTGGGTTGGGACAAACGGAACATGACGGAATCGGGACAGGGATATAAAAGACCAACATTACGAACAGAGAATCAATCAATTGTCAAAGGATCATAAAGTATCTTAAGTTTGTTGAAGCGAACGTTTAACTTCTTATTTTGAAAATGTTACTGTTAACTTATTAAATGTGTAAATAGTGTAAACAGTTTCTTAATACATAAATAAATATTATAATAAATTGAGAGTTCAGCTGTGTTTTAAATTGAAGAGAAATACAACAAAGATTAAAAGTAGGAAAAGTGTAAGTGAAAATACTTTAAAACTACAATTGGGCGCTCGTCCGGGAAGATCTCACTGAGAAAGTGTATTCATTAAAAAATACCCTTTAAAAATACATATATTATAAAATTTAATCTGTATTACTATGAACTTTGAAATTTGCTTACTAAGAAACTGGGTAATTCTTAAAAAAAATATATATAGATGTGGCATCCAGTCAGTACTTATCTCAAGGATATTCATATGTTTCAAGTTTCATTTTAATCTGTTCAGTAGTTTAAACATAAGGTCAAATTAAATAAAATAAACAATATTAAGAGAAAAATTATTGTAAAAATAGTGTTGCATTCAGTAAAGATCTAGTAATAATAATAATGCTAGTAGTCTACAAAACAACAGGAACGTATAATAACATTTAGATTAAGTATTTTAAATGTTTTCTTCAAAAACCTATAAAACCGAAATTCGAACTAACTTTGAAAAATCCTTTATGGATTTTGTTAGACTCTTGGTACGATTTCATTTTGTATTGGTATTATTATTGTAATTAGAAAAATTCAATTGTAGAACGATTCCTGTCAAATTTTGGCCCCAAAATTAAAAAGTATCGATATTCTCTATTCAAATGAAAATCTACTTCATTCTATATAGATATAGTTTTTTCGTCTTGACATTATTCTTTCCTGATCTAGATCAAAATAAAAAAGGTTTTCGTATTTTTTTTTTTTATATTTCTGCTAAAGGAACGATATGAAAATTTGTTATCACAAAAAAGGCTTTTCGGAACACGCATTTACTCATAGAAAAAAAATTTGTGTTCAGGTTCATATGAGTGCAAAATTTTGCAATTTTTCAAAAAAATGTTAAAAAAAAATAAGATAAAAATTATAAAATATAATCCTCTAACGGTTATACTGAAAAGGTTTCATCTGTTTTTTTTTAATTTAGACCTGGTTTGAACTTTACTGGAATTTTTCGAAACATAATTTCCTTCATATATAAATATTTTTTGTATGCGAAAAAAAATTAAATGAATTTAGCATCAAAATATGAAAATTTTTATAAGCTTTTTAATGATATATGATACTCAACAAACAACGAAATAAATAAATTAAGTTTAAGTGAAATGCACATAAAAATTATCCTAAGATTTTATGGTTAAAGTTCCTATGCAGTTGATCAGTAGAATATCTGGTATGTAGGTTAAAAATTATTTTCTGATTTTTATTTTGTGTTATCTGCAGTTTGCTTGTGTAAGTTTTAGCATCTTTATGAAACCAGACTTGGCAAACATAGGTCAAAACTGGCCAAATACATATTTTGTAAATAAGAATCTTTGTAAATAAGAATTTGTAATAAGATCTTAGGTTGAGTAAGGGACCACAATTAATTATTTTTTCCACAAATATACTGTATGTGTGGTTTAAATGAAAGTTTTTTATCTAAGCTACGTAATAGATATTTGATGCTATCTTGTAGTGTGATAAAGACTCCTCTGGAATATAAATGTTTCCTAAGAATACGTTTCTGCGACCTATTTTATGGAATTATAATGGCTTGTGTTTTGCTAACATTTACTTTTATATTCCATTTATCAAACTGTTTGCGTTGGATAATTGAAGGAACTAAGTTTAAGTCATCTTGAATCGAAGGCTTTTTCAATGTCAAGAAAAAGAACTACAGAGCTATTATAATTTCTTTTGTTTGCTTCGAGAAAATTAACTACTCTTTTAAATTGATGTACTGTAGAGTGCACTTTGCGTTAAACAAATTGTTTAGGGTTAATATTATTATTAATATTATTTGGACTAGAAAAATCTAAAATTCTCTTATTTATTATTTTTTCAAAAATTTTGTCCAATAGGCTTAGTATGCTTGGTAGTCTAAAACTGGAAGGTACTTTAGGATCCTTTCCTAGCTTACAAATGACTTTTGCCTTCTTAAAAATTGTAGGAAAGTATCCTTCTCTTAAGGATAATGCTATTAATGTCATCTAACCCAGGGGCTTTATTGTTCTTCAATAAAAGTACAAACTTCAGCTAAGATGGTAAGTTCCACGGGCGATCTGTTAAGAATTTCATCGTTAAGATCATGAACAAATCTAGTGATATAGGTGAATAATTGTTTAAAGTAATGATGTGTGAATTACCAAATAGGTCCGCTATTGAGTTGGCCTTTTCTGAGCTAATTTTTAAAACTTCACCGTTTACATATCAGTAAGAGACATTTTGTTTCCTTTAAAGGCTTTTGTAACTTTCCAAAATTTTTAGAGCCCGAGTGCAAATTTTAAAATAATGTTACATTTTTACCTTTTAAAAACTGTCGTTTATTTCCTTTAAATAAACCTGTACTTTGATTGCAAATAACAGCAGTTTAATAGTTTAAAAGTTGTAACGACTCTTTATTGTATTTAAAAATGTACAACAATAATAGTTTAAATAGTCACTTGTGTTCTAATATACACACACTTAAATTACACACTTTATACAACATACTTTAATAATGTACAAAATTATATAGCCAAGGCAGTTAATTTGTCTTTAATTAACGACGCTTCCAATTGGACTCACTCAATGGTGTTCTCACGGCCAATTTATATACACTGTATTACCTACTAGATGTTTCTTGAAAGCTCTATTTCTTTCTACAATATTATTAACGGACAAACTAGAGCATTTGATGTTAATGTTAGCAGCTTAAACATTTAGTGTTGCCATACTTAAAAACAATGGTGAAAGCTTTTTATTCAATGTTGTATATTTAGAACTATGTTAATAATTTTTACAGATATGTTAACTGCTGTTAACATAAACGGAAATGCCTAGAAGATGTAAACCAGCCGTTAAAACCGTTATATTTGAATTCAAGTACAATTTCGTAACAATAAATTTTGACCAGGATTTATTTCTGTCTTTATTAAGATGAAAATCAATTAGTTTTTTAATAGCTTTAAAATACTTTTCAATTGATTTTTGTAGTTAAAATCCCTACATTTTTAAAATTTACATTTGTACTTATTTCCCTGACTAATTAACATTTTACTGATATCAAAGATTTCTCGTTGCCCAGAATTTTTACGACCTAAAGGTATTTTATTAAACGTTTCTTTAACTATAGATATTAATTTATTAAAATAAAAATCTAGATTAATTGGTCAATATTCTGACACCTAATTTCATTTTCCATCCAGTTTCTGTTTGCTGACCAGTCTGCACGATAATACAAGGGAACTGAACTTGTCCAGAAATTACATAAGTTATAGGTAGATGGTTCGACTTTAAAGCATTTGGATATGTGCAATGTTTGAAAAATGGAGACACGAGTTAGATAAAAGAATGTCTACTGTAGACGGTTGAACAGGATTGATATTTTGTCCAAAGCGAGTATATTCATTTGGGTAATAAATGTAGTAGCTGGATTGAAGGTAGTGACTGTATAGCTTTTTAGCAGCCAAATTTTCTGACCATCGAGTTGAAATTTGTGGTGTGGTTTCAAAAAAGTCTCATTTAAAAGAAGAATATCGATTTTCCTTAAACTTAATTTATTTTGTTGTTTTGTTTGAAATTCATTTAATTCCTTCGCATATAAAAACATTTGATTATAAAGCAAATTATATTTCGAAAAATTTGAATTTTAAAAAACAGAAAAAACCGTTTCAGCTGGAGTATTATACTTTACAATTTTAGTCTTATTTTTTTATATTGAATTGAAATATCCAAATTTTTTATGAAAAATTGCAAAATTTCGGATTTATTTGGACTTGGTGCCAAATTTTTGTTAAGTAATTAAATGTGTGTTCTTAAGATCTTTCTTGCGATACTAAATTTTCATATTGTTTCTTTAGCGGAAATACGAAAAAAATCAGAAAACTCCAAAAGAGGACCTTCCTTTCATTTGACCTATTTCACGGAATATATATATACAATATATATATTATATATATATATATATATATATATATATATATATATATATATATATATTGTATATATATATGGAAAATTTTTAAACTAAAATTTTCTTTGTTGAAAATCAATTTTAATCTGGTACACATCCGCCATTATATATCTATGACCTTCTTTAATTTTTCGGATAGCTTCATAATTTCATCGGTGTAGAACTTCTGTGATTTATAAGCGAAAAACTTGGCCAAGTGATTTTCAGCGGCTCATAAGTTGGCCAATTTTTTTTCGGGCTATATGGTGGGTGCATCAAAACTTTCCAGCCAGTGCAGTAAATTTTTAACGGATCATCAAAAATGTATTTGGCCTGGCATTGTCATGATGGAAAACAATATCTTTTCTCTTGGTCAATTCAGATTGCTCTTTCTTGAGTGTTTCGTTTAAACGGTCGAGAAGTAAATAGTAGGATTTAGAATTGATCATTTCGCCAGGTAATTCCCTTCCAAACTCACCTAACACTCAACAAAACTTTTGCAATTGGTATGAAAAATTCGATGCGACCAGAAGTTCAGAAGATACAGATTTATTACCATAATTTTAGAGATCGGCACCACTGTGTATTAATACGAACATTAATTATTGATTTTTGAATTTTAAATTTATTTTCGGAAGTGTTTATATGTAGAAGATTTTGTCAATTATGGACCAATCTTTATGAAATTTGGCAGCTAGTTTTTAACTTAGAAAAATTTTATTTGTATATTTTTTTTTTATATTAATATTATTTTACATTTATTTACATTTATTGACGTACAGTAGTTCCAAAAAGATTTTTCTTTTTTTTTTTAAATAATTGCATAACTTGATACGTTAAATACATCTTAGTAAAATTTTACATGGCTAGAGCTGAACAGTTGATTTGGAGGAACACATGTCCTTAGACCACCAATTTTTTTTTTTAAATTCGCCAAAAATTAATTTATTTGAACGATTTTTTCAAGGAATGAAATATTGATAACTATTTTATACAATAAATAAGAAATAATAGTAAAAATGTGGTACTAAAATGTTTTCTTATGCAATTATGAAAAGGTCTTTTGAAAAGTTGACTTTTATCATAAAATCTGCATTCCTGCAAATCGTTTTTGACCGGCCGAAAAGCAGTTTATTGCTGAATCAATCTGAATATATTTTATAATTAAACGTCGTCAATAAATTAAAAAGAAACTCGTGTAACCTTTTTTTATCAATCGATACACATGAGATCCTTTTTAAAATTTCTCCATTTTTGATCAATTAATTCCCTTATTAACCTTTTATGAAGCTTTGTCTTTTGAAATTTGTTTATTAATCGATGTGACATTTTTACTTATCGATAAATATTAATATTTTTTCTAAAATTTACCATTTTTGACCAATACTGGATGTAGGGTGCAAATCTAAATCAATTTAAAATTTCTTTATTAACCATTTATAAAGTCTTATGTTTTGAAATATGTAAAGAAAAACTTTTTTCAATATTTTTGTTAAAAAAAATAGCCACTTCTCATACTAATTTCAGAGTGCTTACTTTGAACAGCATATTACTTAGGAATGTATTAGAAATTATAGAATATTTTAAAAAAAGTCCCTCATATACCTCAGGACTTATTCCCGAAAAACGAAATAAAGTCGAGGTAAACAATCAAAAATTCAAAATTAAAGCGTAAATATCTATTTAACTGTAAGAGATAACTTAGGTGAGTAAGCATGTTTTTTCTTTATCTCGTCAAACACTTTACAGAAATATAAATCGGACTTGATTTATAGAAGTTACGATTTTTTGAAACTTTTACACACTCGAGGTGGTAAACTTTGACACCCTATAGCTTTAAATTCGATCAAACTAGTAGTTTAGGAGATACAGATTTGTTACAAAAAATTTGTGCGTTGGCCTCACTGTGCGTTAATACACTTTTCAAGGAGTATAACTAGCCAGTCGACCAAATAAACGGTCCAAAAACCAATAATTTTGATTTTCACGAAAAAAAAATGTTTTTACAGAGATCCTAATTTTTTGCGAAAAATCTTTTTTATAGAAAATATTTCTGACAGATTTTAAAAATAAAAAAGTCCGTCTGATATTTATCTGAAGGCTTCATAAATTTTTACTAAAAAAAATGTTACATACAAATACACGTACTTCAATTTTATTTTGATTTATATCACAAGAAATCTTTCTTACACCGAAAATAAAGAAAATTTAAGTAAATATATTGACATTTTTGATAAAATTTAGTCAGAAGAATGTTAACTGAAAAAAAGATCGCTTGCGATAGAAAACAAATATGTAGTTAATCAATTTATCCACGATGAAATACTTATTAAAAATTCAAATATATCCTTAATATAAGTTGTTTTTTATACCTCACACCATCATAGGTGGTTGGGGTATTATGTGTTTGTGCTTATGTTTGTAACGCATAGAAGAAGTTATCCAACACCCACCTTAATATACTAATCGACTCAGGATCACTTTTTTAATCGATCTAACGATGTCCGTCCATGTAAATCTTGTACAGAAAGTACAGGTCGCAATTTTGAAGATAATTCAATGAAATTTGGCATGTAAGACTCTCATGGTACAAGGACGAAGCCTTTTGAAATTGGTTATGATTGGTCCATTATTTCACCTAGCCCCCATACAAATGTCCTCCCGGAATAGGGGTTTAACGACCATAAATGCCTTAAATATAGCAATATTTTAATTAAATTCGGTATAAGGAAGTTTTGTATGTCAATCTTTGTGCCAAATTTCATGAAGATGGATCTATAATTGACCATAGCTTCCATATAAAACCCTCTTCTGAAAATCACTTTAACGTGCATAAATCACCTAGATATGTTAGTATCAAGGATTGCACCATAATTTACCATAGCTCCCATATAAGCCCACTTTCGGGAATCACCCTAAAGTGCATAAATTCATATAAATGCTAGTATTAGCGTAATATTCTATATTTGCATATTTTATTTTACACTTAGTAAATGTATCGTTCCACAATTGTCCACATGTCTAATGTAAGAGCCTTCCACGAATTTTGATGGACATGCACAATGTGTGTGGGGGATCATATGGTCGGGCTTGACCTATTATATCTTTCTTACTTGTTTTTTTTTTTTTAATTTAATTAAATGAGAAAAAACTAATATCACAATTGTTAATAATTTTGGCTAAAACACCCAGGCAATTTTTTTACCTATTCCCATTTGTAATTTGGTGGAAAAAGGAAACTTTAAAATAATAAACAAAACAAGTTTACCAGACAAAATTAGTCACTTGTTTTTAACAAGATATAAACATAAACAACGTATTTACATACACATACATACGTATGTATGTATGTATATATTTATTTACATACACACTTGCAAAAACTACTATCATTGTAAAGAAAACCCAAAAAAATGCTTCTTAATAAATTTGAGGTGTCATTTGGTCTAACATTATATATATATATATATATATATATATATATACATACATATATATATATATATATATATATATATATATATATATATATGTTAATATCTTCTATATAGGATTACAGGCAAATAGATTTAGGTGTATATGCGGTCATCCTTTTAATAAACTTACTATTCGAACTTGATGCTATATAGAACTTTTATTCAAATTTTTGATTTTTAATCGATGCTGGTTTAAAAATAATTTACCTAGTCAAGTGGTTCACTCGATACCTTCTCGATACTTATGTGCATACTAGGGTGTCCAAATTGTTCTATATTTTCATTGTTCGAACTTTTGGTAAGTTTTCAAAAAATTTATTTAAAAATTAAAAGAAAAACAGCTTAAAAGTTAATAACTCTTTTTAAATATACCTTGTGTATGTCAAACAGTGTTGCCAGTTTAGCCTCAAAATTTTCGATTTAGCTTCTTGCTTTTTTTAGCCTTTTTTGATTTTTAAAATAGCTTTAAAAAGTTTAAAATATTGGTATAACAACGACGAAGATAATAATTTTTTATTTACTATTACTAACTTTATTTTCACAGAATTATGCATTTAGGCACTTTTGCGTATTTATTCGCACAAAAAATTTTTTTCTCCAAATCAAAAATAACAACTAATTTGATGGACTTACTAAATCGATTGTTATAATTTTATGAAATTATGAATATAATTTAAAAAAAAAATCATACAAAAATTTGAAAATGCTTAATCATAAAAAAGCTATATTTAAAAAAAATTCAAAATATCCCTTCAGAACATTGGTTTATTTTTAATATGAAATATAACCTAAATTTTTGAGGGATTTTTTTTTTTTGGATTATTTTTCATTGATTATTTTATTAGCAGCCGTTCTGTGTTTTATTTACAAATACAATACTAAAGAGAACTACAAAAAATCTGTTTTTAAATAAAAACAAAAAACAATTTAGTTTTTTTTTGGCTTTATTTTTTGAGGACCTTTTTTAACTTCAATTTAGCCCCTTTTTTCTCACCTCCTGGCAACACTGGTGTCAAATATAAAAAAAAATAAAACTAATTTGACAATTATTTTAATAACACATAAATAGGGATTAGCTTGTGTTAATGCAAAAAATAAATACTTATATTTAAGGAAATTACTTAAAATATATTTTTTTAAAAAAGAATAGCATTTAAATGACTTGACTTGAACCGATTTCGCTCTTTGGTTTTTATAAAATTTAATCTTGAAAAATATTTTTTTTATACTTTTAATTGTTACATTCAGCTCCGATATCAAATCACCATTAGATGCTTCAAAAGATTTCTCCATCTTCATAGGTTCATGTGATTCGTTTTTCATAGTTTCTCTGCCAAATAATCTTCCAAATATCTCATTTCCAAACTCTTCAGTTTGGGTTTGAAGTTATAATTTAAATGTCCGGAGTAGATTGGGCATGTGTCAGCGTTTAAATATGTATAATATAAGAGTATTTAAAACTTTTAAACGTTTTCCATGAACACGATATTTGAAATGTAATCAAATAATATATGTTTGATAAATTTATAAATTATCAGAAAACTTGAGACCATATTATATAAATATGTCAATCGATATTTAACATAATTGTTATTCTTTCTTGATGTAAAACATAAGACTTGAATGTTTTCTGTTTATAACCTAGTGTCTACATTAGGCAAATTTATATCAAAACAAACGTCAAAATCAGTGCGAATATATACAAGATAACCTTAGTTAAACAGTTGATTATTATTTTGGTTGTTACAGTTGTCAAACTGCATATATAAAAAACAATAATGAATACGCCATATTATTGCTTTTGTGCAACTGTTGCCACCTTCCACAAATTCGCGTTTAGTTTGACGTTTGTCTTGATATAAAAATCTCTAATGTAGACATTATGTAATAAGATCTATTGAACACTCTGCAACATTTACGTTGGTATCAATAATATCGTTTATAATTTTAAAAATCTTTGAGTCTTTTTTTTTTACTATGCAACAAATATTAGAAGCAGTTCCATTTATTTTTAATTGTTTTGATTCGAAATTAATTGATTTAATTGATTTGGTTTTAGAATTATAACTTCTTTCTGTATTTATAAATTTTTGCTGTTTTTGAAAAGCAACCTTTAATATCATTTTCCTTTTCAGAATAATAAAAAAATTGCCAATATAATTCCATATTTAATTGTTTAAATAAAAAAAAAATACCTTTGAATATATTTATATATATCAATAGTTAAAAATATACTAAAAGATGTATATTATTAAAGGAAATATTCGTTTCATTCGAATATTCGCCATAAAAATATTTAAATTGTTCATTATTCTAAAAAGACAATTTTTGAATTCCTCGAACAATTATTAGTATCAAATTGTTCGAATTATTGGAAAGATATATTCTTTCGAATGGATACCCTAGTATATACCCCATGTAGACGAATTGTGAATACATGTGTATTGGAAGTACATACATATGTTTTTTCTTATATGCGAAATATTTGTATTCTTTTAGATGAATTCACAAATACAAACACTTGCACTCACACTCATTTATCATCATCAAACAGTGTGACATGCGAGTTGAAAAGTTGAAACTTAAACTTTAAATTGCAACCAACACTTGAACTCTTAAGCCAACACCTTTTTTATTGTTATCAAACATCATCGTTGATGCATTTATTATCGTTGTGGCAACAACCTCAAGTAATACATACAATATGTATGTAAAACATGTCCTTTACCATACGAGGCTAAGTAGTTTGTCATTCATTTTTATTTCCTTCAGAATGTGGTAAACTTTAAAAGAGTTAAACGATTATTAAAAATTACAAAGCAATGAATAGAAATTGCTTACGGGCGTCACGAACGAAAGAGAATATACAACATATTATGTCAGGTGTCAAAATCATACTACATGCTATAAATATTGGCATATACCGTGTTAATGTAAAAACTAAAATTAGCTATAGTTTTCTAAATAAGCCTCTAATTGAAAATAGGACATTGATCACTTATATTTTTCATCAAACTTTAGTTTTTCATATAAATTCATCAGAAACCTAAATTTGACTGTAGTTTTTTAAATAAGCCTCCAATTGAGAAAACGACATTGATCTCTTACATTTTTCATCAAAATTTAATTCTTCAAAGACATATATTTGACATCACTTATATTTTTAATACTAAACTTCGATTTTTCATATAAATTCATCAGAAAACTAAAATTGGCTATAGTTTCTTAAATAAACCTCCAACTGACAAAAGGACATTAATCTGTGATCACTTAAATTTTCCATCAAAATTTGATTTTTCAAATAAAATCATAATAAAATTAAAATCGGCTGTAGTTTCTTAAATAAGCCCCCAATTCAGAAAAGTACGTTAATCTGTGATCACTTTTATTTTTCATCAAAATTTAGTTTTTCATACAAAAACATAAGAAAACTAAAATTGGCTGTAGTTTCTTAAATAAGCCTCCAATTGAGAAAAGAACGTTAATCTGTGATCACTTTTATTTTTCATCAAAATTTAGTTTTTCATACAAAATCAATTGAGAAAAGGACGTTGATCTGTGATCACTTATATTTTCATCAAAATTTGATTTTTCATCATAATAAAACTAAAATTGGCTGCAGTTTCTTAAATAAGCCTCCAATTGAGAAAATGACTTTGTTATAGTTTTCATCAGAATTTGATTTTTTATATAAAATCATCAGAAAACTAAAACTGGTTGTAGTTTCTCAAATAAGCCTCCAATTGGGAAAATGATTTTGATCTGTGATCACATATATTTTTAATCAAAATTTGATTTTTCATATAAAATCATAATAAAACTAAAATTGGCTGCAGTTTCTTAAATAATCCTCCAGTTGAGAAAAGGACGTTGTTATAGTTTTCATCAGAATTTGATTTTTTATACAAAATCACAAGAAAACTAAAATTGGCTGTAGTTTCTTCAATAAGCCTCCAATTGAGAAAATTATTTAAGAAGCTACAGACCATTTTAGTTTTCTTATAATTTTATATGAAAAATTAAATTTTGATGAAACGTATAAGTGATCGCAGATCAACGTCCTTTTCTCAATTTGAGACTTATTTAAGAAACTATGGCCAATATAATTTTCTTATGATTTTATTTGAAAAATCAAATTTTGATGAAAAATGTAAGTGATCACCGATCGACGTCCTTTTCTCAAATGGAGCATTATATATATATATATATATATATATATATATATATATATATATATATATGCGGTGAAGGGTATAAAAATGGTGGTTTTCAGAACAGGGTCGTTTTTAGTTATACAAAATTATTACAATTATGTCATTTTGTAGTTTTTAACGTAGCGTCTACATTATTTATTTATTTCTTTCATAACAAGTAATATACAAAAGCCTTCCAAGACCAATAAACATATATAAGTTCTGAGTATAATAATAAAAATTACAATAAAAATTCTTATGATAAAAATATATAAAAAAATAAATATAACTTATTTAAATAAAAAAAAACTAATGGTTCCCCAGCCGAGAAAGCAGAACAAATTAAAGAAAACAAATAAAAATGAAATGGCCCTTAGTAGTAGCTATAAGAATATGGTAACTTTGAAAATCGTTATACATAAAAGATAAATACATATTAGACAATTATTTATCAAAACAAACGTCAAAAGTAGCCCCAATTTACCTAGTGTCTACATTAGGCAAATTTTTATCAAATTAAACCGCAAAATCAGTACGAATATATACAAGGCAACTTTTGTTAAACAGCTGATTATTATTTTGGTTGTTACAGTTGCCATACTGCATATATAAAAACAATATTGGATGCGCCATATTGCTGTTTTTGTTGAACTGTTGCCGCCTTCCACAAATTCACGTTAAGTTTGACGTTTGTCTTGATAAAAAATTGTTTAATGTAGACACTATGTTATGGAAAGTGGCAATAGTTGCACAAAAACAAAAATAATGCGAATTCATTAATGTTTTTTGTATATACTATTTGGAAGCTATAACAACCAAAAATAATAATCAGCTGTTTAACTAAGATTATCTTGTATAGATTCGCACTGGTTTTGACGTTTGCTTAATAAAAATTTGTATAGACGCTACGTAATCTTTTACAAAAATTTTCGTTGTCGAAAATTTTCAATTGTATCAAAAGATATTTTTACCGACAACGACTTCGACAATGTTCGTAGTACGACAACGACACTCATAATAAGGATGATTATATTTAATACTCCCCAACTTTTATTGGCAACTTCGAAACATTTTATAAGTATAAGAGATACAAGAATATATGTTATAAATCTTTTAATAAATACTTATATTTTATGTTCAAACAAACGGTCTTTGTCACCCCCTGACATAGTGTCTACATTAGAGATTTTTTTATCAAGACGAACGTCATACTTAACGCGTATTTGTGGAAGGTGGCAACAGTTGCACAAAAACAACAATATGGCGTATTCATTATTCCTTTTTAATATGCAGTTTGACAACTGTAACAACCAAAATAATAATCAGCTGTTTAACTAAGGTTACCTTGTACATATTCGCACTAATTTTGACGTTTGTTTTTTTTTAAATTTGTCTAATGTAGGCACTAGATTACACTTAAGTGGACGTACCCATATTTGTGATCGATACAAAAACAAGGCAATAAAAAATCCCTATATTTAATTTTCAGCCAGCAAAGACCCGGTTTTTTGCTGCCGCCGTTAAAAATTTTTGCGTCAGATCTCTGATCAAACCTCCAACATTTTGTAAACAAACAAAAATATAAATTATGGAATCTACGGAGATTTTAATACCTGAAGCCACCAAAGAGGAATCAAAATCCATAAAGGCTATCAATAAGGATTCAGTTCACAAAATATGTTCAGGACAGGTTTGTTAAAATAAGGAAAATCGTGGAAACATAAAAGTAAAGTTTCTATGTTAAAAGGTGGTGCTAAGCTTGGCAGTTGCTGTCAAGGAATTGGTGGAAAATGCTATAGATGCTGGTGCCACTTTAGTGGAAGTTAGATTACGTGACCATGGATTGGAAGCCATAGAAGTTAGTGATAATGGTTGCGGTGTAGAGGAAAATAATCTAGAAGGAATGAGTAAGAAAAAGTTGGACAGTAATTTAAATTTGTTAATTAAATTTGTTTTAAAACAATTTTTAGCTGCCAAATATCATACTTCCAAATTAAGAGAATTTGTAGACCTCCAATCAGTGGAAACATTTGGTTTTCGTGGTGAAGCTTTAAGTTCTTTATGTGCTTTAACTAATATGTCCATAACCACACGCCACAAGTCCACAGAAGTAGCCATTAAAATTGATTTGGATCATGAGGGTAAAATAAAGAAACGCCAACCTTGTGCCCGCAGTATTGGCACCACTGTAACACTTACAAATCTCTTTGAAACCTTGCCAGTACGTCGTAGGGATTTTGTGAGGAATATCAAAAAAGAATTCTCTAAAATGTGTCAAATACTACAGGCATATTGTTTAGTTTCTCGAGGAATACGCATTATCTGCAGCAATCAAACACTAAAGGGTGCCAAGACAGTGGTAGTACAAACACATGGCTCCCAAGATATTTTAGCAAATATTTCGGCTATTTTCGGCAGTCGCCAGGTTAATGATATACTCGAACTTAAATGTCCTCTAAAGAATAGCGATGGTCTGGCGATTCCGGCCAATTTATTAATGGAACAATTGCAAAATGATATAGGGGAAAGTTTTCGTTTAACCAAAGATGACATAATGCAGTTATATGATTCACAGTTTAAACTTGAGGGATATATATCAAGTTGTGCTCATGGCAGTGGACGCTCTTCGAAAGATAGGCAATATTTTTATATTAATTCTAGACCGTGTGATCCAAAAAATGTAAGTAAAACTAGTTTTATAACAAAAAAGAATTTTTTACTAACCTTTTCCTTATTTTAGATATCTAAAGTAGTTAATGATTGCTATCATCGTTATAATGCAAATCAATATCCCTTTGTTTATCTCAACATCATAACCGATCGCCAAACAGTGGACATTAATGTAACACCCGACAAACGCCAACTTTTACTAAATAACGAAAAAATACTTTTAGCTCTAATTAAAAGATGCTTAATCGCCACCTTTGGTAATATACCTTCAACATTTAAAATGCAGAATACCTCCATAACCAGTATGATGGCAGCTGCAGAGGAGACCAACAAGGAATCCCTAAACATCGAAGAAGAACAAGAAGAAAACTTAGACGAAGTACCTCTTACAACTACCCAAAAATTTTGTGAAGTTTTGTCACAGTGGAAGCAAACTGGAGATACGCAAAGAGGTTCAGTAAGTCCTACAAAACCCAAAAAAAGGAAGTGTAACGATGAGATTACAATAAGAACGTTAAAATTACGAAAAATACATGATTTTTTAAACAGGGAAATAACCATTTCCACTAATAATACGCCGAATATGTCCAGTTATAAATCTGAATCGGATAGCGAGGAAGAAACAGAAAATTCTAATAAGCTTGAAATATCCCACAGTATTAGTACTACCGATAAGGAAACAATAACAAAAGAATCTCTGGAATATGATGAATTAATAACGAAGCAATCGCCTAAATACGTTATAAAACGTATTGATTGCAAAAATGTTACGCCCCTGAAAACTATACCCTCCTTTATGGAAAATAAATTGCTAACACCTAAAGAGTCAACGTCACCCGATTCATTTATTAAAAACTCCATAGAACTTGATGAAAGCGATTCAGACTCGGAGTATTCGGCTCAACCATGTAGTGAATTGCAAATATCTCTTCCGGAATTAACTCTTAATCTAAAGGCGGAAGAAAATCTAATGAATGAAAAACAACATAAAGCCAAATTAGAACGTTTACGTTTTAAGAGTGAAATCAATCCAAATCAAAATAAAAATGCTGAAGCTGAATTGCAAAAGGAAATAACTAAGGCATGTTTTGCAGAAATGGAAATACTAGGACAATTTAATTTGGGTTTTATTATAGCCAAACTAGACACGGATCTCTTTATAATCGATCAACATGCCACGGATGAAAAGTATAATTTTGAAACTTTACAGAATACCTTGCAATTGCAGCATCAACCCTTGGCAGTACCACAAACTTTGGACTTGACGGCTGTTAATGAAATGGTTTTAATTGATCATTTACCCATATTTGAGAAAAATGGCTTTAAATTTGATATTGATAATAATGGTAAGGGATTTGTTCTGTTTTTGAAAGAAAACACTTATAACAACTTTAATTTTTAGCACCTGCCACCAAAAAAATACGTCTTCTAGGCAAACCTTTTAGTAAAAACTGGGAATTTGGTAAAGAAGATATAGACGAATTGATATTTATGCTGCAGGATGCTCCTGAAGGCACCATGTGTCGTCCCTCACGCATTAGTGCCATGTTTGCTTCGAGAGCTTGTCGCAAATCGGTTATGATTGGCAAAGCTTTGAAAAAGTCTACTATGGAAATGTTGATCAAGCACATGGGAGAAATTGAACAACCTTGGGTAAGTTGTACATAACTAAGTATTTAGAGGATAGTTTAAAACAAGAAAAAAATCTCAAGATTTTTTTTATTAAAATTTTATATAATTAATAGGCAAACACATTTTTTGTTATCCCTTTTACGCTTACTCTATACATCCGATTTTAATAAAAAATATATCGTTAAAAAGGATTTTTCTCAGATGTACAGAATATTTTATTAAAATTGGTTCAGTATTTTAAAAGAAAAAATAAGTCTCAAAATATTAAACTCTTCTCCATTTCATTTCTCATGTCTCTAATACAATTCTCTCAATTCAAAGTAATGATATTATTATTATTTCTTTACAAAAACAAACTAGACAAGTTGTAATGATATAACAACATTGAGTTAGAACTTTTTCCAATAAAAGGAATAAAAAACAAAGTAGAAGAGTTTAATATTTTGTCTTATGCGTTATGAAAAGCAAAATAGAAAAGGTAAACAATTTGAGTTGAGTTTGAGTTATTTGGTGATTTTTTTTATTTTTTCGAAGGAATTTAAATGTTATTTTCTGATTGTTTTTGATAGTATTGTAAAACACAAATAAATCGCTAAAGTAAAAGGAATTGTCAAAACAAAAAAAACGCATGAATAAAAAAGGGAGCAAAAACGAGGAACACGACAATATAAGAAAAGTCGCCAAAACGAGAAAAACGCTAAAATAAAAAATGTCGCCAAAACGAAAAAAATAACAATTAAAAATCGACAAAATTAAAAAATCGCAAAAATAAAAAAAAGTCAAAATAAAAGAATCCTCAAAATAAAAAAATCCAAAAAACGATAAAAGAAAAAAATCTAAAACGACAAAATAAAAAAGTAGACGAAAAAATCGCCAAAATGGACCAAATTGCCTAAAAGCAAAAAAAAAAAAACAAGTTAGAGCGCTATATTCGGCCGAATCTTTTATACCCTTCACTACTTTACCCACAAATAATAAAAATAATGCCTTGAAGTATGCATTTTTATATTCACATTTATACTTTCAAAAAAATAATCAAAATTTTTTCCAAACACAAAATAAAGGTATAATATCTAATATATACGTTTATATGTATATGCAAACCAAGCAAGCACTGCTTGCGTGTACAAAAAATCAACAGCACTGATACTCATTGCAATGCTTCTGTTGCCAACTGAACAACCTTCGTGCATACATAAATAAACGAGAGTATATGCAAACAACCACGACTTGCTTATACAAATAACAACAACACTGATAGTCATTAAAATTCAATAGATTTTTTCAGTTTTTTACCAAAAACTCGATTGTATATAAACCGATCTGGTTGGTTCAAAAACTTGAAATTTTAGAAAAATGAGATCGATCTATGTAATAACGAAGTTCCTAGTATATATGAATAATTCAGAATAATTTTTAAAAAATTTTCTGACTAAAAAGTCTCTAGCTTATATAGGGGCTCCAAAAAGTCGAAAAAACCACATGTTTTTTTCCTCCATTTTTGATACATGTATCATATATCAATGATGTCGGGTGTCTTCATAAACGCCATTTCAACCGAAGAACGGACGGACATGGTCCTATTGACTTCGTTTCTTATAAGGATCCAAAAAATATAAACTTTTTTGCTCTCCGACGAAAATTCGCTCTCTGAGAGAATTATTTCACGTGTAGATTCAAATACAGTATTATAAGATGTATTATGAGACTGTTACACAGCCACCTTAGAAGATGAACTGTCAAAAAATACACATATACGAAACTTTATTTGTGTGTGTGCATGTGTATTTTGGAAATTACTGAAAAATGTTTTTTTTGTAAAATTTTTTCCTTTTAGTGCACAGTGGGGCAGAATCTAAATTTTTTAGAAATAAATCTGTAACTTCTGATCGGCTGGTTAGCTTTTCATGAAATTTGGTATAGGCGTAGCAGAGGAGTGTAAAATGTTAAGTTTGGAAGGGGGCACAACAAACCCCTCAGGGGCGGATCTAAGAGGGCTCAAAGTTAGGTACCTCTGACAAAAAATGTTCAATTGGTCCAGTTATTTTTTCATATATATATCCTAGTATTTCCGACCGGTTTTATTAGTTTTTTTCTTAACTAATTAAAGAACAAAATTATCCATTGAATAAAAACAATTTGAAGTCGATATCTTTACCGAGTCCAAAAATAAACGATTTTGAATTTGAAAATTGCAAAAAAGACGACTTTCTGTGTTTTTTTAGCCGAAAAAGTATCTACACTCTTTTTTATCTAAAATAAAATTTTCTTTAGCAACATATAATAATTTTGCACTTTTCTGAAAGGTAACTTCACATGGTACACACCCTCTCGAATTCGACCCATTTTATATGAAAGTTTTGATTTTAGACCATATTTTCTCAAATCCCAAAGCACGAATCGACAAGCGGAATATACTTTAAAAATCTTCAATATGTTGTTAAAAGTTTTAAATCAAAATCTATGGGACTTCGGAAAAATGTGGATTCTATAGCCAAAAATGTAAAAAATCCTATTTTTGGGAATTTTCATTAGTTTTTTTTTTTGGAATTCAGGAAAACCCTACCCCAGATTGAAATTTAGTTAACGCGATTTTATTTATATTAATAAGATTCACATTTCCTGCAAATTTCATTAAGATATCTTTATAAACAAATATGTTATTACAATTAATAAATTTATATTTCCTCCAAAAACCCCAAATTGGACCTTTTGTTTGGTTTATTTCTAAATAGCGAAAGAAATTTTAAAAATATGTATTCCAAATTAAGCTTATCCGTTAGCGTATATAATTTCCGATTTTTTGCAAAAAGATTCAAGTCAATATCATGCCTCATTTCAGAAATATGCGCCTTTAAACTTTTATATTTCCAATTTATTGTATATATGACTATATTTTTACAAACTTGCAACTTTTGTGAATAATTACTTAGGAAATTATGAATATTTATGTATATTTTTACTAATATCTATAATAAATATTTTTATAAAAATAATTAATAAATATTTTTTATTTTTAATAGGGGTGCCCACATTTTCCAAATTTAAATAAATCTTTATCCTTTTCTAAGAATTCATATATTACTATTAATGAATTTAAAATAACAAAACAAACAAAAAATGTCTATTTTAACTTAATCAATATTATTATTTTTGGTATTTATCATCTTCCTTAATAAATATTCTATTTCTAATACGATTTTTTATTACTTATTTACATTAAATTTATGTAGACAATCTGTTGTATCTGTATACATACATATCTAAAAGATAATAAAGGTCCTTCAAGTCTTCAGTATTTTGAGTTGATAAAGGCTCATAATAAATCCAACGTTTTCTCATTGATGACAGTACAGGGTCTGATGATAACAATAGTCTATTAAAAATATCCTCGTTTTGTGACGTTCTGAAGCATTTCCTGCAGCTGAATAATTGAACGTGCTTAAAATATCTGTTTCTTGCTTCTTGAGCCTCTTCTGTAAGCTCTTCAAGAGGAAGAATATTTCGTTCAATTATAATTTGCACAATACTTTATATACTATTGGTGTCATTTCTCTCCATGGATATAGAGAAATAAGTAGTTTATATATTTTTGTTCCATCATTTGTACTACCACCAGTCGGCAGAGGTTTTTCGATGTTTAATCCCGTCTCTTCTGTTAATTCTTCCTGGATTCTACTTTTCTCAGATATTCTAACTATACTTTAAATCATATGCTATGTGCAGTAAATACTCCATGAACTATATTCTGGCGTGAAGTGGAGATATTCCGAAAGAAGAAATTCTTCATTAATACTCCTTGCTTTACCAATATCCGAAAATTGTGATTTCGTCTCATCATATAGTGAGCATTTCCAAAAAGAAGATGTTTCCGTAATGGCATTACTAACCTTTCCATCAATCATTGTTAGACTAAGTTGATAGGATATGTCGAATGTGTATTGGTTTATGGTTATTGAAAGAGGTTGTAAATCATTTATTTCATCTTTAATATATTCCACTAAATCCTTTGTTGTTGTCTTCGACTCCCTTGTGTATTCGAACCAAATAGGTCTGCAAAAATGTTTTGACCCTGGAGTGGTGTTAAGCCATATATCTTCAAATGAATTTTTATACTTTGATGAAGATTGCTTTAAGGAATAAGATCGCATTCTTAGTGGCACCAAAGATGCTATAAATACGCTTTTATAATCCGCCATTTTCTTACTTCCACTAGCATGCTTGTATTCAGGAAGGGCTGATAGTTCGTCACATCCCCACTTACAGATTAATACAACGTCGCTCTTATTTACTTTTTCCAAATGATCTGCAGAAAAATCTGCAACAAGCAAAGAAGATAGCTCTACACGGGCTTCCTTTTCGGTAACTGAAATAGATGGTAAAATAGTTTGCTTTTTTTCTTGAATATCCTTGTATGATGGAAGAATTGAATGTCCCTTTTCAAGCAGAGCTCTTCTTAAAATTTGATATTTGTTTCGGCTGAGGTCCAGTTCAAACATTAAAGCAATTGCTTCTTCCTCTGTAAAATTGGATCGTGATGTTGGAGTAGGTACACTTTCGGCAATCCGTTTAAGACGTTTTGGTGATGCAGTTGGCAGTATTTCAGCAATATTAATTGCACTCTTAGGTTGCTTTTCCTTTTTTAACATTTCTTTGAATGTATCAGAAACTTCTTCATTCGAAATTATAGAAAGCTTATGGGCCAGTTTTCTCTTCTTAGATTTTGTACTTAAATCATCATATGTCTTGCAGGGTGCTCCAGTTGATATTTTGCACGCCGATATTTCTATATCAGTATCCATCCAATCGGAATGTTTAATTTGTAATCTGTTAGTACGCTGATTCATTTTTACGTCATACAACTTTGAAAAGCTCTCTATCTGAGATTTACCAATGACGTCGACTTTTGCATGATATGTAGTTTTTATGAATTCCACTATAGCTTCTAAACGATTAAGATCATTTTTAGACAAACTCCACAGAACACAATACAATTGTTCATGTTTCAATGTAATCACCATGGTAATCAACTTCGTTATGATGTTGATAAGGTTTAGATATATCGCACAGGTATATATATATATTTACAGGTATTCTGTGACTTTTCATTAGGTAAAATATCTGAAAGAGTCAATTTGGAAGAGTACCTAAACCGAACTCATTGATATTATATGTTGCGTTAGGTATCACCGGAAAGAATATTACCTGTGCATTGTCACTAGCTCATAAAAATATAGATTTTGAACCATCAGTAATAGATAAATGCTGCAGCTAGGTATCACCCGAAAAGATACCTGTACATTGCCGCAAGATCATAAATATATAAATTTTTAACCATCACCAATAGATAAATATATTTGTTAAATAAGCTTAATTTGGAATACATATTTTTAAAATTTCTTTCGCTATTTAGAAATAAACCAAATAAAAGGCCCAATTTGGGGTTTTTGGAGAAAATACAAATTTTTTAATTGTAATAACATATTTGTTTATAAAGATATCTTAATGAAATTTGCAAGAAATGTGGATTTTATTAATGTAAATAAAAGCGCGTTAACCAAATTTCAATCAGGGGTAGGGTTTTCCTGAATTCCCAAAAAAAAAACTAATGAAAATTTCCAAAAATGGGATATTTTATATTTTTGGCTATAGAATCCACATTTTTCCGAAATCCCGTAGATTTTGATTTAAAACTTTTAACAACATATTGAAGATTCTTAAAATATATTCCGCTTGTCGATTCGTGCTTTGGGATTTGAGAAAATATGGTCTAAAATCAAAACTTTTATATAAAATGGGTCGGATTCGAGAGGGTGTGTACCATAACCAATTGAGTTATTGGGCTTGTTTTTTATCTTTAAGTCATCTCTGTGAAGTTACCTTTCAGAAAAGTGCAAAATTATTATATGTTGCTAAAGAAAATTTTATTTTAGATAAAAAAGGGTGTAGATACTTTTTCGGCTAAAAAAACACAAAAAGTCGTCTTTTTTGCAATTTTCAAATTCAAAATCGTTTATTTTTGGACTCGGTAAAGATATCGACTTCAATTTTTTTTATTCAATAGATAATTTTGTTCTTTAATTAGTTAAGAAAAAAACTAATAAAATCGGTCGGAAATACTAGGATATATATGAAAAAACTGGACCAAGAACATGCAAAGTTATGGTGCTTAAAAATTCAAACGCAAATAACTCGAAAACTATAAGAGATAAATAGGACATGCGATTGAAAATTTTTTATGTCAGAGGTACCTAACTTTGAGTCTCCTTAGCTCCGCCCCTGAGGGGTTTGTTGTGCCCCCCCTTCCAAACGTAACATTGTACACTTACAGTTACAGATTTATTTCCAAAAAATTTCGATTCTGCCCCACTGCGTAGTGTTTGTTCTACATGTGCAAAAAAGTGCGAATTGCTTAAATAAAAAGGACATGTTTACTCTGAGACTGATTGAAAATAATCATATCTTATAGGATTTATTAGAATACGTGTACCGCTTAAGATTTAACATTATATAAACAAAATCGTTACTCTCTGCCGGCGTTATCTCACATATTATATCAGCATTAATCTCAGTTTTAGACCTGGGATTACATCTGTGGTTAAGTGTATAAAAAATGAAAAATCGGAAAAAACTATGGCACTGAAAAAAGACTGGAAAAAAATTCAATATGAAATATTCCCAAAACTGAAGAAAGTTATTACCAGGACAACCAAAAAAAGGCTCTAAAAAATGTTTTATGCGCATAAAATGTTCTTAAAAACGGAAAATATTCCCTTAAAATTAAAAAATATGCACTTAAAATAATATTTTTTCTGGGTATTATCTGTTACATATTCATGCTAACTTAATAATTAATAACTTAATTTTTTTTAGCAATTATTGCAACAAAATATTTTCTTTTTGCACCTAAAACCATCAAACCTAATGCATTGTATTAGAGAAAATTATAAAATTTCTATCAATAAGTGAAAAGTAATTCTCTTTATATATTACACTAAAAAAAATTGTCTGAAACGGATAAATAACTAACAGTTTCGTTCAATTGAAGCCGTGAAAAAATATGATATTGCATATTTTGTTGTCCTGGTTATTACAATTACTTAGAGTTTTATTCGCCCTCACCTCTTTAGAAGAGAGAAAAAATGAATTATCTAAACTCGCAAACGTTTTGTTTTTGCATTTGACCAATATTTTTATTTTATTTATCACGAATTTTCAGTAAAATCTATAAGATTTTAAAATTGGTGAAAATTTTTTTCTTTAGAGATTACAATTTTTGTATTTGATTAGATACAATCGTTAAACGTTTCTATGGACATTTTTATTGGATTGTTAATAAACATTTATTGCAAAAATTAATTTTTTACACTAAACCTCTTTATTTCAATACGATAGGAGTAGCGCAACACTCCTATCGTCTAGTTGTAAGTAAAAACAAGTCAGAGTACTATAATCGTCTATAAAAATGCAAATTTTCAAAATTATTATTTCAGCTAAAGATTCTTTTTGTATAATTTCTATTATTATTATTTTTTTTTATATTCTACCTTTTTAAAACAAAATCTCTATATAACCTTCGATTTGAAACCTTTTGATATTAAAGGTGCCACTTCCGAAGGATCGCGTCCTCTGGTTTCGGGTAAATAAAATTTTGTCAATACAAACATAATAAAACATGTTATAGAGAATGGTAGAAAAACAAAAGAACCCCAGGCATTTTGTAGACTAGGAAAACTCATGCCTATAATAAAATTACAACTCCAAGAAGATAAGCTGCCCATAGACATGGCCACTGGACGTGGAGCTACTTCAAAAAGTTCTGAAATAAAGTATAAACACTTTACAGTAAACAAAAGGAAAAACAAAATTATTATCTCAATAAAAAAAAACCCACCTGAACCAATAAAAAATGGTATGGGGCCCACACCAAATTGGAAAAAGAATATATAGAGAAATATGCAGGCAATACAGCCTTGAGCAAACCATCCAACACTTTCCTGTAAATAGAATAGAATAGAATAGAATAAGAATAATTGAAGATTACTGGATACTTTAAGACTTCTAATGAAAAATTCCATAATATAGTTGTAAACTTTAAAATTATTAAAATTCGTTAATAACTTACTATAAAATTCAGCATCAAAGCAAAGCTTAATAGAAAGAAAGAACACATCAATGAAGACATTAACATTAGAGGTCTACGATCGATTTTGGCCATAAGAAAGGGCCCCAATAGAGATGTGGCTAAATTTAAAGAGCCTGCTCCCAAATTAGCCCATTCTGCAGCCTGAGGCGTCATACCAGCTCTCCGGAATATAGAAACGGAGTAATAAAATATCTGGAATTAAATAAATACGTTAAAGCCATTAATTAATCTTACACGTATGTATTATAGTATTCATTCGAATAATGTTGGCTCGAATTATTCGAACAATTGTTACGAATAATTATTCGAAGAATTTAAAAATGGTCTTTTTCGAATAACGAATAATTCGAATTTTTTCCTAGTGCTAAAAGTAAATAAATGCACTTTTAACAATTTCGCCAACGAAAATTTGAGCTTTTACAAACTCAGATTTTATAAAAACAAAAGAACAAAATTGACTTAAAAATCTTATTCTTTTTTAAGTTCATTTCTGAGGACTTTTGATAGATTGCAGGTTTTTTAACCTTACTCTACACATAGACATTTTTTGTTGGCAATTGACAAATTCTATCTCTCTCTCCTTAAAATGTTAAGAAATCTACTTCGCAATAAATGTTTAAACACAAAGCTGAGAAATAATGTTTAACATAAGCTGTCAAATTTATTTTTGTCTTTTAAAATTTTGAAAAGGCAAATAAATAATAAAAATGCGAAATAAATTAAAATTTTCGACAAAAAAGGCAATTTAACGTATAAATTTCTCATGTACGCTTCCTCCACACCTTAACACAAAGTTGGAAATAAAATTGTTTTCCCGTTATTCTACCGACGTTATTTCTAATTTTAAGAAATAAAAATGTCTTCGTGTAGACGTAGAGTAATTATAAAAGGGACCTTTTGAAGACGAATTATTTATATCAATGAATGTCATTCTAAAGTTGTCTGCTTTTGAAATATAGTTCAAAGAAAATTAACTTTTTTTTATCGTATTCAAACAGTTTATTAGCTAAACAGTTTATTAGCTAAACTTAATTTAAATTTAAAATTTACTTTAAAATTTTCTGGGAGAATTATTGCCTGTGCATAGGGGATTTTGCTGCAAAAAATTGCTGCAACTTTTATTTTTATGTGCAAGATGTATAGAAAAGCATGCGTATAAGAAAAGTTCTTTTTTGTCAAACATTTTTTAAGTTTCACAATACAAATTTAAATTTAAATGTGTTAACGTAGAAGGATTTTCCAAGCAAATTCAAAACAAAATATCATAAAAAAAGCTGCGATAATTCCCAATGTAAATGCTCTTACATATTTTGTCGATTTTTTGACTTACAGAAAAATTAAAATCTTGAATAAAATTAATATCTTGATGATATAAAAATTTACATTTATATTTATAATGCTTATTAACTTTTTATGTGTTTTTTTTTTATTTTTACAATAAAATTTTTAAAGAAACTTAGAAAATCATAAATGTTTTACTTTATTATAACCCTAATAAGAAAAAAACTGGCTAAAATATAAAATGTACATAAGCTCCACTTACCAAAAAATATTCAGCTGAAAAGCGAAAACGAAATACAAATTGCAGTTAACATTTTCATGGACATTCTGACTAATGCTACTATGTAGGTAGGTAGGTAAAGAAGGCTTGCACAGTACTCAGAAGAATACCTGTGCATACACTCGGAGACCTAGAGGTCCATTGTGAGTCCCTTCGTAGAATCTATAGAGAGAATTTATAGAGGAATTTATAGAAAAGGCCAGGAAAGGAAAATAATAGAAAAATCTGAGATCTAGAAAAGTGCAGAAAAGAATAGAAAAGACCTGGAAAGGAAAAATGCTACCGCCCTATATCGTTCGTTCTAAGACAACGACCCCCTCTTAGCCAGCCTATTCCCATAACGAATCCCATCAATCTATCGAGGTCGATCCTCGATATACTGTCCAATTCGTCAACGAATCGACTGCCTAACCAGTTCTGCTACTTAGTTGTAGACATGGACAGTGACATATAATATGCTCTACCGTCACTAGCTCCTCATTATCTTCGCACATCCTACAAAGACCGGAGGAACCCTATGGGACAATGACCTGTCAGAATACCTATCATAGTCTTCAGTTTTCCCCTATTCATGCCAAATAGTAGATTTGTATCTGCTATATCAAGTTTAGGCCATAGGACCCTTGATAATCTGCAGTCCGTTCTACTATTCCATGCATGATTGGTTATATTCCGAATCCACTCTCTAATTAACCTGAAGTAAAAGCCTAGAGGTGGTCTCACACCACTTTCACTTACAGTCCTATCCAAAGCTGAGCCGTTCCTAGCTAATTTGTCAGCTACCTCATTGCCAGTCTTCCCGTAATGACCCGGTAACCAGCAGAGTCTAATATGATAATTTCCCATCAATTTCCACAGAGCCTTCTTACTTAGACTTGACAAAATGTAATTTCAGGGCCTTTAGCGCCGCCTGGCTATCTACATATAGAGTTACCTCTGTATTCTCTTCAATATTCCCTGCTATCGTGGCCCTAAGAATACCCAGAATTTTCGCCTGGAACACACTGCAACTATCCGAGAGTCTACACGTTTCCCTGATGTTCTCCTCAAACAGATGCACACCTGCACCAGTGCCTGTATCCATTTTGGATCCATCAGTGAATACCGATACTCCACTGAATAGTTTCTCCCTACCTGACCATTGTTCCTACTCGGGATAATCAGTATAGGATTTTCCCCACCTATAGTCCGTGGATCCAGAGGGAGCCAGGGAATATTCACCGAGGTTGACCTCGTTTAGAAGTTTGGAATGTCATAAGTCTAAGCAGGCTCCTTGCAGCCATTCCCATCACGAACTCCTCAATGGGCCTGAGGTGTGCTTCTTATGGCACCTGTGATGTCAATCGAAGCACATCTCTTGACCTTACACAAGAGATTCCTACAACTTCCTATTCTCATTGCCTCCCACCAAACTAGACATCCATACGTCAGAATTGGTCTCACCACCGAGGTGTAAATCCAATTTACTACCATCGGTTTGAGGCCCCAATTCTTACCGTTGAGACCTTTTTTTAGCCTTTCCAGTGTGTTCTTGTGTGTTCTTGTTCTTGCGTCAAATTATCTTAAAATGACATTGACGGCTAAGAGCCATAGCAAGGGCGAGAGAACTCCTCCTTGCGGAGTCCCTCTAGTCACTATCTTCCTTATGCATGTATCTCCCAAATTTGAATTAATTATTCTGCTATTCATCATCAAAATAATCCATTCGATTAGGAAGTTTTGAACGCATAGTGATTCTAGTGATTCTCTAATAGTCTTAATCTTAATGTTATTAAAAGCTCCTTCTATATCAATGAACGCTGCCAAGGTATACTCCCTATACTGTAGACCACGTTCAATGTAACTCACGACATCATGCAGCGCACTCTCAACAGATCTATCTTTTAGATAAGCATGCTGAGCCCCACTGATATGGTTGTCAATTGTCGTCCTCAGATAAAGATCGATCAATCTCTCTAATGTCTTCAAAAGAAAAGACGATAGGCTGATCGGTCTGAAATCTTTAGGTTTTGAGTGGCTAGCCTTGCCTGCCTTAGGTATGGAAATTACCTTAACCTCTCTCCACCTCCTTGGAATAAATTTCCTAATAAGACATACACTAAAAAGCTCTGTAAGAAGTGTTAGTACCGTGTCGCTGATGTTCTGTAGCATGGCTAGAAAAACACCGTCTGGACCAGGTGACTTGTAAGGTTCAAAGGTGTTCAACGCCCACGAGCCCCATGACTCATACATAAAAATTCTGTGACAGCGTCCGAACAACTCCAGTCCCATATCACTGAGTTAGAAAAATGTCTACATAAATGGAAGATCAAATTAAATGCTACGAAATGTGTCCATATTACATTTACCTTAGGTAGGGAAAGTTCACCTCCCATTCGAATAAGCAATGTCCAAGTCCCTGAACAGGACAAAGTAAGGTATCTTGCTATTTATTTAGATCGATGTCTAATATAGCCACGTCATATTGAATTCAAAGTTACACAAATAAAACTAAAATCTGCCCAATTCATTGGTCAGTCGGTCCAATGTCAGCCCTAGACTTGGACTACAAAATTTTGTTATATAAAGCAGTAATAAAACCTATATAGTTACATGGCATACGTGGCTCTGGGTAACATAAAAACACATAAAACATTGAAAAATTACAGGGAAGGCAGACTTAATTCCTAATATTAATAACAGATACACCATGGTATGTCAGAAATAGTAACATCCACAAGGATATTAAAATTCCTACAATTTGTGGGGAGATAAAAAAAACAGCAGCATCAATTATATGAAAAAATTAGCTGAACACCTCGCTAGGGATCTGCTAACTTTTGAGGTTCACAGACGCCTAAGAAGAATGGAAATACTAGACCTAGTAAGATAATACTACTAATAAAAACTCTACGTTGGATTTTGCAGTGGCAATATCAACATTAATTAAAGTTTAGATTTAGATTTTAATAGTTGTTGTAAATTTCTGGAAAAGAAGATTCAAAAAAGACTAATATTAAAATAAAAAAAATATTTGTTTTGACTATTCGAATGATTTTAAATACGTGATCGAATAATTCGAACAAACTAAAATTCCTTATTCGAATTATTCGTTTTGTTCGAATAGAAAAACCGAATAGTTTGAATACCCTAATATGTATGAACAGATATTTTATAATTGAATAACCTACCGCATTAATTCCCGAAAGTTGTTGGCCTCCTTGATAAACACACACAATAATAAGCGGCATTAATAGCTTAGAATCTCTTAGGACTTCCAGAAAACTGCTTGCTTGATCACCTACATTTGCTTCGGCATCCATGGCATCCAGTTCGTGAGACAAAAGATCCGCTTTAACATTTCCTCTAAGACGCATTAATAGCGATTGTGCCTCGTCTTTATCCTCCTTAACAATATACAACCATTTGGGACTCTCGGGATACAAGAAAAAGGGCACAAAACATACAATCACTAGTATAACATAGAAACTTAAGGCTATATGCCAGAGAGACTCGGTACCAAATACAGAACGTAGACTAAATATTTGTCCTACTACCACTCCGGCCGTTAAGCCCACAGCGCAAAATACTCCCAACGTGCCGCGTAAAGGCAAAGGGGCTATTTCACTTAGATACATAGGCAGACTGGCTGTGGTTAAACCTGAAGCAAAGCCTACAAAGAAACGGCCTAAAAGTAAAACCTCCACCGAGCTCAACAGACGGCAAAAGAAAAAACATAATGCGCCCACAAAAAACAAAATACCACATATTAAAATACAGCCTTTTCTAGAAAGATATAATAAGAGATTACAAAAATAAAAGCGAGAAATATTTTTTATAATTTTAAATAAATACCTGCCGAATTTGTTAGCTAAAGCTGCTCCCGTTAGAGAACCTATAGCTCCTCCTATTAAAAATATGGAAACTATAGCTGACCATAGTAGTTCAATGGAAGCTGTCGTTAAGTAAAGATTGTATCTTTGTATTAAAGTTTCATTGCACCAATTACGCATGAACTAAAAACGAAAAAAAACAAAAAGAAAATATTCAATATGTGCAAAAATTATTGCAATCATAACATACCACTGCTGGACTATTCATTACACCAATGCAATAACCAGCCGGTACAGCTGATCCCAAAGTAGACGCATATCCTGCAAACACCAACAGCTTTGTCCACTAGAAGAAAAATATTAAACCATTTTTTATTATTGATTGTTTAATATACATATATATATATTTTTAATTTTACTATTAGGCAGACATCGAATGTTTTTTTTTTACCATTCAAAGGTAAAATGTTAAAAATTTTAGTTTAATTTAACTAAACAATGTGTTAAATTAAACTTGTGATAAAGTTAACTAGAATTTAATCTATGTATCTATTTTTCAGTGGTAGTTTAAAATTCTAAACTAAGTTGTAGCGTTGCCACACTTTATTTGGGAAATTATGGGGTAGTTTTTTGTGAGAAGTTTGTTGTTTAATATGGAAATATGTAGAATAAAATATGACTAATATGGGTTTTCGAATTTAAAGAAATTAAAGTAGTTTTTATTAAAGCTTCACATTTTCATGATATATAGGTTTTTTTTTTTGTGAAAAACAGGTTTATCTATCTATACCAGATTATACCTGGGATGCTCCGTTACCCCTATTGTATTGAAAAAAGAGTTTAGTGTAAATAAAATAAATTTTTAACAATTTAATAAAATATGTTAGTAGAAACGTTTTTCGATTGCAACTAATCAAATACTGAAATCGTAATCTGTAAATTAAGTAAATATTTTTCAAATAGTTTCATACCAATTTTAAAGTGTTGTAGATCCTGTTTTTTTCTTTAAAAAACTTTTTTAAGTTTTTTTCTTTTTTTTTTTTTTTTTTTTTTTTTTTGTTTTAGCGTTTTTTATTTTTGTTTTTTCGACTTTTTTATTTAAGGGATTCTTTATTTTATCGTTTTACCGATTTTTTTATTCTGTCGGTATTAAATTTTCTCTATTTTATTTCTCATGTCTCTCAGACAACTCTCAATTCAAAGCGGTCTCTTTGTTGTTATTTCTTTACAAAAACGGTCTAGATGAGTTGTATGATATAACAGCATTGAGTTACGAGTTTTTTTTTTCCAATTTTGATATAGAGATTTGTAAGAAAGGAGTGATAAACAAAATAGAAAAGAGTAATAATTTGAATTGCTTTATTTTTTCAGAGTCTTATGCACAAAGAGAAACAAAGTAAAAAAAAGTAAACAATTTGTGTTGCTTTTTGAAAGTTGTTTTGTTTTAGTTACCGTTCCTTTTAATTCTTTGCAAAACCACATTTTTAAGTAAAATTAATTTTTTTACTTGCGTTCTTTTATTTTGGAATGTAACTAACTGTCATGACTTATCATATGCACTCAGGCTTCGATTTGATATTTTTCTATTTGCGTCGTTTCGCTTTACGTCGCTATTTAAAATTTCGATTTGCGCCGTTATGATTTCGATTTGCGTCATTATGATTTCGATTTGCGTCATTATGATTTCGATTTGCGCCGCTATATAAGGAGTTTCATTATTCTTAATAACAGGAGTAAATGTATTGAAAAAAATTTTAATGGAAAAAATGGTTTAAATTATCTGTTAAATTATCAGTGTTAAGCAAAAAAATACTCCTTTTTATTAAAAATTAACTTCTTTTCTGTTCAAATGTTTTTATTCTGGAAGCAACTATTAAGAAAACAGTGTTTCAGTTTTCAGTTTGCGTCGCAATTCTTCGGTCCCCATTAACGAGACCTCAATATACTAAGTCTGAGAATTATATTTTCACTTTTATATTTTTTAAAGATTTTTATTTTTTCAAGCAGAAATAAGTTATTATGTAATTTATATTTTTTTCGAAGTAATATAAAAGTTATTTTCTGATCATCAAAATGAAGAAAATCGCAAAAAAAAACGCTAAAATAAAAAACTGGCAAAAACGAAAAATAAATGCTGAAACGAAGAAAAGGTAAAACGAAAAAGTCGCCAAAACGAAAAAATGTTGAAATAGAAAAAAAAAACGCTAAATTGAAAAAACGAACTAAAAAAATGCCGAAGTGGAAAAAACTCCAAAATAAAAATCGCCGAAAAATACCCAAAACGTAAGACAGTTATTACAGTTACTCAGAGTTTTATTCGCCCTCTCTTCTTTAAAGAATTTCAGGAGAGAAGAAAGAGTTGAATTGTATAAGAATTGTTATTTTATTTTTCACGAAATTTCGCAGTTTTATGTATATTTTAAAATTGATAAAAAAAAAATATTTGAAAAATATTTGTTACTCTCTATTTTCTGAAAAAATATTGTATACCAAAAATTAATATTATTTACTCTAAACTTTTTTATTTCAATAATCAATGTGGCATTACATTAATTACTTTTATTTATTAAAATTAAGATTTTTGGTCTATTTTCTTTTAGACTTTTGAAAGCTAATTTTAGCAGACATTTTTATTTAGACCAGCACTGCCATGTTTGGGGTTTTGACCCTCCCAAATTTTTGTTGCGGAAAGGGATTAAAATGTTGTTTTGGGGATTGCGTAATTTGTTTTGGATATTAAATATACTTTAGTGATTTTATGTAATTTCATCTTTTGTTTAATTAGTAAAATAGGAAATTTTCAAAAAAGTATATAATTTTAAAAATTAGCAGATACATTTCAGTACAAAGAACTTTTTAAAGCAGTCCTTAATATTCTAACGATCCCTACAAGCAACAATTTTCGTTTTAATAAAGCCAAACTACAAGATATACAGTATGCTTCAGGAGACTTCTTAACTCATTAATATCCACTGTACCTAATTGAGTCGGCTGTTATTTTTGATATTTAAAGAGTTGCAGTTTTTCCTTTCCGATTTAAATAAGTGTCAGAGATTTAAAAATAATAAAAATTTGAATGATATATTAATGACAATACCAAAAAGTTGATCATGAATTTTCACTTTCAGAAAAAGAACAAAACATGTCATTCGACAACTTCTTAAGGTTTTGTTTTTCCCAATGTTCGTTTTGTATATTTTCAGCAATTTAATGCTTTTTTGAAAAATATATGATATATAAATATTTCCTTACTTATTTTTATACAAAAATCGTCCTGGAAATACTTATAATACTGTCCTCAAATTAAATATACTCCTCACAAACAGGCTAATATATTTTTTCAATATTTTGTAATTTTTATACATCAAGTATAACAAATGTTTTGTACTCTGCTGTAAATGATCTTGATCATTAATATGTTAATATTCATAAAATCTGATGTTGTTATATACTAATTACATATACAGGTCAAAAACCACAGTAGTTAGAGCCTAATAATTTATTTTATATTCATAATTTATTATGTTTTGTATCGTACCGATTCCCCGGATTAACAAGATGGTGAATCTGAAGTTTATTATAAAATGAAAACCAACATTTGATTATTCAGTGCTTATGGCCTTTTGCATTTTAAGTGACGAAATACTTGGTAAAACAAGAGTAGTAATTATTTTGAATAATAAAACGACTTTTTTAGTGGGGATTATTGATGAAATTTTTTAAAATTTTGCAGTTGGCTAAAAAAAGTATATGGCGGCTCTGATCCAGATTTCCCTTACAGGGGCCCAGAATATACATACATTCATACATACATATTTATATTAGAATGTTTCGAGAAACTGCTTTTTTGCAATTCTGATGTAGGAAGACCACTCAAACTATGCGTTTGGATGAGCTAAAGTCAGGAAAAATTTTCGAAATTTTTCTTCAGTTCCCTATCAGCGATTGAAAATCGTGTTTTATCTATGAAACACATACGGCGCTGTAGTGGACCAAATTTGACAAAAGTACATTTTGCGATTTTTGAACTTTTTCAAATCCAGTTAGATTTTGCAAAATAAAAAAAAACGTCACACAAGCACATTTTCTGGAAAAATGCAAATTTTTAATAATAAATATTTGATCTTAAAAAACTACAAATTTGTTTAGTTTGTATTTCCAAATTCTTCATTAATCACTTTATAACACGTGCAAAAACTATTCTGATACATGTAAGCGTTTCGAAGATATTCGAACTTAAATTTATGAAATATGTTCCTGTAAGCATTATTTAATTTTTTTATATTCTTTTTTGTTTTAAATTCTATAAATATTCTATAAATTATATTTTACAAATTATCAAATAGTAAAAAGTTTTATACATCGTTTTAAAGAACATAATTTTGTACTTTTTTTCTGTCTTTATTCTAATTTGTACTTTTTTTTACTTTTTAAAAATTGATACTCTTGAAAAATTTATACTAAAGTTAAAAGTATTAAAAATCCAGCACTGCCGAATATAGTGCTTTTAATTGGAATAACTAAACTTAACGATTTTCCATTTTTCATTTTACAAATTAGCATGTTTTGAAGATTATATAGATTTTTTTTTTTTTTTTTTTTTTGCAATTAAATAAATTCGAAAGCACGATAGTCTTAAAAGGGTTAAGTAACAACAACTAACGGCTGTCCCAGGATGTCGAACAAAAAATTCGTTCGACAAAATATATGGGAAACAATATCAAAATTTGAAATTTATTTGTTGTTTTACGTGGAACAGGCCATAAATATTTACAATTTAACACTACAATTTGACAGGTTTGTTTGATATACATGTGTTTCTTAATGGTTTTTATAGTTTACGGTAGTTTTATAACGATAGATTATTTATTTTATAATTTTGCTCTTATAAACTTTACATATTCATATACATGTATACATATTATATGTTTGCAACTTAGAACACTAAATTTCACCCATATAATTTAACACTTAATAAGAAACAAATTACCCCGACTGTTGTAACATCCTGTTGATTTTTATTATTACCACTCTGCGAATAAGTGGCATCCGTTTTGTTAAGAATTTGTAGTTCGGTTTGTTCAGACATTGTAATTTGAAACGCGCTGTGTAACAAACAATTGTAAAACATGCAACTGAATGCTAAAATAATCTAAATTATTGTAATCACCTAATAAGTAGGCAGAGCTCATTCTGAGGGATATAAAAATAAACTGATAACAAGTGAAGGCAGGCCAACAAGTAAAAGGTGACAGTAGAGGAGAAAGTAGAGTAGTGATGCAAATATGTATGTAAACAAATTTATAGACCAAGTGTAGTAATATCTTAAGTTAAATGATTATATTTAAATAATTGATAAGGCGAACAAAAAAAATATTTTTAATAACAGTTATATTTTTTATTTTAAACACAATAAAAATAAATCTCATTTGCTTTTACAGAATTGTCCTCATGGTCGTCCCACCATGCGTCATCTCATTAACACAGCCATGCTAATAAATGATGACGACGAGGAAGATGATCAGAAAGAGATCAACTTAAAATAACCCACTAGTCCAACAATATGAATTTTTCATCGCAAAACGGACAACGTATTGATGTGTATTAATAAAACATAAGTATTTACAAAATGTTAGAAATCAAATTTATAACTAACGACTTTAATTTATTTATGAGCTGATTTTTTAAACGCTTATCGTACGAAATATATTAAAGCCACTGAGGGCTGTTGACAACATAACTCCTGGCAATTGGGGATGCCAATGCAATTCCTTAATTTCCTTTTGTCCCTGATGTATGAACAATAGTTGAGGTGGCAATTTCTGAAGATCGTCGTTATTTTGTGTATCCATTTCTTGGGCTTCTTGATCATCATCTTTTTCTACAGCCAAATCCCATAGAGCAATTTGATCATCATCGCCGCCAGAGGCCAAGACTGTTGCATCTTTTGGATTCCATTCGACTGTAGTTATGTGATCGGTATGATGTTTGAAGGTGGCGATGGGCTTTTTAGTTTGGAATTGTCTCAAGTCCCAAATGTGTAAGAAACCATCATCACCACCACTGGCTATAAAGGGTTCAGTGCGATTCCATGATATAACATTAACATCACTCTGATGAACATTATCACAAATTAGCATACAGGCTTTCTGCGGCGGAGCCCTGACATCCCAAATGCGTATGGATTTGTCCACTGAGCACGAGGCAATAACACTGCGTTCGTTAGGACTCCATTGTAAATCTTCTACAGATGCCGTATGACCAACTAAGGGACGTTGATCAACTTTCCATGTACCATCTTCCAAAGGAGACCAAATGTGAATGTCACGTCTGGAAAAAACAGTTTTTTTGGTGAAAATTTGATTTTTTTAATGAAAACCCGTTATTTTTAAACCTGCTTTTTTATAAATACCGTACTTTTATAAAAATTTGTTTTTTTTTTAATGAAAACTGATCGGACCTTTCGAAATATTAATTTAAAATACAAGAAATATTTTTTTAGGCTTAAATTGAATTAAAATTGCTCCAATTTTTTCATCATTGAAAGCACTTACAACGCTGAAAATAATGATAATTGTGTTTTGTTGCTAGGCAATTTCATACAAAATTTAAATTTATATACGACTAAAATTTAGAAGTTTCATGGAACTTGCTAAATGCAATAAAATAAACAGATAGCTTAATAACGTTTGATCCATATACTATATTAAATATAAAATGCATTTATTATTATTAATCATGATATTGTAATGTGCATAATGTGCATATTGCCAAAATTCCGATCAATTAAAAAGTATTTGGCCTCAGTCAACAAATACTTATAGGGTACTAATTTCTTAAAAGTGTCAAATACACAGTAAAAAGTAAAGTAAAAAAAAGTAAAAGCTTAGAAGTTATTAAAACCCAATAAGAATTATAAAACTGTAAAGCGAAACATTACTTAAGTTTGAGTTTTAACACAAATGTTTACACTTAAGTGTACACTAAGTATGAAACCGGACCTTAATCACTAAATAAATTTTAAGTCGGAAAGACATTTTAAAACACCAAGATTAGGAATAAAGTAGTAAAAGGATGTAGTTAAGTGTTAACAAAACCAATGATAATTGCAATAGCTAATAATAACTCCGTGCTAGTTGCAAATTTTAACAAACTGGGCATCCTATTGGCAAAGCTAATTCGAGTACGCTGTATTCAATGGTGACAGCCGTTTTTCGAAGATATTTGGTTTTAAATTTAACTATGGAAGTAGCGAATTAATTGAAAATTAGAAATAAAAGCGACATTATTTATGTATATTAAACAATAAATGGATTGAATATATATTCCAAATCATAAATTAGTTTTAGGCTGATTTTAAAAGTTTTTATATTTTTGTTTGAAAATTTGTTCATTGGTAACACTAGTTAGCTTGCTTGCATAATTATAGTAATATCTTTTACCAGTTTAAAGATTTTTATATTAGCGTTTAAAATATATTTGATAAGAATTCATTATTCAATGGAATCTTGCTTATATTGTTTAAATTCAAAAATTTCCCCCGTATTCACAAACCAATTTTAAATTCAAAATACATTTTAGAAAAATTTCTTTTTAAATGCATTTTACATTTTAAATTTAAAAGTATTATTAAATTTAAACTTAATTTTCCTAAACCCGTTTTTTACTGCCTGTTTTTATAGCACGAGCGCAAAAACGACTCGTCTAACTTACATTTAAAACAAAAACAAATTTTGAAATTTTGTTTATGTTTTAAATGTTAGACGGGTCGTTTTTGCGCTCGTGTTATAAAAACAGACAGTTAGCTTTTCAAAGTGAAATATCTGAAAAACGAGCGCTTTTAAAAATGGTTAGTTAGCACTACTCTCAGCGTCGTCGATTTAGTTTAACACATTGTTAAAAAAAATTACTTGTAATTTCGAGCACAGTGTAATTGAATAAAAGAAAAATACAACTTAAAATACACCTTTCTGACATATAGCCCTTATTTAAGTGATTAACTTTTAAAATTTGTTGGACTTTATTACTATTTATTTTTTAAAAGAATAATTGGTTGCAACTAAAACTTCCCATGTTTGGCGAAAAGTCGCCACATCTAACATCGAAATTATAAGCCTTTAAAAAACTCATATAAAAGGAAACTCATATAAAAAAATCTTATTAAAAAATTGGGCAACAAGGAAAAGTTGTAAGCGAAGCGCTTTTGAATATAGCACAGGGTTAAAAACTCTTCCGGCCGGGTGATGACCGGCTAAAGATACATAAGATACATAGGTTTATAAAAAATTATACAGATATGTGGCAGAAAACGATTTCGAAAACGAATCGATTTGAAATCAAAAAAATGTGTAATTATTTTGTCGTTATCGTTATTAATTTAATCACTTTCTATTAGTTTTTATTATAAAGTATTTATATTTCTCTTAAATTGTTTAATTATTTTTCACATGGGCTTTATATTCTAAAAGAAAAATAACGCACTGTTTGAACTCACCGATTCGGTTTTAAAACGATTGGTTTTCATCACATACCTGATATATATTTTTATAAATGACAATTCAAGAGCTTTCAATTGATATTTAAATCTTTGCAATCGAATAAGCATTATAGGAAGTATTTACTAATTTAAGTGAATTAGGAGCTCAGTGATTTCGAATTTTTAGAAAAATGAAAACACTTACTTGCAATCACCTGTAGCCAAAACACCATTTGCACAGGGACTCCAATCGATAGCAAAACCCTCCTGTTGATGACCACTAAATTTAAAAATAGGCTTAACTACTTCACTGGCCACCTCCCTTTCGTACTGTTTCAAGAGCTGACTATCTTCAATAACCTGTAGTTGTCGCGATAAATTCCAAATATTTACATGACCCAACTCACTCCAAGAGGCGGCAAATACAGTATTATCAATACGTCTAGAACGTACACGATTAACACAGCCATGATGTTTGATTAAAGCACAAGTCATTTGGGGTTTTTTCTGTTCGTCTTTATCCAAAACATCGTCTTGGTCATCATCCAACTCTTCATCATCGTCTTCATCATCTTTGTCACCGTCCTCTTGGGTTTTATGTAAATTGCCCATTTTCATAATGATTAAATTGTTGACATGAGCTCGTGCAGCCTGTGTACCAGCCACCATATATGCTGTTAGCGGGAATTTCTCCCTACTCTCTCCCAAATCATCCGATATAATATCAAAACTCAGGCAGGGTGCACCGGTGGAAGCTTGATGCAACATAACGTAGGCAGATTCATCGCATATTAACTCTTCATCGGCCTCCAATGGCTTGCCGGGCAAGTATACCTTCTTTTTGACATCCTCCTGTTCCTCGCAATCACTTTCATTTCCCTCCATATCACTTTCGGCATCTTCGGGAGCAACGACTTCCATATCTAAATCTTCGTTATCCATGATGATTCGTTTTTGTGAGTTTATTTAATATTATAAAATAAAACTTAGCAAAAAAAAATAACAAAGCTATTGTCACAATAATACACGTGCTAACGAGAGTTTCTTAATAAATAATACAGAGTTGCCAAACTTTTAATTCTGTCATAAATTATATTTTAATTATGGCTGAGGAGCCAAACATGAAAATAATAACAAACGCCTTAAAATGGCAAAATTCCAAGAAAAATCTGTAAAAAAAAATAATGTTTAGAAATTTGCATAATTTCGCATCTCATCTGTTCCTATAATGTAGCTAAAAATCATTAAAAACCTAAAATTTTAAGAATAAAATTTAAAACATTTTTTTACAAATTGAAAATGTAAATGAAAATTTAAACAATTTATTTTAAGTCTTCTTGACTTTTGATTCATTTCAAAAAATGTGAAAAAGTTTTAATATTTAAGACATTATTCTTAAATATTGTGAACTTAAATCAATGAAGCATATCCTTTTTGATTTTTTGTTCATATTAAAAATAAGTTTTGAAACTATTTGTTTATTAAATAAACTTCAAGCATTGTTTCATATTATACAAAATTTTAAAAGAAGGAACGAACTTTTTTCTGTTTTTAATATTTTTGCATATGTTTTTAGTCAGGAATTTGCTTTTGTAATATATATATATAGAAAGACTATATTAGTTTTATTATAAACACTGTTGCCAGATAACTATAGTATAAAATTGTCAAAATTCGACGAAAAAAATCGGCATAATATTTTTGAAATCGTCAAAAAATAAATAAACTTTAAGCATTGTTTTATATTATACAAAATTTGAAAAATAGGAACAAATTAAGATTACCGGTCCAGTTAAAATAAAAATATTTTCTTTTTAACGTTAATAGAGGTTTTTTCCATATAGCCGGACTTAAGGACATTGTTCTATATTTATTCATCGTGTAAACGTTTCTAGAAAAAAATTTTTTGTAAGTTTATCAATATCAATTGAGTTAATAAAGATATAAAATATATGAAAACTTTAGAGATCCATGTAAAAAATTTAAAAAACTCTATATATATATATACATATATAACACATTCTTAAAATTTTTTACAATAAAAAATCATCAAAATGTACATAAATTGGCAAAAAAAAGAGTAACGGTACTGAGTGATTGACTGACTTACTTACTTACTGATTCATCATCGCACAACCCAAGCGCCTGAAGCTAGAGAGATGAAATTTGGACTGTAAGTTGGTCTTCCATCAAATAGATTCACTAACACGGTATTTTTTGAAATTCGAATATCTAGGGGGTAAAACCGGGTAAATTCGGTAACCTTATATCTGCTAAATAGATATATAAAAAAGTTTAATAATTATCTTTATAAATATATTTTGGAAGCTTTTTGGCACCTTATATATTTTTTAATCCAGTACACGCAAAAATAAAATTTACATCGTTATTGGCTTTGTATTACATTATTGAATAAATAAAATAAAAATAAAATAAAATATACATATAGATATTTTATTATGTAATTTTGGTTATATTCATGGGGCGTATAAATGTACCAAAAAAGGGGGAAATTACCTTTTATTCAAACACCTAGAGAGAATTTAAACACAGAGAGCTTTTTCAAAATTCATGTTGAAAAGATTTGTTGCAGAGAGGAAAGTGTTTCCACTTTTTAATGGTATTTTCTAAATTTCGTATACTATGAAGTTAAAAGCATAGAATTAAACGTAAGCCTGAGTAAATGTGAGCAAATGTGGAGGACCGTTTTGGCACTTTTTCGTTCTTCCAATGGTAGTTTTCGTATTTTCTATAATATTGAACATAGAAGAAATTCAAAATAAATGTTCCTATGTGGGTAAGAATTCACTAGAGAGACTTTGTGGTACATTTTCATTCTTCAAATGGTACTTTTTCAATTATCTATAATATTGTTACGTTTTTACCTTTTAAAAACGGTAGTTTATTTCCTTTAAATACCGTACCCGTATACTTTATTTCCTTTAAATAAAGTATACGGGTACTTTGATTGCAGATAAAAGCAGTTTAGTAGTTTAAAAGTTGTAACAGCTCTTTATTTTATTTAAAAATGTACAACGATAACAGTTTAAATAGTCACTCTGTGTTAAATTACACACTTTATGCAGCACATTTTAATAATGTACAAGAATATACATCCAAGGCAGTTAATTTGTCTATTTAACGATGCTTCCAATTAGACTGACTCAATGGTGTTCTCACGGCCAATTTATACATTGCACTGCCATCTAGATGCTTCTCGAAAGCTCTTTTTCTTTCTACAATGTTCTTAACGGACGCACTAGTACCCTGCCAACATTTTCTATCCAAGTTTGCACTAAAGAGTAACCTCAAGTTGTTTTTAACAGCCGAATATGATATCAATTTCTTATCCAAGAAGAGTCACAGTGAGAGAAGAAGTGTGCAGCAGTTTTAATACTTTTTTAATGACACTATTAAGTGCTTTTTTGTGTTAAATTGGAGTCGTTTTGAGGAACAGAAAAAGTCACTATTTCTGTCGAAATTCTAACTAATACTATCAACATTGCTATCCAAACTTTGAGTAAATAGTATCCATATTTATTTTAAAATAGTAAAAGAAAAAGAAGTTATTTTCCTATCGAAGAAGATTCATCGTTCTGGCAAAATTGTATCGCAGTTTAGGGTTATTAAAAATCGGTTTTAGTTGTGCTTAGGAAACTTTAAATATTCAATTTAAGAGAAGAATTTTTAAATATAAAATTACACCAAATTGCTGATAAAAAAATAAGTATTGAAATCAGGCGCGAATCCACGGGGGTATAGGTGGTATAGGAAATTTACCACAACAAACTTATACCTAAAATTTTCATATTTAGAAAATAATACACTCTACTACAACAAAAAATCACTCGAGAAATGACATAACATACGTTATAGGCCTTCTTTCAATATAGGAATCCATAATATGTTTTTAAGGGTTTTGAATGATAATCTCCAGAAAAATGTGAATTTGTAGGCGAAAATGTGAAAAATCCCATTTTTGGGATTTTCAGTTTTTTTTTTTTTTTTTTTTTGTGAAATGTGGGATTCCTTCTACAAAAATCTTAAAGTTTTTTACAATTTAAACAACATTCACTTTCACATTAATTTAAAAACAATGTAATGGTTTTTTACTTTCAGAAGCAATAAACCTTCTGTTTTTGTTTTTGTAAAATTTTTTACTATAAGGAAAATAATATCTTGAGAACAGTATTGGGAGACAGTTTTTGGTAACATTATATTTATCCAAAAACTAACTTTTAAGTGACTTTTGCGACATTTTAGTTAGTAAGAAATGTAGAATAAGTAGATCAAAAATCGAAATTAATGTTATTTGTTTTTGTAAAATTGTTTACTAACAGGAAAGTAACATCTTGAGAATACTAGAAAGAGTCATTTTTCTGATAGTGGATAAAACTATCACCTAATTGCTGGCAGGGTATATTCGAATTTTAGAGCTTTCGATTTTAATGTTAGCAGCTTCAACATTTAGTGTTCACATACATACAAACAATGGAGAAAGCTTTTCATTAAATGTTGTATGTTTACAGCTATGTTAATAATTTCTACAGATATGTCTGTTCAACAGAAAGGTCGAGAAGCATTATTTAACTTTAAACTAGGCGTTAAACCGTTATATTTGAATTCAAGTACGATTTCGTAACAATATTGAGCGTAGAAACATTAAGTTAATATAAACGGTCCTGAGTGAATGAGATCCTGTACCATTATATTCTCTAATGGTACTTTTGGAATTTTATATAATGGTTAACCAAGCAACATGAAGTTAGAGATGCATGGATCTAAGTGAGAAAGAATCCAAAGATGGGACTTAGTAGTATTTTTTATACCCTACACCACCATGGGTGGTTGGGGTGTTATGCGTTTGTGCTGATGTTTGTAACGCATACAAAAAATTATCCAACGCCCACCTTAAGGTATACCAATCGAATTTTTAAATCGATCTAACGATGTCCGTCTTTCTGGCTGGTTGTCCATGTAAACTTTGTGTACAAAGTAAAGATAATTCAATGAAATTTGGCACATGAGTTTTATGACACAAGGACGAAGCCTATTAAAATTGGTTATGATCGGCCCATTATTTCATCTAGCTCCCATACAAATGTCCTCCCGGAATAAGGATTTAATGCCTTAAATATAGCAATATTTTAATGAAATTCGGAGTAAAGAAGTTTTGCATAAGTATCAATCTTTGTGCCAAGATATGAAGATCGGTCCACAATTGATCATAACTCCCATATAAACCCCTCTTCCGAAAATCACCTTAACGTGCATAAATCCCATACGAATGTTAGTATCAAGTTAATATTCTACACAAATAAGTTTTATGTCAGTAGAAACAACATTGCCAAATTTTATGAGAAGCGGTCCATAATTTACTATAGCTCCCATATAAACGCTCTTCCAGAATCGCCCTAAAGTGCATAAAAGTATCTAGGTGTTAATAGTATCAACACATTATTCTGTATTTGTATATTTTATTTCACATTTACTAAAATTGGCCACAGGTATAATATAATTCCCCTTCCCGAATTTTTATGCTCGTACACAATGGTGTAGGGTATCTTATAGTCTATCTTGACCGACTGTATATATATATATATATATATATATATACATATAAATTTTTCTTGAATTCAAATTTAACGGTTTTAACGGCTGGTTGAAAGTTAAATAATGCTTCTCAACCTTTCTCAATGCTTCTCCACTTTTCTACTTATGTTAACAACAGTTAACATATCTGTAGAAATTATTAACATAGCTGTAAACATACAATACTGAATTAAAAGCTTTCACCATTGTTTGTAAGTATGGCAACACTAAATGTTGAAGCTGCTAACATTAACATCGAAAGCTCTAGAATTCGAATATACTAGTTTGTCCGTTAAGATCATTGTAGAGCTTTCGAGAAGCAGTGTATATAAATTGCCCGTGAGAACACCATTGAGTCAGTCTAATTGTAAGCATCGTTAAGTAAAGACAAATTAACTGACTTGCCTGTATATTCTTGTACATTATTAAAGTGTGCTATATAAAGTGTGTGTGTATATTAGAACACATAGTGACTATTTAAACTGTTATTGTTGTACATTTTAAATAAAATAAAGAGTTGTTACAACTTTTAAACTACTAAACTGCTTTTATTTGCAATCAAAGTATCCGGATTATTTAAAAGGAAATAAACCACCGTTTTTAAAAGTTGGTGTCAGAAGTGGGATTGTCAAATAATAAGCAGTCATGAAGTTTGAAGAACTAAAAGTGGAGCAACTCAAGAGAGAATTGAATAAGTTGGAGTTAGCTACGGCTGATAATAAAACAGAATTACAAAAGAGGCTGATAGATGAATTCAAGCGGCGTGATATTGACATCGAAGCTTACGAATTCGAGTATAAAGAAGAAATGGAAGTTTCTACCCTTGCAACAACAAGCATCATGGATTTATCCAGAATGTTTGCTGCTATGATGGAGCAATTTAAAGAAGTTAACGAAACTTCTAAAGTAAATAACGAGAAACTTCTTGCTGAAGTTAGCGAAGCTTCTAAAGTAAATAACGAGAAACTTCTTGCTGAAGTTAAAGAAGAGAATAAAATAATGGAAGTGAAATTTCAAGAAACTTCTAGAGCGACAGACGAGAAACTTTAGCAAATTTCAGAAGTTATAAACAGCAGAGTGGATGGCATTGAGACAAAGGTATCCGACTTAGAGAGCTGCCTAGGTATGCAAGCCAAAGTCGTTGATAAAAAGCTGTTCGATTTAGAGAATAAAATAGCCAAAGGTGTTGATAAAAAAACTGCATGATCTAAAAATAAAGATGAATAATCTTCAATGCCAAAATGGACAAGTTCGAATTATTCCAGAATCCTCTATAAAAAGTTTTGATGACACCATACCATTTAATACCTAAACGATCATTTGCTGAAACCGTCTCATTCGCACTGGCACAGGAAACGGCGAAAATAATTTCAAAGTTGTTGCTGGTAATGAGAGAAATATAGTCGGCGAATTAAAAAGGGTTTTGGTGTCGTGTCCAAAAGTAAAGTAAAAGTGAAATTAACCATTACCAACGGTAGCGTCAATCATGTATTTATTGTTGCTGGCATTGTGGACGGAGTTATAATTGGTGCTGATTTAATGATTAGTTATAATTTGGCGAAATGTGGAGATACCCCTTGACGTCGGGTGTGAAAATGAGAACGTCGAGCATCAAAAACTTTAGTATGGGCTCGTATGGAGGGAGATTGTGAGGACAACAGTTTGTGGGTGGTAGAACCAGCAGAAATAACAAGTGATCTTGTAACAGCAAAAGCTCTCGTTAAACCCTGCAACAACAAAATAGTTCCTTTAAGGACTTCACGGGAAGACATGCTTGACACGATGAAGATAAGATAAGATAATTGCTGTAAAGGACTGGCCATGTCCGAGAAATCTCCACGAATTGCGTAGTTTTTGTTTTGGACTTTGTACATACATGCAGACGATTTGCCCCGAATTTCGCCAATGTAGCCGCAAGCCGACATGAGCTGACCAAGAAATCACAATCATTCCAATGGAGTGAAGCACAAGAACTAGTATTTCAGAAGATCAAGAATCTATTATATACGGCACCAATTTTGTCATATCCTATACCTGGAGAAATGTTTGTGGTAGATAGCAGAATAGGCGGTGTACTTTCACAAGTGGTCGATGGCACTGAAAGACTCATTGAATACTTCAGCCGAACGCTTTTTCGATGGCAGTATTAGAGTGTGTGAAGTATTACCACAAGTATCTGTATGGTCAACACTTCCGACTGAGAACCGATGATTCTGTCCTCAGGTGGTTGCTGCAATTTGAACAACCTAAAGGACAATTGGCTCATTGGATAGAGCGGCTTTAGAGCTATGACTTTATCATCAAGCACCGAAAGGGTTTGAAACACGGTAATGCGGACGCGCTGTCAAGACGGCCCTGCAACGTGGAATATAAGCATTGTACAAAAGCCGATCATATAGAGTAAAGTGAAGATTGGTCTGTAGCGCAAAGAAAGTAAGAAGAAGTCGTGGACAACTTTAGCAGTATATCTCAGGTGCGCCATTCGAGCGGATTGCAATGGATGTAGCAGGCCCTTTCCCTGTCAGTGATGCCAGAAACCGTTACGTTCTAGTGATTATGGTTTATTTCAGCAAATGGCCAGAGGTATATGCTATACCCGATCAGGAAGCTAAAACGGTCATAAGCGTATTTGTAAACAACTGGGTGTGCCGATGTGATGTTCCACTGAAGTTGCATTCTGATCAAGATAGAAATTTTGAATCTGCCGTATTCAAGGAAATGTGCGATTTATACGGAATAAGAGAAACCAGAACAACTCCACTGCATCCTCAATCTGATGGAATGGTCGAAAGATTCAATCGCACTCTGGAGGAATATTGAAGAAAAGTGGTCAGTGCACATCAGAAGGAATGGGATGAACATATACCGAAATTTCTATTGGCATACAGATCACCTGTTCATGACTCAACCTCTCGAACACCTGCAAACATTAAACAAAACATGTCAAAAGGAGTAGCATAAAAAAGCCAGTTATATTTATATATATTAAATAAAACCGAATAATCAAGTACATTTATCCTTAACCAAGCACATAACCAAATAACTGCTGCCAACATTGAAGTATTGTTTTCTTCAACCAAAAAAAAAATAAAAATAAAAAATACCGTTACAAAGAAAAGCTATTACCTATAAAAATAGGTAAATCAAAATATTTCCAACAACTCGTATATATATAAACACAAACAAATCACAATACCTCGTAAATATCGAAAATACTAAAAAATCATTAGGCATCAGTAATAGATGTAGAGAAATGTGCAACCAATTTAAAACGAAATGCATTATTCGAATGTGAAAATATTTGGAGCTCAACAGGTAAATAGTTCCAGCAACGAGCTACTCTAACAAGAAAAGATCTCTCAAAATAACTACAAGCTATTCTTGGAATGACTATATATGTTATTAAAGAAAATTTTTATGACAAAAAAAGTATGACTTTTTTGGAAAAAAATGGCATTTTTAAATTTAAAATTTAAATAAATATAATGACCCCTTGAATATTTTTTTTTCTTTTTTTTCAAAATTCTTTACACGATTTTGCTATTTGTTGTATAAAAATATAGCGAAAAAACTCGACCAAGGTACGTTAGAAAATACAAATCCAATATCTCGTAAACTAAAATAAATAAGATATGCATATTTTTTTTCAAATTTTATTATAAAATAAACAATATTACAATTTCACCTCAGCGCCAGATTGGCATTAGAGAGGCTTGTTGGCAAAATTTTAACAAGATTATTAAAAAAATATTTATAATAAATACTAATTTACAATTTTAACGTGTATATCAAACATACCAATAAACATTATATCAGAAAGAAGCTCATCAACATGTTGAGATAAAAAATGTTTAAATAAGATTTAAAATGCGATAGGCTTGAGGCTTGTTTAATATTATGTGGCAAGTTATTATATTCTCTACAACCAGAGTGTTCAACTCGTTGCTTAGTTGTTTCAGATTGGCAAAAAATTATTCTTAAATTGTCACGTATTGTATGGTATGATGCCCAATACAATTAAGACATTTAAACATGTACAGTAATAACTGAAACTTATAGAGCCCGTAAATTGTCGAAACAGTGGGAAAAACGTCTATGAATAAAATAACAGTTGGAAACCGGCTGGGCAAGATAGCTACACTTTTTAATGATTTGTTCTGCATTCTCTGAAGCGATTTAAGCTCTGTAGTTTTTTTGAATATATATGTATATTAATGCAAGGTAATTACAATGACTTTTAACCAAAGCTTGATAAATTAAAAATTTGGTTTTTTTTATCAAACTTGTTTCTAAACTTATATATTAAGCCTAAGGCAGGAGAAAGTTTTACCTTAAGATTTCTAATATGCTGATCCCACATAAGATTTCCCTGCAAACATATACCCAAATATTCAACAGATGAAACCTCCCGAACTTCATTTCCATCAACAAAATTACTAAAATCATTACTAAAACCAAAGTGTGGTTTAAACCTTATAAGTTTCGTCTTTGCAGGATTTAAAAAAAGCTTATTAATACGAAGATATTTCGAAACTAATGAAGCATCTCTTTCCATATATGGCTTTAATGCAGTTTCATGTTTATAATGATAAAATATACTAATATCATCAGCAAATATAAAAATTTCCCTGTCAAGTTTAAATTTTTTAAATCATTGATGTATATTGAAAACAACAAAGGGCCTAGAACACTTCCCTGAGGAACTCCATGTATGACATTCCGCAAATTACTCTTATTTTCCTTAACTTGAACAAATTGTCTTCTATTTGTTAAGTAGCTCTCTAGAAGCAAATATTCATTTCCATGAATACCATAGTATTTAAGCTTCTGCAGCAATATTTAATGATCTATAAGATCAAACGCCTTCGTTAGATCATAAAATATTCCAGCAACAGCACTATGACATTCATCTAATCCCTTACAAATATAATTTTACAATAGCCTCCTCAGTGCCACAACCCTTTCGAAAGCCAAATTGAAACTCATTTAATAAATTGTTTTCCATAAAATAAGTGGAAATGTGTTTGTGCAATATACGTTTAAAGATTTGATCAATAATAGGAAGTATCGAAATAGGACGATATTGTTCCACTGTTGTTGCTTTACTTTCCTTGGGAATAGTGATTACTTTATGGATTTTCAAAATGATATAATGATGCTTTCTGTAGATCTCGACCAGCAGAATCTCATATAAAAATCTTTCAAATCGGTGTCAAACTTTAGAATCTGTGGACCTGCCCCTGGTAGGTCTACATGGTCCAAACTCAAAACTTAAACTAGCCTACAGCTTTACTATAAAAATGCGAAATTTCATTTAAATCGGTTCCGAAACTGCACAATTATCTCCATTTCGTTTTTTGGATCCCACAATGTGCGGTGTTACGACGCATGCAGAATTTCTAGTTTTTGGCTTATGGCTTTTGTTTAAGATCCGATTTTGCCCATTTCCAATACCATACAAACCTTATATAAAACAAACGTTTGAGCCAAATTTCGTCGCCCTAGGTGGTCTCCCATAGGCCCTATCGTTCATTCAACAGACACACAGTCGAACATAGCTAGACCATCTCAGATTTTCATGAGCATTACAAATATATCGTCACCTAAAATGCAAAAGGCCGTAACCACACTTAATATTTTACAGCAAAAGCACAATTTTTAATTTTTTGCTTTAAAATTAAGCAATTAAGTAAAATTGTTCAATTGTTCATTTAAAACAAAAATAGATGAAGCTCTTCAAACCAAATCTTTATTAAAGGGGAATAATTTTTTTCTTTTATTCATACTGATTTTTCAACATTAATTTTTTGAGTGGTTGCGATGATAGGGTCTTAGACGAATATTTCGAAATTGTACATACGAAATGACATCCTTTTTTCGTGGTTTGCCCCACCATGAAAAAACTATATTTTTATTGAGAACATTCCAATCAATTTTAAACCATAAAGTTATTTCTTTATTTGGCTGCATTAATTTTAGTTATATACAAAAATACTTGCCTTATTTCAATTTTTCTTTTTTTTATTTAAAGTTAATTCTTATTTAAAGAGATTACTAATAAGAGTTAATTATAATATTGTACACATTTTTTTTATTAAAATTCTTAAAAACTCGTACGATTTCGTAAAAATATTGAAAAATGAAAAATAATGTTACTATAATTTTTTAAACTCGGCTAAATTTTCGTTTCTATTAAAATTGTGGAAATGAAAAACATATAAGAATAAAAAAAGTTAAAAATTGTTAAAACTGGTAAGAGAATAATTAATATACTAAATGGAAACGAAGACAAACGAGAGATCCTGAAATCTTCATTTAAAACAAATTGTTTAAAACATTATTAAGATTACGAAAATTAAAAAAAAAATAAATGAATCCTTTCATTCATCAAAACCTATATATAAGAAATAAGCAGAAATTTAAATAAAAAAAGGAATAACATTTTCTGTTGAAGAATTAAAAATTCTATAAAATCTTAGAGATTTTTTGTTGGTTACGTTACGATGGTTGATTTGGTGATAAGGAGGTGAATATAAGAAAGATGTATTATGATTCAATTGCCCAACACATGAATGTCTTCATCATGTTCCTTTTCACGTTGACGCACTGCCACCGCTGTTTCGACCAACAAATACAAACACTTGAATTTATCTTTGGCGATACCTAAAAATGTCAAAAGGAACTATTCAAAAATAAAAAATTACTAAAGATCAGCATCTATACCTTTTATTAAATGTGTGCTAGGAGGTATGATTTGTACACTAGAGGTAATCGTATTACTGTTGTTGCTGCTGCTGCTGGAAAGTACATTACTATGGCTAAGCAAGCTATTGTTGTGGTTATTCTTTGATGACAATAAATGACCGGCACCAGGTGTATGTGAAGTGACAACTGTGGCTTCAGCTCCAACACATGCTGACTCAGTAACCACTTCACCAGTGGATAAAACAATATTGGCAGATTGATGATGGGAAACGGCAGAAATACCGGTGTTACCTAAGAATACAAAAAATTGTTAAAGACTTTTCACTTTTAAGAAGAAATTTATGGTTTTCGCCTACCTGCCGCTTGGGTGGTAAGAGTACTTTCATTAGAGGCTTGTTGAGGCAGATGTGACAAATGAGGATGCGTCGCCGATGTCCAATATGTGTTGTTTGTAGCCGTAGGACTAGTTGTCGTCACTTCCTCGGTACTGAAAACAGTCCCGTAAAAATAAATGTAGAATAAAGGCAAAATTTTGATGATGTTTAGTTTTTAGATTTTGGCATTAAAGTGTATATACAAGAAAAAATTAAATTTATTTGTGGTGGTGTTGGATTTTGGTTGTGGTAGAGGTTTTTGGGAAGTATACGAAATAAATTTGAAGAATTTTAAAAACAAAACAAAAACATATACATATACATATGTGTAGATACCAATTTAAAAACGTTGCAATATGTTTTTTTTTTTTTTATTTAACGAAGAAATCAAAAAAAAAAAAAGAAAAAAAAAGGATTTTTTAAAGAAGTAAAAAGTGTTTGAAAATTAAAGTCAATAGTATACATATTGTTTACAAAAGAAAAGATTTTAAAATACTTACTTCATTACGGATTGCCAAGCATCAGAATTTTCAAATTTACCACTTTCCTCCTCGCTTTGGGCCTCACAGGTATCATATTCGTTAACACTATCATCTTCAGATCTAAATGTGTTAGCGAAGAAGAAACATATATAAAAAATACAACAAAACAAAATTAAAAAGAGGACTATTATTATTATCATTAACACTATTATCATTATTATCATTATTATTACTATTATCATTATTATCATTATTATTATTATCATTATTATTATTATTATTATTATCATTATTATTATTATTATTATTATTATTATTATTATTACTATTATTATTATTATCATTATTATCATTATTATAATTATTATTATTATTATTATTATTATTATTATTATCATTATTATTATTATTATTATTATTATTATATTATTATTTTTCTTAAAACAACAAAGAACAAAATTATCTAAAGAATCTAAGGACATTTAAATGTCGCGCACCTCACCGCTTCTTGAAATAGTTTTTTGCTATATATGTTATTGTTATTTTGTATATGAAATAATTGATTTAAAGTGTGAGAGTAAAAATAATTTGAATTGGTTAAAGGATATTGGGAGTTTGTGGAAATGGGATTATTTGAGCCTTCGGTATAGTCATATTTGGCGACTGCTTCAGCAGCGACTTGACGTTGTTTGGCAGCTTGAATTTTTGCTAAAATTTTGGCTTGAATTTGAGGATGCAAATTTTGAAAGCCCTGAGGATTTGATATAATTGCTTGTTGCCATCTTATGTATAAATATCAAATTGAGAGTTCATTCAATAGAAAATTAATAAGGTAATTACAATCTAAAATTACCTGTATATAACACTGTCATCATATTCTATATCTGGTTCTACTTTAACCATTTGTCCACCAGGCGTTTGCACAAAATGTCCCAGAGCAGTTAAAACATTGGCAACTCCATCATGTACTTCCTCGCCTTCGACCTCTTCCGTGGCTCCAACAATCTGTTAAACACATTTGATTTTAAAATGGGGTTGGTTTTAGGTTTACATGCATTATTTATTTTACTTAAAAAACTAATAAAAGTATTATTCGAATATTTTAATTATTATATACCCTTCATCTAAAACTTGTCTTTTTTCATAAAAGTGGAAGCTTTTCTGTTGTCATACAGGGTGGGCCAAAAGGCAACATGGGATTTAAAAATATAATAACTTTATCGTTTAAATATTTTTTTATTATTATTATTTTTTTAGATTATAAAAATAACACCTGGAAAATGAATAATGGAGAGATTCACAACTGAACAAAAAACCAGAATAATAAAATTGTATTATTTAAATCAACGATCAATTTTAACGCAAATAGCATATCATTTTCATTTGAATGGCTTTGTTAATAAGCAGAACTGTAGGTTCTGGGGTGTACAGTACGGTGTGACATTACATCTGAAAATATCATTGGGCATTACTTCTTCGGAAATGAAGATGGATGGAAGAATGGAGAGCGATATCGGTTTAAGATAGAACATTTTTTGCGTCCAGCTCTTGAAAAGAGAACTGAGATGTGGTTTCAGGAGGATGGAGCCCGAGGCACAATGGCTCTTTTAAGTCAAATTTTTGGAGAGCACAATTTTTTTTTTTTTAAACTTTGAACTTCTTTTAAACATTTATACTTTTTTGAATTTAACTTTTTAAAAATTGATCCTCTTTTGAGAAATAATTTATACTAGATTATACCTGGGGTATCGGAGCACCCCCTATAGTATTGAAATAAAAAAGTTTAGTGTATATTAATTTTTGGTATACAATTTTTTTTAATTTTTTCGGTTTTTTTTCATTTAGGAATTTTTTTTTTTTGCTTTTTCGTTTTAACGATTTTTTAATTTAACGTTTTTTTCGTTTTGGCGACCTTTTTACTTTAGCGTTTTTTTCATCAATTTTTTTATTTTTGCGTTTTTTTTTTCCTTTTTTGAGACTTTTATTTTAACGTTTTTTTTTTCGTGTTGGCGTTCTTCTTCATTTTAACAATTTATTTATGTTTTACAATATCAATAACAATCAAAAAAAATAACTTTTAATTATGATCCAAAAAATAAAAACCACCTAATTAATAACTGTTATTTTTTCTCAAAAAATATAAAATTGAAAACAATCCTCTGACTTTTATGATAAAAGTGACAGTTACGATCCCTAGTTTTAAATATAAAAAATAAAAGAACAATAATATAAGCTTATCTTGATAACACAAAATAAAAAGAGATAGTATAAAAACAAAACAGCTTTTAAAAAGCAACTAAAGTTGTTTTTGTTTTCAACTTCGTATCTCATTACGAATAAGAGTAAAAAAAGAAATAAAGCAATTCAAAGTATTAAGGTTCAAACAAAAGTAAACGTGTATATTTTTGAACATTCATTGTTTGAACAACTAAAAAACTAATTTCTATAGATTTCTGCTATAAGTTACCTAGAATTTTTGTGTGAATAGCTACTTAAACATATCTACATAAAGTAGGTTGAAACAGATGATTGCGATGCGATGATTTTTTGTTCACTAGTTGGGCCTTTTAACTCTTTTCTATTTTGTTTATCACTCCTCTCTTAAATAATAATAATAAAAATAATAATAATAGTAATAATAATAATAATAATAATAATAATAATAATAATAATAATAAAAAAAATAATAATAAAAAAAATAATAATAAAAATAATAATAATAATAATAATAATAATAATAATAATAATAATAATAAAACAATGACGCCGGTTTGAATTGAGTGAGTTGTTCGAGAGACATGAGAAATAAAATAGAGAAGAGTCTAATAAATTTAGATGTTTTTTTGTTTGAGTCTTTATTATATGTATTACTAACAAATTTTACCGCTTATAACTTCTAAAATACCGAACGGAACGATATTCTGCTCATATATGAGAAAGTACCATTCTAACGGAACGTAGAAACGTAAAAGGGAAAACAAAAAATATGTTTGTCTATTAATTATATAGATAAAAATTTATACTAAAAAATAATATCTACTTGTTTTGGAAAATTTCTCTTCAGAAAATTTTTGGAGACCTTCAAAAGGCACTCATTATAAATTTATATTATGAAAAACTCTGTTATATTTTTTATTTCAACGCTATTTTATAATTTTAATTCGAAAATAAACTTTTAAAAATAAAATTTTTATCACTTACCACTTCAGAAGCCGGACTACCGGTAATAGGATTTGGTGCGTTTCCGGAATTGTTCAAATTGCCCGTTGAGTTCATGGAGGAATTTAGTTTTTTTCCTCTACGCGATATAGTAAAGTGCAATGGATCTTGACCTTCACGTCTTATCATTTCTGGTAGTATACGGCGGCGGGCATTAATAAACCAATTACAAACCTGGAAAATTTACATTGTTAAACATACGCATGTATGCCCAATCAGGTATAAGATATTCTGAAACAAAATTGAAAAATACCTGTAACACTGTCAAATTTGCCTCCTGTGAAAGTGTAAACTTTTCCGCATCACTGGGATAGGCATTGTAACGATGTTCATACAACCAACGTTTGAGTATTTTGACTGAATGTTTTGGCAGATTGCCTCTACGTTTTCTGGGTATACCACCATCTTGTGAATCCATTACCATATCCTTGTAGTCCTTAGTATCATGCATATCGGACATTTCATGATCGGATAAATCTTCTTCCACTATAGTTTCATGATGATCGTCTTCCTCCACAACACCCAATACGGTGACACCACCATCATGTTCAATATCTTCGTGGACCTCATCATCGACACTAGAAGTGGATTGAAATCGGTCCCGTGCTAAATTGAATGAATTTGTAACATTTTTATTAAAATTGTCTGCGGTTAATTTTCTTTCTATTTATATTGCAAATGACATTTCCAAAAAAAGAAGAAACGCACACACAGTCTCAAATTGTTATGTATATGTCAAATTATGTAATTTGACGTATAGTTGGTTGGAAAAAATATGGCAGGCAAATGACGGACGTTGCCGTCCGTCACTGCGACAGCTTGGAGAAAAGTCATTCTTCACAAAATAAACACAAAATAATAACAAAACACACAACTTACCTTCGTGTGCTATAATTTGTGCCTGAATTTGAGCTTCTTGTGCCATATCTTGAATATCTTGGCGTATTTGACGGTCTAGAGCAGAGTTAACCTCTTCCTGGTGATGCAAAGTGTCGGGCGATAACATTTTCTATTAATATTGATTTTACCCCGCGTATTTTATTTATTTACTATTTTTTATATATATATTTTTATTTCAATGGCATATAAAACTTCTACATTTAAATTGTGGAATTAAGGCAGTGTGAAGGGAGTTGGAAATCATACACACAACTTTTTTTGCACTTTTTATTTAAGACGAACTATTTTTTCACCGTTTTGTTTTTAAGTCTCCACTTATTTTTAATTTTAGTACATATTTTTATTGCAATCGTTGACTTATTGCTATTAATGAAAGCTGTATTTTTTTTCGTTCCCCTTCAAAATTTTATTTTATTCTTCTTTTTACGACGCCTACTTCACCGCGCTTGCTGTGATTATTTGCTTTGCGCTGTATCGATTGTATTTTTTTTTTTTTTTTTTTTTTTTCACAAAGAACTTTTTTATTTTCACTTTGCCTCCTGGCCTACTTTAATAATTTATTTCTTGCCAGTAATAAATTTTTGTTTATACTTTTTCTGTTAATAATTTGGCCAAATAGTTTGCGCCAATATTTTGACAGACGTATTGTCAACTTTTTTCTTTTTTTGTTAGTTTGATTAATAAACTTCAAAATTTTATTTTGACTTTCTAGGCAAACTTCAAAATTGTCGAGTGAAAAAAAATCCAGTTGTATTTAATGACAGCTGCTGTCACGCGAGAAAAATAAACGTCGCTGACGTTTATTCGAAAAGAAAATGGCGTTTTCTCTTCTGAGACTTGCGCCGAACAATTTTATCGACAGCGTCTTTTGTGAAAATTGTAGGCGGCGGCTCAAAATCGGCTGTTAGCCGGCTGAAAGGTAACACTCAGTCTACAACTGAGATTAACGTTTACAGCCCGTCTAGACGTAATATAATATGTAAAGCCTTGTTCAGACCGGCGCGAAATTACGAAATTTCATGCCGAAATTTTGAATGAAATCTAGAACGTTCATACTGGCAAGATGACATTTGATGTAATTTCGTGAACAGCTGATACTTATTGTTTACATTTTAAATTGTTATAGGGATAAATAAAGTATTTTGAAATGGAAACAAATAAGAACAATTACTTACTAAATTGGAAATTATTAATGAAAAACTTGCTAATAACTGTTCAACAATTAAAAATAGTTAGACATGCAAAGGTAAAACTGATACGTTTCATTTTGCAAAATCACTTTAATAATTAATTTTACGATTTGTGTTTAAATTTAAGATTAGCTGTCAACTGTTTTTTTTTTCTCACGATTGAAACATGCAGTACATAGTTGAAAAAAAGTATTTTTTCCAACCATGTACAGAGTTGCACGGAAATGGGCATCTTAATTTCAATGTAATTTCGCCGAAATTACACAAAATTATGTAATTTCACAAGTGTCAAAATGTATGGGAAATTACGTAATTTCAACTTGATTTCGGCCGAAATCACGAAAGTACGTAATTTCGCGTCGGTGTGAATGCTCTATAAGAATTTTGTGTCAGAGAGTGTCAGATGTGTTATGAGACTGTTGTAATGAGATTTCTCTACACAACCATATTGTAAGATGAACTGTCAAAAAAATACACATATACGAAAGTTTGTTTGTGTGTGTGTGCATGTGTAGTTTGGAAATTAATGAAAAACAATTTTTTTTGTAAAATTGTTTCCTTTTAGTGTTTGTTTTACATGTTAAAAAACATTTTTATAAAAATTGTGGTAAAAAAGTGCGAATTGCTCAAATAAAAAGGACATATTTACTCTGTGACTGATTGAAAATAATTATATCTTATAGGATTTATTAGAATACGTGTACTCCTTATTTAAGATTTAACATAATATAAAAAAATTGGTAACTCTTCTCTGCCGACGTTATCTCACATATTATATCAGCCTTACAGCCCGTCTAGACGTAACATAATATGTAAGATTTTTGTGTCAGGGAGTGTCAAATTCGCACTCTGAGAGAATTATTTCACGTGTAGATTCAAATATTAGTATTATAAGATATATTATGAGACTGTTGTGATGAGAATTCTCTACACAACCATCTTATAAGATGAACTGTCAAAAAAATACACATACACGAAAGTTTGCTTATGTGTGTGCATCTGTATTTTGGAAATTATTGAAAAACAATGTTACTTTGTAAAATTGTTTCCTTTTAGTGTTTGTTTTACATGTTAAAAATCATTTTTATAAAAATTGTGTTAAAAAAGTGCGAATTGCTTAAATAAAAAGGACATGTTTACTCTGTAACTGATTGAAAATAATAATATCTTATAGGATTAATTAGAATACGTGTACCCCTTATTTAAGATTTAACATAATATAAACAAAATGTTTACTCTCCTCTGCCGGCGTTATCTCACATATTATATCAGCGTTAATCTCAGTTGTAGACCTGGTATTAATCTCAGTTGTAGATTTGGGGGTACAAGTATTCTAATAAATCCTATAAGATACCATTATTTTCAGTCAGTCGCAGAGCAAACATGTCCTTTTTATTTGAGAAATTCGCTTTTATTTACACAATATTTATCTTTTATTTTTATAGAAATGTTTTTTTATGTAAAACAATCATTAAAAGAAACAATTTTACAAAAAAAGCATTGTTTTCCTAGTAAATTCCTAAATACACATGTACACAAACGAACAAACTTTCGTATATGTGTATCTTTTTGACAGTTCATCTTATAAGATAGTTGTGTAGAAAAATCTCATCATAACAGTCTTATGCAGTGTTGATATTTGGTTACATTTCTTACATTTTTCGTAACTTTTTAACGCTCCACGTAACATGTATTATGCTTTATTTTTGACACCATTTTCGTAACTTTTTATCCCTTCTACAAAATTGATCATGATAGATCATACAAATATATATATAAAGTTGAAACAAATAACAAGTTTTTCGCAACTTACTCAAAATTTACCTCTTAACACACTAGTTATGTTGAAGAAACTAAATTTGATATGCTATTTTCTTGTACGTAACAATCTTATGTTCTTTGTGGTAGATGAAATTATTCAGATTTTTATGATAAATTTTGGGTTTATAAAATTACACAAAAAGTAATTTTAACGATGTTTTCATTAAAAAACCAGTAATTCAATCCAAAATATAAAAGAGTTCAATCTCATTGAGATCCCTAACTCACTTAAAATAGTAAATATTTTGTGTACTATTGCAAAGATTTGAGTTTCAATTGATAGCTTGTGAAGAGGCATTTATAAAAACATAAATTATTTTCTATTAAAGTTTATTTAGCCTAATTTTTTAATACTGTGCAATTTTTTCTATATATTAAAATTCTTTTCTTAATAGCCAGGCGGAAGCAGCTTAACTAACATAATTTTTCCTTTTTACATAATTTTTGATAACAAAAAATTTTTCATATGAGTTTCTTAGGGAAATATTCTTTTTTAAATCCTACCAAACTAACAATTCACAAACAAATTTTACATCAATATTTTCACCATTAAAAGTACTATCATTGATGGAAAAAGCGGAAGTAAATCAGAGATCTCAATTTACATATAGTATAAGATCGGAGTAAAAGATTTAAGTAATGTACTACTGAATTAGTTAAAAACTAAAATGTTTGCTAATGGAAAATTTCGTTGATTTCGTCATATAAAAAAAGATTTGTTGTATAAATTGAAAGATAACATTTGATTTTAAGGATATTTTTAAATCATAAAATTAATATAGTGTCTACATTAGAGATTTTTTTTATCAAGACAAACGTCAAACTTTTTTGTGGAAGGTGGAAACAACTGTAACAATCAAAATAATAATCAGCTGTTTAACTAAAGTTACCTTGTATATATTCTCACTAATTTTGACGTTTGTTTTGATAAAAATTTGTCAAAATTTTGACTATGACAGAAAAATCTTACATATTCTGTTACGTGTAGATGGGCTGTGAACAAAGTTTTTATTTTCTTATTTTCGCATCGTCTTATTATATCGTCTACATTAGACATGAATTGGTGTTTAACTATCATGTTAAAGCATCGTTTTTGAAACGTTTGTATGTGTAACCATGTTTGTTCCCGTTATTCTGGAAATAAAAATGTCTTCGTGTATACGTAGAGTTAACATGATATGTTGGCAATTGTCAAACTCTATCTCTCACTAATTTTGACGTTTGTTTTGATAAAAATTTGTCAAAATTTTGACTATGACAGAAAAATCTTACATATTCTGTTACGTGTAGATGGGCTGTGAACAAAGTTTTTATTTTCTTATTTTCGCATCGTCTTATTATATCGTCTACATTAGACATGAATTGGTGTTTAACTATCATGTTAAAGCATCGTTTTTGAAACGTTTGTATGTGTAACCATGTTTGTTCCCGTTATTCTGGAAATAAAAATGTCTTCGTGTATACGTAGAGTTAACATGATATGTTGGCAATTGTCAAACTCTATCTCTCTCTTTAAAATGTTACGTGTGAACCAATAAGAAATCTATTGTATAATGTTTTTCGAAATAAATGTTTAAACGAAAAGAAAAGTGCAAAATAATTAATTTTGTTTTGAAAAGACAAATAAGGAATAAAAAATTTCGAAATAAGTTTAAATTTTCGATAAAGAAGACCATTTAACATATAAATATCTCATGTACGCTTTCTCCACCCCTTAACACAAAGTTGGAAATAAAATTGCTTTCCCATAATTCTGCCGATGTTATTTCTAATGTTGAGAAATAAAAATGTCTTCGCGTAGACGTAGACGTAATATTGAGCAACACACTAAGGTTTCAATGGCGTGAAAAATGACGCCTAATTATGGAAATGATAAAATTAATTTACTTTAAAATAGTAAATTTTGCAATTTTAAGATTTATTGTTCTTAACAACATTTTTGGTTATAGTACAAATACCAGTTTTTAAGATAACTTAACCAACTTTTGCATATAGAGTTACGGAAAAAAATTGGGTCAACTTATTTTACATTTCTTGAGTTTTCGACAAAATTTTATGCAAAATAATAAAACAAGTAGTGCCAAATTATATCAAGTACATTGAATTAAAAACCTATACAAAATCATCTCAAGCCCTTTTTCAGTGCGGAAAAAAAGCAGGCTCAAAAGTAAATTTGTAACTTTTTATTAACCAATAAAATAGATAAGAATCATTGACAACATTTAATTCCGAGATCTATTTTTATCAAAAAGGATCCATAGAATAGAAACGTCAAAAAATATGGGAAAAATCGAAGTTATAAGTACAGAAATTAATCACTATATATTTAGATAATTCTATTAGCAATTAAAACACTGAACTTAGGGAAGAAGTCACATTAAATATCAATTAATGCCATTAAGTCGATTCAAAATTTTCTAGGAACATAAATTTCTTCTATGAGTATGTGAAAACAATTGGTAGAAACCTAATTTATTCAAAATACCATACCAAAAATAAAAAAATTACGTATTGTCAAGAAAAAAAAAACTATTTATTTTACATACATATGTTATTTTATATATGTTAAGTTAAATTTGTGTGCAAAACTTTGGTAGGTATCAAAAAAATGCTAAATTGGAACATTTTCTGCTCCCTTTACAATTATAAATAACGCAATTGGTGGTACAACGGTATGGATGGCAACCATAACAAATTACCAGGTCGATATCTCAGCTTCAGGGAACTCAATAATAATTTTCCAGAGAAACAATATTGCCTCCAATTGTATTCTTATAACCCCCAAAGAAAATTATATTCTTGGAAGATTTTGAACCGACTTAATTGAATTAAAAGCATTTTCGGAAATTTTCTGTTCCAGAAGATCTTTTTTTTTTTCTTTAAATCTTTTTAAATTGCTTTTAAGTGGTGCCTTTTAATTGAAAATAAAACTATTTAAATATAATGATCGATTTCGATACTAACATTTGTTCAGACCTTCGATTTTCTTCATATTTTTGATGTTCCTATTCTATGGATCCGTTTTGATACAAGTAGTTCTCGGAATTGATGATCAATGTTTCTTAATTTTATTCAGTTTATCATCATCGAAATTTAAAAAAAAAGAGATAAAAAAAATCACGAATTTACTGCGGACCCTATTTTTTTGTCCGTATTGAAACAGGACTATTTGGGCGGACGATGTATTGCTATTTGGATAATGTTGAATGATATTATTTTTGTATAGGTTTATAATTCAATGTATTCGAAATAAATTGGGTTTCATTGTTTTGCAAAAAAATTTTGTCGAAACTCACAAAATTTAAAATATACATATATACCTGACCCTATATTTTTTTGTCAGTAACTCTATGTTTATATTAGCTGTGTTTGCGTACTTTCCAAGATTTATCAAGCAGCTTTTCTGAGAGAGTAAAAACCAACTCATTCTAAAATAAAAAAAATTTAAAAAAAGCACGCGAACAACATTTTCCAGATTTTTTTTGCAAACACCAATTAGTGATGTCCCCTTGTTATATTAAAAAACGCTAATTTATCTATAAAAACAATAAAACATAGAAAATTGATTTTTATTAAAAAATAAAAGCTAAATGTTGTTAATATAACATATATGTATTTGTAAATAAAATTAAATTAAAAGTCGTTTCATTAAATTTTAATTTTTAATCAAATCACTAAAAAAACTCAAAATCTTTCTTAAAACGCTAACATTTCATTTCTTAAAATTATTTCTCTTCAAACATTTCGAAGATAATTTGTTTTCCCACAAGTCACTAATTAGTGCCTTCCAGATGATTGTCGGAAGATTGTTTGATAATTGCAAAAGCAATATACATTGCTATTGCGCATTAATCGTTCATACGTCACTTCTTAATGATTTCTAGATGATTGTCAAAAGTCTGTACGAAATTTACAAAAACAAAATATATTACTGTCGTCCTTTCATCATCAAAATGTATTCTTTGAAGTAACTTCTGGAATAATACGACAATTCGAATTTAATAAAAATAAAATAAATTATAAATATAATTTAATTATAAAAATTATTATTATTTCTTTTATTCTTTTAAAGGTAACGAAATTCACCAAAAGTTTCTAATGAGGATTTTGTTTGGAGTTTTCTAAATACAAAATTAATTTTTATGTGATTTTTTTTTTTTTTTTGTATGTGTAAAATAAAAATAATTATGAAATATTAAAAAAAGTTAATTTTAATTAAAAATACAGAAATAGTTGAGTGCTGAAACACAAGCTAGAGAACAATTTTTTTTTATATGAAGATTTGACAATTAAAGCAGAACAGCGAATCTGCCAAAAATTAAAATTTATTTTATTTTGGCGACGGTTTCTCAAAAGCTCTCATTTTTACACTCCCTCTCTATAGGTGTTGCCGTTGTTACAAAATAAATCACATATCTTTACATTAAGTTTACATAAGATGGAAAGAGAAAGGAAGCTTTGCTTTATTTTTTTATGTATGGAGTTTAAGAGAGGGAGAAAATAATTTTGTATACATATAGTTTTGTTGTTGTCATGAGTTTTGTTGTTGTCATGATTTTTGTTGTTGAATAAACAAAAACAAAATGTATGTAAAATGTTTCCTAACAAAATTTTCCCTAAAAACTAAAAAAATGTACCAACATTTAAAATAAACTTTTTTTACGAAAAATATTTTTGAAAAGTAATGCAAGCGTGCTTTTAATAAAATTAAATTTTTCACCACTTTGAAAATACCTATTTAAAAAGTTAAAATAATTTCAGTTTTTAACACTTTCGGGAAACTATTTTTATTTAAATATTTATGCTCCAAACATGACATGAAGTACAAAACTTAAAAAAAAAATATATATTTTTATAATAGTCTAGCACTATTTCAGGAACTCCTATTAGTATTTTTTCTATTTTGAATAATAAGGTTCAATAAAGTCCCATCAAGTCATTTTCTAGAAGATGTTAAGGCGACACTTCTGCGAGCATCGTACGAATGTCGTCCAAAAGACTCTTTATAGGCACTTCTAGAAGTGTCGAGACTTCTAGAAGATTCTTCCACGAGAAACAGTTCTTCCCGATAGAAGATGATTTTAATGATAATTTAACAACAGTTTTGACGATGAATTTAAACTTCTGGAACTTTCAACTTTTGCAATTTTTGCTAATGATATTACCTTGTTAAATCTGTCTTGGAAATTACTTAAAAAACAATGTCTTTTGTAAAATTGTCTAGTTTTAATATTTATTTTACATTAAAAAATATTTTTACAAAAATTGTCCTAAAAAATTGGGCATTTCTTAAATAAAAAGGACATGTTTAATGATATCTTATAGGATTTATTATAATACGTGTACTCCTTATTTAAGATTTAACATAGTACATATATATGTATTACGTTTATACGCATGATTATTGCAAATAAAAATGATTAGCGTTACCTTGTATGGATTCGCACTGAATTTGACGTTTTAGTTTCACTAATCACGATTCTAAATTTTTAGGTGCATACAAGTTTTACTGTGCAAAAATAATAAATTTTGATGTGAATAATTTCAAAATTAAAGTTTTTTATTCAAGTTATAACTTTGGAAAAGTTATTTTTTATACTCTACACCACCATAGGTATTATGTTTGTAACACACAGAAAGAATTATCCAATACCCACTTCAAAGTATACCAATCAACTCGACCTTTTAACAATCTCCATCCGTCAGGCTTGCTGTACGGCTGCAAAGCATATGAATAAAGTACAGGTAGCAAATTTGAAGATAATTCGCACAAACTTTGCACGTTCGATTTTTATGATATAAAGACGAAGCCTATCGAAATTGGTTATGATCGATCCACTATTTCATCTAGCCCCCATATAAATGCCTTAACGATCATAAATAAATGCTTAAATATAGGAATATTTTAATGAAATTTGGTGCGGCTTGACCGACTATATCTTTCTTACTTGTTTTTAATTTGAAATTGTTATTATTTATGTGATTTATCTTATTTAATAAAGTTTCTTTAATATTTCATTCCTAATCCTGGTTTGAAAATATGTCTTTCCAAAATATTTGTGATTGAAATAATTATAGTGAGCACGAAAAAACTATTGCATACAATTCTGGTTATAAAAATTATTAATTATGGTATGTATTTTGGTATGTTTTAATTTATGAAAAAAGTTTTAAATTTTAAATAATTTCTTATTAATTTTAATAAAACTTGTAACCTTCTCTGCAAAACTTTTACTGCGTATTAAGCAACTTTTTTGCTGTAATGTGTGTTCTTCTAAGCTTTTTGTATTCTTTAAATATTTGTTGAATAAGGCCCAATACATTTTAACTGATCGGAGTTTGAGGCAATTTGGTTAATGGGACTCATTTGGTATATATATACATCATGATTAGTAGTGATATATATATATATATATATATATATATATATATATATATATAATTTTTAATGTATACATATACATACAACCAACGTTATAAAACAAAAATTTAAACGTTTAAATATTATTGTGCGCAGTGAATAGTTCGATTTATTTCAAATATTTAAAGAAAATTGTCCAAGTTAAATAAGCTATCTAACATTTTTATTGCATTTAGCAAGTTAAATGAAACTTTCTTTTTTGAACTCTTTCTGAGTAGAATTACGTAAAAAGTTACATAGTGTCTATACTAGACAAATTTTTGTCAAAACAAACATCAAAATCAGTGCGAATCTATACAGGGTAACCTCAGTTAAAAAGCTGATTATTATTTTTGGTTGTTACAGCTGTCAAACTGCACATTCGGGCTCATTTTGACGTTTGTCTTGATAAAAAAAAACTGTCTAATATATATACTACGTTACAGCCCGTCTAGACGTAACATAATATGTAAGATTTTTCTATCAGAGAGTGTCAAATTCGCTCTCTGAGAGAATTATTTCACGTGTAGATTCAAATATTAGTATTATAAGATGTATTATGAGACTGTTGTGATGAGATTTCTCTACACAACCATCTTATAAGATGAACTGTCAAAAAAATACACACACACGGAAGTTTGTATGTGTGTGTGCTTATATATTTTGGAAATTACTAAAAAAACAATGTTTTTTTGCAAAATTATTTTCTTTTAATGATTGTTTTACATTTAAAATTTTTTTTATAGAAATTGTGTTAAAAACGTGCGATTTTTGTAAATAAAAAGTACATGTTTGTTCTGCGACTGATTGAAAATAATGATATCTCATAGGATTTATTAGAGTACGTGTACCCCTTATTTAAGATAAAACATAATATAAACAAAATGGTTACTCTCTTCTGCTTGCGTTATTTCACATATTATATCAGCGTTAATCTCAGTTGTAGACCTGAGGTTAAATAAAATGCAATTAAAAAACCGGTTAACCGCCATCAAAACACCGGTTTTGCAAAAAACGAAAAAAAAACGAAACCGACAGCGTTTATAAAAAAACCGGAAACCGGTTTTCGTTTCAGTTTTGGATTACTCTAGTTATGTTTGTACGGCTAAATTTTGATGTCAGAATATTTTTAATTGCGTGTAAGAGGTGCGTATAAACGCTATTATAAACAAAATAGTTACTCTCTTCTGTCGTCTTTATCTCACATACTATTATATCAGCATTAATCTCACTTGTAGACCTGGGGTAAATTAACGTCTAAAATTTCATATTTTTGTTTTCAGTTTTGGAAGTCACTGTTACGTTAAAGTCACTGAATGTTAAAAATGTGTTTTAAATCACGATTTTCTTAAAATTTTTCGTCATTAATGAAACCTTATTGAAGTGTCTTTTAAACATTTTAAATAAGTTATTCTACTTTGAAAGAAAAAAAAAGTTTATTTTGGCCTCTGAAGGCCTCCTAGCGATCACATTCTTATGATGCACTAACATCTTCAGAGTTTAAACATGTTTTGTCTCTTTATGCGCTACAAAAGTATACAGTTGGTTTTTAACACTCGCAAAGTAATTTTTAACATATTGAAAATGATATATACATCAAACGATAGCTAAAGGAAAATGAGCATAGCCTTTGCAATTTTTAAAAAATATTATATATATATATATATATATATATATATATATATATATTCTGATCCAATTTTGTTAAAAAAAAACTATTAAAATATATCTTTTATTTAATATGTGAAACAGAGTATCAAGTTCAAATTTTTCGTCAAATAACATTTCATATTTTAAGTTTTTTATCTAAAAAAAAAAAAAAAACATAAAACTCTTTTTACTGAATAATTTTTGCAGAAACATTAACTGAAAATGAAAGAATTCAACTAGAATCAACTTAAAAAATAATTTTAACTAAATAAACAAACAATATTTAGCAAAAAATGAAGTTCTCGAAACACATTGTCTTTACAAAAAGATTTTAAAATGTAATGTGAGTACTTTACTCACAATAATATTCCAAAAACTAAAATAAAAATCAAAATTCTGTTAACTTATTAAGTTCTAAGCAAGTGAAGTGATATAAAATGGCATTCTTTTCATGCATGGTTAAAGAAATATGAACTCTTAAGTTACATCCTAACAAACCAAGAAATGATAGAGTGTCATTAATGATATTATAATTTTAAAATTATATGATAAAATATAGAAATTATCTATTTCTTAGTAAATTTTTAGACTTTTTTAAATAGTAGATTTTTCGATATTTTCAATGTTGAAATAACCGACTTTTCGACAATTTTCGACTTTTCCGATTTCCGATTTTATACGATATTTTCGAAATTTTCGCCGTCTTGATATTTATCTTAAATATATATATATATTAAATATATACAACGCATCAAATATATTGATTAATTAACAGACAATCTATACAATGAAAGTGCTGGTTACACGCAAAATTATGTTATGCCATATTATTTCCAACAGTTAGATGATGTAGTATAAATAAAAACTGCTAAGAAACTATTACTATTACTTTTGACTTTTCCTACTATTTTCGATTTTTCAACTATTTGCAACAAGAAAGCCGATTGTTCGACAATATTGTAGTCAAATAGTCGATTTCGACTTTTTTCAACAAAAAGTTCGATTGTTCGATTTGATGAACCCTAACGAAAATGTAAAAAAAGTTATTTTAAAATACAAAAATATAATTGAAAAACAGAAAAAAATAATATTTAAAACTTTTTCTAAAAATAATAATAATAATTCCTTGATTTTAAAGAATTATTTATATGTGTTAATTGTGTAAAATATTGTGTTTCGATTTTATATGTTAAAAAAAAACAATTAAGTGCTAATGTAAACGGTGCAGTTTAACTAGTTAAATTATTTAGATTATAAATTGGGTATAAATTTGCAAGAAAAATTCATATTTTATAAAAATGTTTAACAAAGAACCTGTTGTAAATTAGCTTTGATATGGCAGCCCTCTCACACAACGAAGAACCCAGACAACTAGTTCAACAGGTTCTTAGAGTTGCCAGTGTTCAACAAGTGTTTCGCAGAACTTAACAACACCCACAATATCCACGACGCAAAATTAATTAAAACGTCAATAAAACATGGAAATTTTATAGTACAAATAATTGTGTATAACTTGAAAGAAAAAGTGTGTGATCAAGTGTCTGGTATTGAATAAAATTACGAAAAATTATTTGTAAATTTGGAAGAAAATTGCAGAGAAATACTTTGTTAAACCAGTTGAGGTGCTTTGAGGCCCATTCATAATCGATGGATTGATTAATTTGGCAACTCTAAAACCAATGAAAATACCAATACACTGAACTGAGACTGAAGAAATCCAAATATAAACTTGTTGTGAGAATTTATTTTTTCGTTCGTTGATGGTTGGTTGATAGATTTTCTTTTTGTTTTTTATTTCCTATTTTAACTATTGTGTATAATAATAAGAAAAAAATTAAAATAAATTTACATATCTGTTTTGTTGTGAAAATAAAGTGTGTGTGTGTTTAGTTTTTGTTAAAAAAAGATCGTTGAACGATTTTTACAATTGGAAATGATGTTCCAGCCATCATTTTGACGTAATTAACACGAAGAGTATACACAATTTTTTTTTCATTTACGATATTTCGACCTGTTTTTTCTTGTATAAATACACACAAGAATGTCGTTGAGTAAGTCCAGCGCGAGTGACGACGCGAGCAAATGCAGCGTTAAGACGGATGACTCGACGTCGTCTGCGTCGAAATCGTCGAATAATTTGGTTGTTCGTAATTATCAAAATTCAGATGAAAATTTACAGATTTTATTCGATAGTGTTTTAAATCCGAGTGAATCGAAGCGTCCATTACAAGTGCCTTTGCGTATGCGGAAGTTACCAAATTCATTTTTTACGCCACCAGCTGCCAGTCCCAAATCTCCGACGGTCTCACATTCTCGGGCCAATAGTGTGGACTCGGCATACGATTGCGGTTCACAGCCAAATATAAATCAAGCCTCAGTAGCAACGTCGCTGTCAGACTTACAGACTGCTGCCGCTGCGGCAGCAGCTCAGGCATCAGTACAACAACAGCCCGCAACGACGATTAATGCTCAACAACCGCCACCACCACCAACCGCCGCTGCTGCTGCTCAGGCAGATCAACCACGTCTACAAATCTGTCACTCTCGTGCCCATAGTAGTCCTGCTTCTCTACAGCAAACGTACAATATACATGGTGGTAATATTGGTGACGATTCAACAGGCTCTTTTCTACAGCAACAAACAGCTGGTGGTGAAGTTTCGAATGGAGGAGGTGGCGGAGGCAATTCTGGTCCTGGTTTTCCTGGTACTTTATTAAGTTATAATGCGGCCGCAGCAGCTGCTGCAGCTGCCGCCGCAGCTGGGATAAATAGCAATAATATATTGGCTTTAGGTGGTGGTACAGGCGGTGGTCCTGGTGCTCCATATCATATGAAACAACGTTCATACGATGTCATCAGTCCCATTCAGTTGCAAAACGAATTAGGTCCTCTTCCTCCTGGTTGGGAGCAAGCTAAGACCAACGATGGCCAGATATACTATTTAAAGTAAGTACTATTTTTCTTTTATTCTATACAATATACATATACATATGTTTTTGTTATCATCTCAATATACAAAGTATATTTTCATATAGTTTTATTGCTAAGAATATAGTAAATATTTAAAACATTTTTATATCCATGCTGCTAAAATACTTACGTTCTTATAAAATTTGAGAATAAATATTTTTCCGCTGTAATTAAGAGGTAATTGAAAGTTGGTAAATATTTTTTTCTATTTTTATTATTTTCTATTTGTTTTTTTTTTTTTCCTTTTTTACCAATATATTGTAATTATTACTTTCAGTTGCCGTATATACCTATGATTTATTTCTTTCCTTCACATATTGCTTTCTAGTTAATTTTTTCACCAGGATATGTCCTAAAAAATATGTGGATACATAGTTCAAACAAATAAATGGCCAAAAGAATATAAAATTTCTTTTTAAATCTTTGAAATGGTACTGAAATTAAAGTTTAAAATCTATTTAAAACTTTCAAATTCTTTATTAAAGAAATTGAATACAAAAATTAAATTTCGAATGTATTTAATGAATTTCAACCCTACAAGCAAAATAATACGAAAGTGATTCGAATTCGTATTGCATAGAAGAAAAATTTTTTTGCCGCAATAATCACATTCGTATTGCGGAAGTTTCCCCCCTCGGAAGAGATTGTGCGTCACAGGCAATACATCTAAGCAACAAGAAATCAATACGCCTGGAAGAAAAATAGGCAATATCGCTAGATAATCATCTAGGCGAAATAAAGAAGCCAGATAATCTTCTGAAAGATGTAATAATAAATATATATAAAAAACATTACTAAATAAACCTGGAAAATTTCTTCAATATTTTTTCATTTTTGAACAATTTTTCGACAACTGGAAAAATTGTAACTGAAAAATAAAAGCATTGCGTTAATTTATTCCAGATGATCTCAATGTGATATCAATTTATTGGCAAGGTGATAATCACCTCAAATAAAAGGGCAATATTTTGTGGATAAAAATAAAAATTTTTAAATTTTATATATTTTTTGTTGTTTATTGCCTAATTTTTTTTTTAAATGATAAAAATTCAATAATAGCAAAATATTGCTTTTATGATTTTCATCTAAATAATAAAATATTGCGTAAATTTCTTCCAGGAAGATATTTTCCAAATTTTTATAGGGAAATGTTGAAATTTTTAAGCTAAACAAAAAAATTATACATTCCATAGTATAATTTGTAATCAGTTCGTCAATGTATTTAGGTATTTTGTAATATATTAATGAATAGCTTTATAATTTTAGTATTTAGGTGTTTGTAACTTCGTAATTAATTTAAACTTTGTGTTTTTTTTTCAAAAATTTCATAAAAAATTGATTTTTATTTCTATAATGCCTATATAATTATTATATTATAATTAAAATTTGTTTAATTTAATTTAAATTTTCGAAAAATTTGAACTTAATTTATCACATTTAGTACGAATTTAATATGTATTCGTAAGAGAAATATTATTTTCATATTTATATTTTTATCATATTCGAAAATCTTAACACATATATTTTTTTAAATATTCAAAAAATTAATATGTACAAAAAATTCGATTTTTAGATGCTGAACGAGAGTGAATCGAAAAAAATTATGGAAATAGTTCGAAAATAATTTAAAAAGCGTGTCTTAATTTTTTCCGCAAATTTTTTTTAAATTTAAATTTTAAATATTGGTCATATTACATAATTTGAAATATTCAGTTTTCAAATTTAGAATATTCTAAATGAGGACTGCGCAAAAGAAAATTAGGACGTACAATTCATCTTATTAAAATAAAAAAAAATAAAAAACAATAGATCAATCTTTTTGAAGTTTTGTTTTTATTAAAGACATTCAAAGTAAAAAAAATATTTTTACATTCGTTTTAAATAAAATGTTTAATATTTTCTGGAAAAACATGCATAAGAGTTTTTTTTATATGTTTTCATTTTTTTTATGGGATGGGCCCACTTCTACTTAAATTTTATTTTATTGTTTACTCCGTTATAAGTATTTTTTAAATGTTTTTACTATGACTCAATACATTTCTGCAACATTTCCCAATATATATGTGATATTGAACTCCTGACCAGGATGTTGCGAAAGGTACGCTAGTAGGTATATTTTATCACCATTTAGATAACATTCATACTTTTAAAGAAAAATTTTATTTCAAAAATTTTCGTTCTCTCTTTTGCCTCCACAGTTCTTCTTGCGTTCCTATTATGAACTTTTTTTTTACTGTGTGGGTCTTCAGAGAAGGGGTTTTCAACTTTTTTAATAAAAATACAGAGCAATTTAATGAATAAGTGACATTCCATCCAGAGATGAGTCCGTACATTCTCAAAAAATTTATATTATTTTGTTTGTAACCTTTCATTTTCTTCGGTTATCAGGGTTCCTTTCGGTAAACGTGAACTCTCTGAATTTTTTATTTGGCTCAAAAACCTGAATTTCCCGACTCCTCTGTATTCAAGCAATTGTTTTATATATTCAAAATGTGTTTTGATCATAAATTTGAATTCTTCATTTGCATGAATTTTTTTTCGATTTTCATTTTAAGAAAAGAATAATAACAAAAGTAAAAAAGTAATCGGTGCTAATTTTTTTCATATATAATAAAACACATTGTTTTGTCATTGGAAAGAAGTACTTAGAGCTGAAAAAGAGTTGCGAAAGATCTTTTTTTAACCCATTGTTTACATTGGTAGGATGTTCTTTTTCATGATTATTGTTCACTGCTTTTGAAGTTTTTTTCTTAATACTAAAAAGATAATAAAAGTACCTTTAAATTTGTGAAATGTTAATTTTCTTAGAAATTACTAATATTAACTTTTTTTTTAACTTTATTAATAACTTCAAAAAAGTGCAAAATATGCAATAATTCTTTTTTTTTTTTTTTGTTAGGAAGTTATAACACTTAAAGAAAGTAATACATAATAACTAAATTCTTAATTTTTATAGTATGTATTACATAAATTAATTAATGTCTTATCTATAATATTTTCTTTCCATATTCGAATAGTTCGAATATGTATGATATTCTTAGAATCTGAAAATTCTAAGAATCTTCAGATTCGATTTTTTAATAATTATGTAATGTTTTTCTCAATGTTTCTTCAGATCCGATTTTTTTTAAGTATGTATTGTTTTTCGCAATATTTTTATTTGATTTACAATGCTATTCTCGACTAAGCGACAAACGAATTTATTGTGATAGTAAAAAAAATTGTGACAATAATAACAATTTTTCTATTTAAGATTTCATGTAAAAGCTCTTTATAAATATATATATAAAGATATATATATATTTAAATTTTCGGTGATAGTTATAGCGTCCACAAAAGCACATGGCAAGAACTAATCACTGATAATTGTCATGAATTCGATAATATGTTAATATGTTTAGAAAATTACTTACATTTTTATGTTTAAAATTTCTGTTTATTATTATTATTTTTTCATATTTTTATTATCCTGGTTAAGGGGCCAAATATATATGACGACTAAAAGTTATTTTAAAATTTCAGATATGTCTAGACTTGAAGGATATTTTTATGTCATTTCAACATTTACATTTTTTCTCAGAATTTACTATATTAAAATTTTTGATTTTCTTCAAACGATCGTATGAATACTGTATTCAATACATTATGTAGTTGCTTTTTATGTTACATATTTATTTTTTAATTTTTAAGTTATTTTTTTCTAAATTAGAATTACATTTATTTGTAGCAATATTCTTTTTACTTATTTGTAAATAATATTTATTTGAGAAACTAATAAAAATATTTATATTTTTAGTCACACTACAAAAACCACACAATGGGAAGACCCGAGAATACAATTTAAACAACAGCAAGCATTAAATGCTGCTGGTAAGTGATAAAACATAAATTATATACACATTTTCTATACTGGAATAATTAATACTTTTATTTTTAGCAAATGCTAGATTAACTAATAAAACAGCAACAGCTGCAGGTGTGTTAAATGGCGATTTGGGTCCATTGCCAGAGGGGTGGGAACAAGCCCTAACAGAAACTGGTGAAGTTTACTTTATAAACCATATTGATCGTACAACGTCATGGAATGATCCACGAATTCGTAAGCATTTAGTCACAGGATAATATAACTAAAATCTTATAAATCCCCTTAAAATAATGTACAAATTGTTTTTTCTGTCTTCCCCACAAAAGCACTTTTGTTTCAAAAAGAAATAAAAGCAAAAACTGAAATGAGTTGGGTAAATGCAACTGAAATTGATAAAGATGCAGCAGATTTATTTAAGCAAAAAGCAGGACAAGTGAGTTTAAAATTTTGTCATCTTAATACTTACACATACACTAAATTATTTATTTAATTATATATCTGCAATAGAAGTCTTTAAACAAACACAATGTTAGCTTACATATGGATCCGTTTCTTTCCGGTGATAACCACGCTCGACAGGAATCGAGTGATAGTGGATTAAGTTTATCATCAAATTCATTTGCAGTCAATCCAGATTTTATAACCCATATGGACACCAGCATGGATTGTATAAGTGGTAAAAATTAATCACTAAATATATAGACACACATAATTTTATATTTCTACAAATTAATTATAATTTTATTAATTTCCAGAAAACGGCAGCATTATAGATAATTTGGACACAACTTTACAGCTAAATGATAACATTTGCATGTTAAACGATGTGCTCAATTCGCCTTCGAATAAGCCAGATAATTTGGAATGGTATAAATTAAATTAATTTATTTTATTATTTTTTTTATTATATCATCGAAGATATATATATATATACATATATATATATATATATATATATATATATATATATATATATATATATATATATATATATATATATATATATATATATATATATATATATAATTAAAGTAAGCAATGCGCGCATATAACTATTATTTCAACATTTTTTATGTTTATTACAAAAAAGCTAAAAAGTAAAAGTATTTCCATTTATCATAGATTTAATTATGTTTATTTTTTGCAAGCAAAAAATTATCCGATACAATCAATCAATCAAATTGTAAAACATGTTTACGAGTCTTTTTTTAACAACAATAATAATTATAAAAATAATTTAAATTACAAGGACAGCTTAAATAAAGAAAACCATATTTTCTATAAAAAAAAGGAAATAAACATTATTTTTATTTTTTCTATATAATTGTATGCATAAGTATGCGTAAGAAGTTTTAAAAAATATTTTTTTGTACGTAATTTATCCAGATCTTCCTCGAAGATTTTGAATTTTACACAATAACGGCCTGTCGCACGATGTTGATAAATTAAAAAATTTGTTCTTTCCTATACAAAATATATCCACTTCTGAAAATCACTAGTGTATAAAATTAATGTAATATTAACTATATACATATGTATATTAGAGTTATAACTATTTTTTGACTTCAAAATACCATATCACTACCTTATAGCCAATATTGTCCTGATAAAAAATAGTTTTCTAAAATACTTTTAAAAAATTGTTAAATGTTTTTATTTTTAAACTTTTATATACAATTCAAAATGTTGAAATTGCACGCATAGAGATATCCTAATTTATTGCTTTCCACCGCTTAAATAAGAAAAACCTTTTTGCACATATTTCGTTAAATTGTAAAAAATAATTTGGCATTTCAAATTATATCATAAAATGTCGAGAAATTTAATAATTGAAGGAAATTGGCGTTAAAAATAAACAAAAATAAAATTATTTTATTTATAAATTTTATGCTGATTTCATATCAAAGACGACATTCAAAAGCTTATGTAATTAAAACAATAAAAAATAAACAATTATATCAATGTATAAATTTCACCGCATTTGGCGCGTGAACTTTTTAACGATCGCGAAAAAATGATTTACAAAGCCTTGTAAAAAGTTATAATCCTATAGAAGCATTAATGTCTCTTCTAAATTTGTTTTGAATAGGCCTAAAATTAATCACAAATCCCATAAAAGATCATATCTGAAAAGATTAAAAATCACTTTGACACACAAGTGATATGGTTAAACTTGACCAACTTTTTATTTTATATATGTACTTATTTTTATTTCTACAATTTTTCCTGATCTTACAACCACGTACATATCGTCACCTAAAATGCAAAAGGCTGTAACCACATTTTAATTTTTTATAACGGAAGCAAAAAACATGAAAATGCAAAAGTAAGCAGGGTATATATAAGTTTGTCGTGAGAACACCATTGAGTGAGTCTAGTTGGAAGCATCGTTAAGTAAAGACATATTAACTGCCTTGGCTGTATAATCTTGTACATTATTAAAGTGTGCTGTATAAAGCGTGTAATTTAAGTGTGTTTATGTATTAAAACACAAAGTGACTATTTAAAGTGTATTGTACATTTTTAAATAAAATAAAGAGTCGTTACAATTTTTAAACTACTAAACTGCTGTTATTTGCAATCAAAGTACAGGTTTATTTAAAGGAAATAAACGACCGTTTTTAAAAGGTAAAAACGTAACAATATATATATATATATATATATATATATATATATATATATATATATATATGTATTTATGTATATATATATATATATATATATATATATATATATATATATATGTATTTATGTATATATATATATATATATATATATATATATATATCTATATATCTTCTAAACGGATGAATTGAATGCCATATTTTATTCACTTGATTTGTTGCTTTATTTATAGATAAATCAAAAATAATAAAAAAATACATAATGATATCCATAATAAAGAAACATTTAAAATTGAATTCATTTTCGTGGGGACAAAATTATTCACACAGCCATTTAAATTTAGGATTAATATTGTTACGAAATTGTACTTGAATTCAAATATAACGGTTTTAACGGCTGGTTTAAATCTTTCTCAATGCTTCTAGGCATTTCCGTTTATGTTAACAGCAGTTAACGTATCTGTAAAAATTATTAACATAATTCTAAACATACAACATTGAATAAAAGCTTTCACCATTGTTTTTAAGTATGGCAACACTAAATGTTTAAGCTGCTAACATTAACATCGAAAGCTCTAGTTTGTCCGTTAAGAACATTGTAGAAAGAAATAGAGCTTTCAAGAAGCATCTAGTAGGTAATACAGTGTATATAAATTGGCCGCGAGAACATCATTGAGTCAGTCTAATTAGAAGCGTCGTTAAGTAAAGACAAATTAACTGCCTTGGTTGTATAATCTTGTACACTATTAATGTGTGTATAAAGTGTGTAAATTAAGTGTGTGTATATTAGAACACAAGTGACTATTTAAACTATTATTGTTGTACATTTTTAAATAAAATAAAGAGTCGTTACAACTTTGAAACTACTAAAATGCTGTTATTTGCAATCAAAGTACAGGTTTATTTAAAGGCAATAAACGACCGTTTTTAAAAGGTAAAAACGTAGCAGTATTATATTATATTATATTATATTATATTATATTATATTATAATATATTATATTATATTATATTATTATATATTATATTATATTATATTATATATATAATTATATTATATTATATTATATTATTTTATATTATATTATATTATATTATATTATATTATATTATATTAATATTATATTATATTATATTATATTATATTATATTATATTATATTATATTATATTATATTATGTTATATTATATTATATTATATTATATTATATTATATTATATTATATTATATTATATTATATTATATTATATTATATTATATTATATATTATATTATATTATATTATATTATATTATATTATATTATATTATATTATATTATATTATATTATATTATATTATCTTATATTATGTTATATTATATTATATTATTTTATATTATATTATATTATATTATATTATATTATATTATATTATATTATATTATATTATATTATATTATATTATATTATATTATATTACATTATATTATATTATATTATATTATATATTATATTATATTATATTATATTAAATTATATTATTTTATATTATATTATATTATATTATATTATATTATATTATATTATATTATATTATATTATATTATATTATATTGTATTGTATTATATTATATTATATTATATTATATTATATTATATTATATTATATTATATTATATTATATTATATTATATTATATTATATTATATTATATTATATTATATTATATTATATTACATTATATTATATTATATTATATTGTATTATATTATATTATATTATATTATATTATATTATATTATATTATATTATATTATATTATATTATATTATATTATAGTATATTATATTATATTATATTATATTATATTATATTATATTATATTATATTATATTATATTATATTATATTACATTATATTATATTATATTGTATTATATTATATTACATTATATTATATTATACTATATTATATTATATTGTTATTATATTATATTATATTATATTATATTATATTATATTATATTATATTATATTATATTATATTAGATTATATTATATTAAATTATATTATATTATATTATATTATATTATATTATATTATATTATATTATATTATATTATATTATATTATTTTATATTATATTATATTATATTATATTATATTATATTATATTATATTATATTATAGTATATTATAGTATATTATATTATATTATATTATATTATATTATATTATATTATATTATATTATATTGTATTATATTATATTACATTATATTATATTATACTATATTATATTATATTGTTATTATATTATATTATATTATATTATATTATATTATATTATATTATATTATATTATATTATATTATATTGTATTATATTATATTACATTATATTATATTATATTATACTATATTATATTATATTGTTATTATATTATATTATATTATATTATATTATATTATATTATATTATATTATATTATATTAGAATTTATTTTGTTAAATTTTTAAAAATTTCGGTATTGGTATTCCCTTACTTTTCTCCTGCCAACAACCGATTTTGAGCTGCTGTCGGCAATTTTTGAAAATTCGGCGGCGCCGGTAAAATTTTTCGGCACAGATCTCTGTCCGCCAGGCAATGTGTATTGTTTTCTTTTTTTGTGTGTACAAGAAATTTATAAAATATTTCAGAAAAATAATATTAAAATAATAAAAATACATTAAAATGGAAATGATATTAGCTAATGTTAACAATATCTATTTTAAAGTAGAAAAAGATCTAACAGAACAAGTGGGTGCCATATCACTACCGTTTTTCGGAATGGACAGTAAGTAGTAATATGAAAAGTTAGCAGCGGGAAACAATTTAATTTATTTGTAATTTTAGAGTCGGTGGCAGCTGTTTGTCAATTTCTGAACTCAAAAAATGGTGTGGAATGCAGCAAAGGAGTTATGTGTCCATTCCGACACATACGGGGAGATCGAACTATAGTCTGTAAACATTGGTTGCGTGGTCTTTGCAAGAAAGGAGACCAATGTGAATTTTTACATGAATTCGATATGAAGAAGATGCCTGAGTGCTATTTCTATTCACGTTTCAATGCTTGTCACAACAAAGAATGTCCTTTTTTGCACATAGATCCGGAAAGTAAAATTAAAGATTGTCCCTGGTATGATCGAGGATTTTGTCGCCATGGGCCTCATTGTAGGCATCGTCATGTAAGAAGAGTTCTGTGCATGAATTATTTAGCCGGCTTTTGTCCGAACGGTTGGAACTGCAAGCATATGCATCCGCGTTTTGAACTCCCACCCAGTGCCGATTTAAGCAAGGAAACTTTCCAGAAAAAAATACCAACATGTCATTTCTGTGGTGAATTTGGACATAAAGCGTCGGTATGTAAAAAGAATCCTGAAAGTAACGCAGAACAACAGCCAACAAAGCCGGCAGCAAATGCTCGTTATCAAAACTATTGTGGTCCGAATAATACAGGCCAACCTAGCAATCAGCATAAAGATACCCAAGAAAATGTTAGTGCCGATTGTGAAAATGATGAAAATTCCGATACGACCTCAAACACAAATACTTCCAACAGTAACAATGGACCACCATATCCTAAAGTTTCGAAACCATTAGATGAAATTACGTGTTATAAATGCGGTAATAAGGGTCATTATGCTAACAAATGTCCAAAGGGCCATTTAGCATTCCTGTCTAACCATCGTAGTCACAAATGATATGTATTATAAAATATATATATTTTTTTTAATTTAAGGTTATAATTTTTCGTATTCTAATATCGTAATAAAAAAAAGAAAAACAGCGATATATGTACGTATTTAATCTTCATAGCCTTAGCTAAAACTCAAAACTATCAAAATTGAAATTGGTCAGATTTGAGTCTAACTTTACATTTGACGTTCATATTTAGGTACAACTTTAGCTAGATATATTGCCAGGTTATCACATTCCATTATATTGCCAGGTTACCAATTCCGACATATATCTTCATATAGGAAACAGGTACCATTATATTAACGTCTAAGTATTTCTAGTAATCAACCAGGATATCATCAAAATTCGTACTCTACCCCAAAGTTAATAAAATTGAAACATGATTTATGATATCCATACTTTGTGTCAATTTTCCACAATTTTTTTAAATTTGTTTTTAAAATTCTCAAATCGCAAGACAGGTTTCAAACAAAAATTATGTTAATTAAATACCAGCATATGTTGGGAAAACGCACAAAAAATATTTTCTGACGGACGCCTTCTATAACGACAGTTAATGAAAAAGTCAATTTTTAAAACAAGTTTTTGCGGGTTGAAATTTTGGTATTTTGGTACAAGAGAGTGGTTGTGTTTTTAATTCCCTGATTTTAAGACAAGTCTATTATTATGCTAAAATTTCATTTGAATATCTTTACTCGTTTAAATTTTATTTAGGTCCAAATATTAACATTATTTCTAAAAACTATAATTAAAATTCGGACCATTTTCACTAATTCCGATTTTTCCGGCAGACTACAGTGGTTCCAAAACGCTTTTTGGAAATATTTCTGTAACTTGTGAACCGTTGGAAATATATCACCTAACGAAGTGTTTTCGAGTTGATTTGAAGGAGTACACATCTTATCGGATCTGGAGGGAAGTGGGTAGATCTCCAAAGTTGGTTATCTCGGGTGAGAATTTTTTTACAAAATTGCCAAAAATTCATTTATGTTGATTTGTTGTTGGCGATCAGGGTAGTCTGGATGTTAAGCGAATCATGGACTTTATTAATACCACAAAGGGCCCTGTGTTGGCCTAAGTAAATTTGGACTTCGGTTCAATGGCCAAAACTAACCCTAACGAATTAAAGTTTTTTTTCGAAGCATTAAAAAATATTATAGACCAGGACGAAAACAAAATTTAAAAGTGGAAATTTTTCTAAAATGTATCAATACATTTTTTATACTATTAGGAGCAAACATGAAAAAATATATGAAAGTTTAGATAAGTTATTCCAAGTAAAATCAAATAAGTTCTATAGTTTCTTTTCAATAAAAAAATACAAAATGTAAAAAAATACATTTTTTTTTATTATTGTAAAAAAATAAATAAATAACTAAATATACTTATAAGGCATGTTTCTTCTACTTCCCAACAAAATATAAAAAGAAAATATTAACATAAGTATAAGAATAATTGGGAGTCAGTCGTTGTTAATCACTCACAGTGAAAAGAAGTGTATAATTGGCAATAGCTACACTAAGATGTTTAATCTCTTTACAAAAACATAAATACTGTTATTTCAAATCTCTTTTAAACTAATTTTCGCTTTTTTGTATAGTGAACACAATTATACAAAAATAAAAAAAAAACTAAACAAAATGAGTGAACCTCAAGATGTTACCAAATAGAAAGATTTCTATGGTCCTGGACCACAGTTTAATTTCAACAAAAGAATTACAATTGTCCTATATATATTTCCTGATAAATAGCATAGAAAGTGATAGTAATTTTTTAAACGTTTCACCCTTCCTTAATAAAAAAAAAAGCGATCGATTGCACGTGTGACGGAGAAATAGCCCTAACATTCAAATTCAAGTTTCTGAACATAGCACGCTAAAAAAAAAGTTTGAGAATTACATTTAACAACAATTTAATAATAATAGCATTTCTCAATTTGACAATTAATTCCCTTTTTGTTGGGAAAGCTATTATTTTCAAGTTTTTTTCAAATAATTCTCAAAAGATTGACATTTAAGAAAGGACTTGATTTCAAATCACTCTCAATTTGATATCAAATATTTGTGTTTGCTGGGACGAGACGAAACTAATTGTCATTACATAGAAATTGGAAACACTGATATTGAGCTTCCATGCATGACATAATTGTGTATAAAGTATTGTTAAATCAACAACTAATTGTTTTTTTTTTTTGCTAGTTAACACTGTTAAACTTTACCCCAGGTCTACAACTGAGATTAACGCTGATATAATATGTGAGATAACGCCAGCAGAGGAGAGTAAACATTTTGTTTATATTATGTTAAATCTTAAATAAGGGGTACACGTATTCTAATAAATCCTATAAGATATTATTATTTTCAATCAGTTACAGAGTAAACATGTCCTTTTTATTTAAGCAATTCGCACTTTTTTAACACAATTTTTATAAAAATGATTTTTAACATTTAAAACAAACACTAAAAGGGAACAATTTTACAAAATAACATTGTTTTTCAATAATTTCCAAAATACACATGCACACACACAAGCAAACTTTCGTGTATGTGTATTTTTTTGACAGTTCATCTTATAAGATGGTTGTGTAGAGAAATCTCATCACAACAGTCTCATAATATATCTTATAATACTAATATTTGAATCTACACGTGAAATAATTCTCTCAGAGAGCGAATTTGACACTCTCTGACACAAAAATCTTACATATTATGTTACGTCTAGACGGGCTGTTATGTAAGAAAAAATAAATTTCTCTCTCTTACATAGTGTCTACATTAGACAATTTTTTATCAAGACAAACGTCAAACTTAACGCGAATTTGTGGAAGGTGGTAACAGTTGCACAAAAACAACAATATGGCGTATTCATTATTGTTTTTTATATATGCAGTTTGACAACTGTAACAACCAAAATAGTAATCAACTGTTTGATTAAGTTTACCTTGTATATATTCGCACTGATTTTGACAGTTGCTTATAACGTCAATTTCCATATAAAAAAATTTTGAGCTAAAAGTCCTCTCCTTACTGACACTACCTTGTTGAATATGCCTTGCTTCCATGTTTGCTTGAAAAATTATTTAACAGTGTCTACATTAGAGATTTTCTTATCATGGCAAACGTCAAACTTAATGCGAATTTATGTGAGGTGGCAACAGTTGCACAAAAACAACAATATGGCGCATTCATAATTGCTTTTTATTTATGCAGTTTGATAACTGTAACAACCAAAATAATAATCAGCTGTTTAACTAAGGTTACCTTGTATATATTTTCATTGATTTTGACGTTTGTTTTGATAAAAAATTGCCTAATGTAGACACTAAGTAAAGCCACTTGACAGCAGAGGTCGCTATGCGGAATACGATACAATCCACAAAAATTAAAGATTACAGTTTCATATGGCAACATTGTTTGTCACTGTCATCTGTTTCTTTCTGGTGAATAAAAATAATTAAAATTAACGAAAAAAAATCGTAATTAATTCATGTTGTTTAAAATGTTTTACATTCCCAGTTCCATTTCTTTGTAAATATATATGTTAAATTTAAAAAAAAACAAATAGCCATTTACAATCTTTAATTAGAATTTAAAGCGTTTTAAACAAAAATCGATAGTGTTTTGCCCATGGGTGAAGTTTTTTGTTTTTATGAATTTTTTGTTCTTATGAATTATTTATTAAACGCTTTACAACAAAACTATAGTATAAACAAAAAATGAATATCCATCCACCAAGGGGTACATTGGCCAGAGCCATATATGCAAAATTCCATAATGATTTTTATTTGGATAAATATGATACACGATTGGTATGTATAGAAATGGTTGTAATCTTGTATTTAATTATTTTCGTTCTGTTTTTGTATATTTTTTTCCACAGTGGTATAGTATTAACACTGACCATCCATTTGCCTATCATGGCTCATTTGTGCCCTTAGAGGAACCTGATGATATTACTTTACAATGGCTGGAGAAGGCCAAAGATAGTTCCACAAACATATGGTTACATTTGTGGCATGCATTTGCCCGTATAGCTTTGCAGTTATTTATGACGCAGACGGACATTAACGGTTTTTTGAAAAGAGGTTCAATGTTTATCTTATCCGAACAACAATTTGCTCTACTGTTAAAGGAGGGAGGTTTTGATAGTAGTCGGCATGAAAGAGTAAGTTCAACGATTTAAAGGCCGTTAATATTTGTAAATTTTTGTTTGTCCAATAGATACGTTTTGTTGATATTGGTGCCGGTGATGGAGAAATATCTGCCGTATTGTTGAAAGCTCTTAAAATCTCAAATGCCGATGTTATAGTAGATCCTTTTGCTACCGAAGCTAGTTGGACTATGCGTGAACGTTTAAAGAAACGCAACTTCCATGTGCTGGAGCGTTTGGATGAAGTAAATAATGTTCAACTAGTATCGTGTTTAAATGTTTTAGATCGCTGTATCGACCCCATTCAGTTACTGGAAGACATACATAAAATTTTAGCTCCAAATGGTCGTGTTATCATAGCTTTAGTATTACCTTACATGCATTATGTTGAATGTAACTCCTCGCATTTGCCTATACGTCCTTTAATGTCTCATTGGCCCGATAAGGCCAAACAATATTCGTTCGAATCGGAAGCAGCAATATTTTTTAGGGTATTAGAAAATATCGGGTTTCAGGTTGAATCCTGGACAAAAGCTCCTTATCTATGTGAAGGTGATCTAAGACAATCCTATTATTGGTTAATCGATTTAGTTGTTGTGGTTTCAAAAAAGTCCTAGCTACATTTTTAAAATAATCAAATTAAAAGCAACATAAAATTAAGGAAATTGTGTGTACTACAAAAAAAAAAAAAAAAAAAAAAAAAAAATGAACGCACATCTTAAACCAACTAAAAAACGAATCTTTATTTCTATATACTATTACATATTTTTTATCTTTATTATTTGATATTCTTATATTAAAAGGCATTTAAATGTTACTTAACTGAATTTACATACATACTTACAAAGATAACGAAAACAAAACAAAAAGATATGAACGCGTTTATATATACACAGTACATAAAGATATATACAAACATGTATCACAAAAAAAGCCTTTCTTATACTATCTACTTAAGTCTTAAAAAAATGTTATTGCCAAAATCTTTATGAAAACATTTTTAGAATTGCTAAATGTTAAAGAAATATATTTGTTTTCTATTAAAAAAGGTGCTATAAACTGTCTACATACTTAAAATATTTAATAGTTTGAAATCTTAAATACAAAAATTTAACCGTATAAATCTTTCTTTAAAGGGGCAAATGTTCTTTTAGAAAAAAATACATAAGAATTTTAAAAGGTAAGGAATTTTATTTTTGAAAATGTAGACATTTTTTTAAAATAAGTTTGTTTTTAAATTTGTGCGGAATTGACTGTTTCTGTAATATCTTGTGAAAGTAGCGTTTTTTTTTTTTTTTTGTAAAATTGGCGTATTTTTGATAAATTTATGTTTTTTGGTATATCTTCATCTAAAACGCTAGAGGCCCTAACCATAATTTTTAGTTTTTCACTTTAAAATTTAGCATTTTTGTTTGAGAAATTGACGTATTTTTGATAAATTCATCTTTTTCTTAGTATATAGTCACCTAAGTGCAAAAGGCTGTAACCACACTTTAATTTTTACAGCAAAAAACATAAAAATGCAGAAGGTCGTAACAATTTTTACTTTAAAATTAAGCAATTAAATAAAATTGTTTAAGCAAAAAAACACTAAACCAAATTTTTTTCTTAAATGGTATTAGTTTCGTGGCTGTTTCATTTATGAAGCTAATGTTAGGTTCTTTTGCCTTTTTTAACGTTGATGTAATTTTTGAAGATATGAATATTTTTTTTGTAGAAATACTTTGGATGTGTACATCATAATTCAATAAAAAACCAAATTCAATTTATAAGTGGTTTTGCATTTTAGGCGACGGTATATGCGTATATCTAAATTAAGGCTTTTGGAAAATCAGCGTTTTTTGTGACCATTTTTTTTTTATTTTAATGAAAAACTAATATTATTAAATTAGCTTCTTACGAAATTATTAATAGTATTTGGCATTTTTAGATTTAAATTAGTTTTGATGCAATTTTTTTAGAAATAAGTTTAAAATTAAGTTGTTATTAATTTTGGCTTGATAATTTAGTCGAGTTTTTATAATTTTGGAATTTTTAATGCTTAACGAAAATAAAATATTTAGATGTTTATTAAATAAATTTAAATAACAATTTGGTAACTAACATTTTCTCATTGGAAAATACAACACTGTCTTTTTCTGCGATTGACAATCATGAATACGTCAATCTATATGTCAAGAAAGAAACGATTGAGCGGAAATGCTTGAAAGTGACACTCTTTGAAGTCTTTTTGTTTTCGGGTTTTCAGGAGGTGTGTAGTATTTGTGCACATGCTGCACATTTTTTTGATTAAATTTTATTAACTTTAAGTTGTAAATGTTTTAGATTAACACGATGCCGCCAAAGTTTGATCCTACTGAAGTTAAGTTAGGTAAATTTAAGTAAAAATTAATAAATTTGTTAACAAGAATTTAATGGGTGTTAAATATTTTTAGTATATTTGCGCTGTGTTGGCGGTGAGGTAGGTGCCACTTCTTCTTTGGCCCCTAAAATCGGTCCATTGGGTTTGGTAAGTATTTACTGAAAATTAAGTTAGTGTATGGCAATGAAAAAAAAAAATATATTTTTGTTTTATTTAGTCTCCCAAAAAAGTTGGTGATGACATTGCCAAGGCTACCTCTGACTGGAAAGGCTTGAAGATCACCGTCTGCTTGACCATCCAAAACAGACAAGCCACCATCTCTGTTGTTCCTTCAGCTGCCTCTTTGATCATCAAAGCCTTGAAAGAACCACCACGCGATAGAAAGAAGCAAAAGAACAGTGAGTATTTTATTTATTGTTTACAATTTATGGCAAAATAGTATGTTATTAACTTACTGCATTCATTGGATAATGCTATTTGTAAAAATAATTTATTTTGTTTTTCCTTATAGTCAAACACTCTGGCAACATAACCTTTGATGATGTTCTTTCTATTGCCCGCACCATGAGACCCAGATCTATGGCTCGCACCTTGGCTGGCACCTGTAAAGAAATCTTGGGTACTGCCCAAAGTGTAGGTTGCACTGTTGATGGTCGTCCCCCACATGACATCATTGATGAAATCAATGATGGCTCCTTTGAAGTTCCATCTGAATAATTAATTTATAAACAATTCTAGTTTTATACGATAATTTGTAAAGGAAATGAACTTAATTAAAAGTTTATTGTTTTTATAAGATGGAAACGAATGTTTATCATTTACATACATATGCACAAACGGAACTGAAGGTGGACTAAAGAGAATTGATCTAAATATTTAGCCAAGTTTAATATTACAGAAATGTAAGAAATATTCACATTTATTTACAAAGTTTTTCTGCAAATTAGTTAAAAATTGTGCTGTTACAATAATCGAACTTGGTTTAAATTTTTCGAAATAGAATTCATAAATCAACTAAATTGCGTATTTCGACAAATTCGAACGTTCTTTCGGATCGAAAAATTAATTTTAAAATAATTATCAATGTGCATCGAATTCAAAAAATGTCATCATGTAATAGCGAATGGAACTTAATCATACTCAAACAATTCTCAACTACTTTTTTAAAATTAGTGCATCATTGAAAAATAAATTTTTATTTTTTAATTTAGCATTTTATTTTTAATGTGTACTTTTTGATGAAATTGCATTTCTTACAAATTGGTTATATTTGGAAAATTGGTGCTATTCTGAAAAATAGTACATTTTTTTTAAAGTCAACAAAGACAAAAGATGAGAACTATATTTGGCGCTCTTGAGAGCGTATGCTATTTGAGGAATTACAAAAAATTTCGAAACTCTTTGAAATTGACTATATGTCTTGCAATTCCAAAGTTTATTTTAAAAATTGGAAAAATGTTCATGGATTTTAGTAGACCTTACAAGGCAATTAAGAAATCCATAATTTTTGGTGATTTAAAGCTAAACAATTTGCAGCGCTATATTCGGCTGTGCCGAATCTCTTAAACCCTTCACCTCCATACCAACAAATAAAAAAAATTACGCCTTAAAGTATGCTATATGCTATATTTTCACATTTATACTTACAAAAATAATCTATTTTTTCCAAACTACAAAAATGTAAACACAAAATTAAACTATCATAGCATAATCAGTACTGATTCACTATTGACACTGTCACCAGTACTAGTGACTTATTATACCCCCGACCATACTTTTTTACTATAGACATTTAATATGTTCGTGTCATTGGAAATCTACTACTGACATTGGTACTATTCAGTAGGTAGTTCTTTTGGGACCATATGTAGGCTTTGTCTATATATTTATTTTAGTAATTCTAGTCTACACTTTTGATACTTTTTCTGAAATAGACGTTGTTAACATTTGACGTACGTTTTATTAAAAATTAAGGAATTCATAAAATATTAATTTTCTTTGCTCTAAGAATCGAATTCAAATTCAATGTTTTCTCTTATTTTAGATTTGCTTAAAATATATATATATATATATATATATATATATATATATATATTGGTGCTGCAATGCTCCTCTTAGCGTTTTATCGGCTGCTTCACTAAAACTTGATACAACGTCTGGATATGGAAACAAAAAATCATTTGCAAAAATGTTACAAATTTTGAGATCTCAAATATAAAACCTTTTACATATAAAAGCTGCTCGTCAGCTCTTAATTTTTAATAAACAAAGGAAATACAAAATATGAAAAATTGGATTTTGTATGTACTTTTTAAATTTATAATTAAATAATTATCCTAGCACAATTGAAAAAAATACTAGATTAATAAAAACAATTATGCCGCCGTAGACACTTTATTGACAATGTCGCCAAGAAGTCACCAAAATAATCGACAAAACTGGTGACTTGGAGACACTTGCTCCCACCCTGCAAACATTTTCTATCGAAAGCGTAACTATATCGACACGCCAGGAAGTTGATATGCGTCGCTTTTACTATCGAATTCTGATCTACTTAGTAACACCGTTCAGGAAGAACTGTGCCACTAAGCGATACTTCCTTTTGAGTAACGCTTTAGTCAGTATTGAATGTCACTAATTCGAATCTTCAAATCCCCACTAAAGCGTTACTCAAAAGGAACTATCTCTTAGTGGCACAATTCTTCCCGAACGGTGTTACTAAGTAGATCAGAATTCGTAACGCTTTAGTAAATTTTGTACGTCACGTATTAAGATCTACTATTCCGCGTTACTCAAAAGATGTTATTTCTAACTATATGAGAATTCGATAGTAAAAGCGAAACATATCAACTTCCCGGTGTGCCGACGTAGTTACACTTTCGATAGAAAATATTTGCAGAATTTCAAAACTATTTTGCATAAAATTTTGTAAAATAATAATGCTAGTAATACTTACAATTTAAAATAAAGGATTAGGAATGAACAAAACTATCAAAACTAAAAATATTAAATTTTTTTAAATCACAAAATTAACTCTTTCTGATATTTATTTTGGAAAGCAATAAAATTAATTACACAACAATATTTTCAATTCAAATTAACATTAAAAAAAATAAATAAATTAAAAAAGAATACTAAGAAATATTTTAAGTACAAAATTAGAAAATAATATTTGTTTCAAATTTAATAAAGTAGGTATATATAATAAAATAAGAATAATTATTAATATTCTAATTTATTTTTTAAATAACAAAAATAACTCTTCCTTGTGTTTACTACAGAAATCAATGAATATAAATGCACAGAAAGGTTTTGAATTCAAATGAAAATTTAACATCTATTTGAATATTTGCAAAATTTTCTGCAGTTATTAGTATGTTCGGCGACAATGTATGATTTTTAGAAAGGTTATGATGTTCGCGTTATAAAATGTGTAATTCAATATTTCCAAAATGTTTAGTAATATAATATACGATTTCTAAATATTACAAGACTACATTATTATTTATTTTAATTTTGTATTGAAATTTCTATGTAATTAAAATAAATAAAAATTTTTTGGTTAATTTTTTCTAAAATCGCCACTTTTTACAAGGCGAACACTATATACACTATACACTGAAAGTTTTTTCAATCGTTTTTGTCAATATTTAAGATTTTTGAAACTTAGAAATAAATACCGCTACTTGACCAAAAATTACCACAATCTACTCTACACATTTCAAGCATTACAACAACAAAACAATTTCTTCAAAATATTTAATAACAAGAACAATCTTTGAATTCTTTTCAAACTTTTAAAAAAAATTTAATTTAAAATTTTGAAAATTCAAATTTAAAGTACAAAAATTCAGCTCTGCTAAAATATTTCTCGGATACTCTAATGCAATGCATTCTCAAAATTTTGATTGCTATATATACATATTTTAATCTTCCACAGAATAGACTTGTAAAATTGAATTTTTAATATATTCGTAATTTTTTGTTCTATAGAAAATTATTCTGAAAATTAGCGACTTTTGCTGCGGGCATGTCATACATAAGTCAAACTCCCACACTTTTAAAAAATGTTGTTTAAGTTATCAAGAATTTTATATAAAACAACATTTTTATGTCCATTGTTTTCTATCAAATTGTTAATAACATATTTAAATTTTATAGAAAATGAAAATGTTTTCCTAAATTTATTCGCTTGCCCAGAACTAGTTGAAATATTAATAATTTCTTTTTAATTCTGACAAACGCTTACCTTATTTTCTTAATTTTCCTTTTATAAGTAAAACTTATGAATTTTTTGTTTCACTATCAGCTTACATAAATAATTTTAGTTAATTGTTAATATTTTTTCATTCTAATCACTTGAAAATTTATATTTTTACTAAGCAAAATTATATTGTTTCTGCTTGTTCTTTTTCCCATTATGAAATGTAAACAATCGTCAAAATCATGATTTTATGGTAAAATTTCAAAACTAATGTGTGTTGTTTTTGTAAAGTTTTGCACGTTCTACTATTAATCATCTTAGAGTGCCAAATTCAACAGATTATGTGGATTGTTAAAAGACAATCTTCCAAATGCTAACAAAGGTGTTGAAAAATAATGTTTTCGTTTTTGGATAACAGTAACTGTTATCCAAACAACTTCTAATAGTGATTAAAGAAGTTACGTTTAGAAGATTCAATTCGTGTATTAATATATTTTGTTGTTGGAAAATTGTGAGAAATTTTTTATTGCACTTCTAAGAGTGGCGAAGAAGTGAGCTATTTCGAAAAAGAATTCACTAAATGCTTGCAGGGAATGCTTCATTTCCAACTAAAAACGTCCAAACATACATAAATAGTGTATGCATATACAATAAACAACTACTACTTGCTTATACAAAAAAGCAACACTGAAATTCATTGCAATGGTTTTTTTATATATATGTTTGTGTGTTGTTTATGGACCGATTTAAAAAACCGACATTTTAGAAAAATGTTTACAATAGATTTGTACAAAAACGATTTCTGAAGCTTATGTAGAAGCTTCATAAAGTTCAATGCGTTTTGACCGATATCTCAGTTTCTAATGAACCGATTTTGTTCATTTCTTTCGCCAAAACATTCCAAATTTTCTGTGCAAAAAGGAAGTCGCTAGCTTATTTTAGGAAATTCGAAAACAAACACGTTTTTTCGGTTTTTAGGCCTTTAATGGACTGATTTTATAAATTTTTACTAGTGACATTCTAAGGAATATTTCCTATAATTTGATATATTAAACATGTATCATTCTCAAAAAAGTTTTCGTTGAATACAGTCGTGTTTTACAAATACCGCATTGTATATGTCATAAAGTACAGTAATTTCTTTTGAAATTTAAACAAAAACAATATATATATATATATATATATATATATATATATATATATTTGTCATACGGTAAAAATAAACTAATTATTTAGTTTTAATATTGTAAACAATGGTATCCTCCTCAGGAGAAAATTATTTCCAAATATTGGATCCATATCCATCACTGAAGCGGTAAAAACCAATAATAACTACAACATAAATAATACGTTTGATTTTTCAAAATTAAAAAAAAAAAATAAATAAAACTAATACAAAAACAACAATGCCCTAAAATATTGTAATAAAAAGTAAAATAGTGTACAAACCTCTACAAAACTTTAATATTTTTCTATTATCAAAAGCATTAGAATCTATATCAAGTGAACCAATGCAAAAAATCTCATTCACTTGAGATGGTAATATGCTAATTTTGACAAAAAATTCAATGCAAGCTAATAAATTCTTAAAAAATTCGAAATTACACTAGACCCTACATTAAATATTATTCAAAGGTATAATCTTCTGCGCATCTTTAAAAGAACTTTCCGAAAAAGACATAACCGATGGACTTAATGAACAAGTAGTGGAATGTAAAAAAATTACCAAATTTAATGACTAGAAAATACCCAACACTCCATTATACATTTTATATTTCAACCAATATACACAGAATTTTATTCCTAGCCCCATACAATGCAAGAACTGCTTGAAATTAGGGCACACTAAAAAATACTGTATTGAAAATGAAACCTGTGAAATCTGGTCATCATCAACTTATGATTCCATACCATGCACAAAAATTTAATGTGTAAATTGCAAACACCCACACAAATCAAATAACAAAAAATGTCCTCTTATCCAACATCGCCAAGAAATTTTAAAAACCATCAACAATTGTATCTACAAAGAAGCAACAACAAGTCTCTCAGCGATCATTTTCCTATAAAAACAACAATAACTACGGGCACTAATAATTCCTATAAAACAAAAATAATTGGGACCTATATGGAAAAAAAAGTTGAAAATATACTTAACAGCAAAAACTTTTCAAATAACATCAACCAAATCAACGCTAAAATTATACAAAACTATATAACCGCTGCTAATTTCCATATACAACAAACAACATCTACTCAAAAACGAACAACTGTTCCTTGGTGGAACCAATTACTCTCAAAACTTCATGCAGATAAAAAAAAATTATATAAAAAATATAATGCAAAATTCCGTGCTGAGCGTTAAAAATCAAGATATCACAGTTTCAAAAAATTTACATAAACCATATTAATGTATAGGGAAAAAAATATTGATATGTTCTCAAACAACAACAAAATAAAACCCATAACTGCCATAGAAACAAATACCGAAATTATAACAGACCCTATAAAAATCGCAAACCATTTCGCAAGAATATGGTCAAATAACACCCTTGATAATAATTTTTCACCTAATTTTGTTACAGCTAAAAGGACCTTTCTTAATTTTTTAAATATACGAGCTAATAATGCTAATGCAGAAAGAATTGAAAGCCAATTAACATTATACAAACTACTAATGGCAATAAAAAAAGTTAAGGGAAATACAATAGGCCAAGACTGTATATGTTACGATATGATAGAAAATCTGACTAACCACAGTAAAGCAACTATTCTCCAACTATATAATAAAGTTTTCGACACAGTAATTAGTCCACACTCCTGGAAAGCAGCTGTAGTTGTCGCAATTCCAAAACCGAATAAAAATGTTACTAACTCTTCTAGTTATAGACTAATATCTTTATTATCCTGCCTATCAAAACTCATGGAAAGAATAATTTCCAATCGTATAGCTTGGTTCTTAGAATCTAAAAAACTAATCGCAATAAACCAAGTTGATTTTAAATCTAAACGAGGATGCACTGATGCTTTGCTTCTCATCGACTATTACGTTATAAAATCACTTTCATCCAAAAACCACAATCCAATTTGGGGATCGATTTCGAGAAAGTGTTTGACCGGATTTGAATACATGTAATTTTAAATAACTTAAAAACCTATGGAAATGGGCCCAAAATTTTTAATTTTGTAAGGTCTTTTTTAACTGACAAATCTATAAAAGTCTGAGCAAATAATGGTTTCTCTAGCACCTACCCACTAACAACGGAATACCACAAGGGTCACCACAGTACTAAAAAAAAAAAAAACAATTATGTTGATCACTGCCTTTATGCCGACGATCTACACGTTCTTTGCAAAAATCAACGAAATATTTAAAGCAGTAGTTGTTGAAAAAACATCAGGTGCAAAAATTTCATTAGATAAATCTTCCATAAAGTACAAAATACACATAATTCAAGTGTTAGTCGTTATCTTCGAAAAGTAGAACTACCATTTCGAAGATAATGACTAACACTTGAATTATGGTTTCTCTTAAGTCTTTTTATTTCCCCAAAGTTCAATTCCATATGTCCAGACAGGTTTTAAAATAGCTTTATATAACTTAAGTTTGTTTTCAATGCATAGTTTTGAATTACCACTTAGTAACCAGTATAGGGTTCTGTTTTTAATGTTTAACTGTTTTCTTTTAGACTTTATGTGTTGTTTCCATGTTAATCGACGATCTAAATGTATAGCAAGATACTTAATGCAGTCTATGTTAGGGATTGGTATGTTATTTAACATTAACAGTGGGCAGTCAACTCTTCTTAACTTAGTGTCTACATTAGGCAAATTTTTATCAAAACAAACGTCAAAATCAATGCGAATATATACAAGGTAACCTTATTTAAACAGCTGATTATTATATTGGTTGTTACAGTTGTCAAACTGCATAAATAAAAAACAATTATGAATACGCCATATTGTTGTTTTTTGCAACTGTTGCCACCTCACACAAATTCGCGTTAAGTTTGACGTTTGTCATGATAAAAAAGTCTCTAATGTAGACACTATGTAAGGTAAATAAAACATGCGCTGATTTGTCTGCTTTACCTCAGGTCTACAACTGAGATTAACGCTGATATAATATGTGAGATAACGCCGGCAGAGGAGAGTAAACTTTTTGTTTATATTATGTTAAATCTTAAATAAGGGGTACACGTATTCTAATAAATCCTATAAGATATTATTATTTTCAATCAGTTGCAGAGTAAACATGTCCTTTTTATTTAAGCAATTCGCACTTTTTTAACACAATTTTTATAAAAATGATTTTTAACATTTAAAACAAACACTAAAAGGAAACAATTTTACAAAATAACATTGTTTTTCAGTAATTTCCAAAATACACATGCACACACACAAGCAAACTTTCGTGTATGTGTAATTTTTTGACAGTTCATCTTATAAGATGGTTGTGTAGAGAAATCTCATCACAACAGTCTCATAATACATCTTATAATACTAATATTTGAATCTACACGTGAAATAATTCTCTCAGAGAGCGAATTTGACACTCTCTGGCACAAAAATCTTACATATTATGTTACGTCTAGACGGGCTGTTAACCATAATGGGGATAAACGTTTTAAAAATACTTTTCCAAATATTTTTGAAAAAATGTTAAGCAAGCTAATTGGTCTGTATGATGAAATTTTATTTTCAGGCTTGTTGGGTTTTCTAATCATTATGATTTTAGCACATTTCCACTGTAATGGGAAGTAATTTATTATTAATATGATATTAAAAATATTAGCGAGGTTTTTCAATATCTTCGCATCTATATTATCACAACCTGGAGATTTCTTAAAATTTTTTTTTTTCATCCTTTATTTCTGAGGTTGAATCATTTGACATGCATCTTCGAGATATTGTAACACATCCTCATCTTGTTAAACATTTTCGTGCGGTTGTATATTAAATACATTATAGAGATGATTTGCAAAAGCATCAGCTTTGCTTGAGTCAGGTCTTTAAAAGGTGGTTGTCTTTTTGTTGGGTTGGGTTTCGTTGCTTTTTCCATAGTTTGTGATCATTATCAATGTTGTTATTTAGAGAATCGAAAAATTCACTAATTGCATTATTTTTTAGTTCAGCTAAATGAAGTTTTAGTGATTTTGTTGGTTGGTTGAGTAAAGGTTTGTCGTTCAGATTTCTTGTTGTTTGCCAATTTTTCCTTAGTCGCCTTTTGTGTCTTATGAGTTCACGTGTTTTCATTGACACTTGAAAATTACTTTGGTTATTTTCACAGTTTTTTTTATTAAATTTGTGAATTTTTCCAGAGCATTATCCAACTCAAAACCGTCTTCTATAGAAATGTTTAGATTAATATTTGCATCTATCCAGTACGAAAAAGATTCCATATCAGTTCTATTTGTGATAAGCTTTGAAAATTTTGGCAGTTGTTTGTTAGAAGTATTGTATAAAAGTATTATTGGGGAATGGTCAGAACTTAATTCGTAGTTATCTTTAATATCACACGTTTTACTTGGTATTCCAAAATAAATGAAAAAGTCTAGAAAGTCAGGGATTTTCTCGGGTCAGTGGGCCAGTATGGTGGTTTTCCTGTGGACAGAGTTCTTCATTAGGCATTTGTGTAATTCTCTTACTTTTGGGTTAATTAGACGTGAATGTTTACCATTAAAATCGCCACCGACTATTAAACGAGGACCGAGTTTATTAAACAAATGTTCATAATCCAAGCAATTTATGTTGTGGCGGGGTGAAATAAACAGCGCAAATAGGGACCAATATATTGTTACATATTATTTAATAAAAGTAGCTTGTACATATTCTGTGGTTATATGTTCTTCTGTTGAGTATTTAATATTAGATTTTATTAGGATAGATAAACTTCCGTGGGCTCTTTCGTTGGGATGATTAGCGGTTAAATTAAATCAAAGTTTTTATTTTGCAAAAGGATTTTTTTGTAAAGTGAGTTTCTGAGATTAGTAAAATATCTATAAAATTTGTTTTCAAACATATTTTCACTTCCTGTATGTGGTTTATCAGTCTGTTAGCGTTCCATGTTGCTACCCTTAAATCTATTGGCATAGTTTACTACATATTAAAGACATCATATTTAATAATGTGTTTGTCATCTCCATTTGTTTAGTAAGGGGCGTTGCAATTTTTTGTAAAATGGAACTTTCACTGGTATTATTTGATTTGCTATTGCCTCTTACAGCATCAGAGTAAGAAATATTTGTGGGTTTAAATTATTTGCATATTGGTTTTCCACGGTGATAATTAGATAATTTGTTTTGCATTATTCTTTTTAGTTCTTGATGGACTATACAACCTCTATAACTAGCAGGATAAGGTTCTTGGCAGTTGGCACATTTAGGTGGTGAAGTTTGATTTTTTTATACACTCCGCAGTTATATGATTTCCTCTGCATTTAACGCATTTATAGGGTTTGTGACAGTAGGATTTTGTGCGCCCGAACTGCTGGCAGCGGTGACATTGGGGATCGTTGTTTGTCTTACGTGGCGGTTTAATATTAATAATCGCATTGTTAATATGTGTTAGATTATAAATTTCTTTATTGTTGTCTTTAGGTTCTAGATCAACAAAGAACATTGAAAGTGACTCTTTTGTTAGATGACATTTTATATTAGATATATTACGTACTTTATGGCCAAATTTTTCAATAAATGTTTTAATATCATCAGTGTTTGTCGAATAATGTAAATTCTTTATAACTGCTTTATAAGCCCTATCATTTTTGAGTTGAAAAGTTTGCAAACTTATATTTTTAAATTTAAAATAAGGAACAAGAGTCAGTTGTATTAATTATTTCCCTGATTTGGCCGTCTCCCAGTGCTTTGTAAGAGTATTATGTGGGAGATATAACAGTGGCAAAGCGTTGATTCATGTCTTTCATGTTAGTAACTTTAGGTATGTATAATAGGGGAGGTCGAACTATGCTCTGTACTAATTTCAGTATTTCCATCATCTAGAACAGCAAATCTGTTTGCTGAACAAGTTTATATTTCATTTGTTGTTGCTTTACGTTTGCTTATAAAGGTTTGGAATTTTTACGTTACGGTTTTTTTATTTTGTTTTTGGTTTTCGCTTTATGCATTTGCATGTAAATGTGTTTGTTGTTTTTGTTTAATGCAATTGCATTTAATAATGCACAAAGTTTATTTGTTGGTTTTTCAGTACAGTAGCTGTGCTGTTGTGATTATTGTTTTTTAATAATACGCAATTTTGTTTTGAACACTCCGTTAACATAAAAGATCGTACGTCTAATCGCTTTTATTTTTTGATAACGACTGATATACAAAAATAAAATGAAAATATTTTGGATACCAGGACACGCAGGGATACAAAGCAACTCATTTGCTGACTCAGCAGCGAAAATAGCATGATCCTCTCCATTAAGATTCCTTAACTGAAAGACTTGACATTCGCAACGTAATAATAAATTAGAAAATCTGAGGAACACAAATTTAAAAGGCTACCATCACCCCCACTATTCACAAATTAATCCAAACATATCCAAATGGTATCGACAAAAACAAATTAAAAACGTTTACGAATGTGTAACACTATTACCACTCACCAACATTTAATAAACCCTAATTCAAACAGCAACTGTATATTCTGTGGATCAACAAGCAGCGTAAAACACCTTTTATTAACTTGCCCTAGTTTAACAAGTTCTCAAATTAATAGTAGCTCTTTTTTTTTTTTTTTTTGATTTGTCTAGGCAGAATTATTCTAGCTCATTAGAAGTTGCTCACATCAATTGCCAAAGTATTAAACCTTGTTTTAACTAATCAAAATTTGACGAACCTCATGTGTCGACACTATCTCTCAGTATGCCTGGTTATTCTTTGATAAGAAATGATAGATTACATGCTCGTGAAGGGGGCATAGGCATTTATGCTTCTAAGGTTCTAAAGTAGGGTTTCTGAACTTAATGCATTTGAGGTCTTTATTCATTCACTTTGTTTAAGGTCGTTTACTTTTGAAAACAATAATTTTCTTTTGTTTGCGAAGTACACCGATATTATTTCAATATTTTTTAATATTTTCAAAGCTAGCCAGATTGGATCGTTGTGTTCTAGGTGTGGCTTGTCGCTATTTCACAACTCTTAACCGACGTATTTTGATGTTGCCCATCCTTCCACTTCGCTATTGGATTTTTGGTTGATAAGTTTAAAGGTATATGTTCAGATCAGGCACAGTGTCTGATGCAGTTTTTCTTAACAGTTTGGAATCTTCCGCAATATTTTGAATATAAAGCTTACAATAATATTAACTATGATAATTTGCATTTGTTTTTAAATGAGTTTTATACTGCCTGTTTTTCGATCTTATGATTGATTTTCGATGGAGTAATTAATAACTGGATGAAAAAAGTTGTTATAGTTTTAGCTATGTCCTTAAGAGATTTAGCCTATTCCACTTTCTATTCTTCTAGGACTGATGAGGATTGGAAGATATATTGTCGTAATCGAAACAGAGCTAAAAATGTCATTCGTATGGTTAGGAAAACATATTTTGCCAAACTATTTTCTGTATTGGATTCGTGTGCTATGTGGAGGTTTTTGAAAGGCCGGGGATTTTCTGATGATAATCAATTTCTATGCGATTATGAAGCTAATGGCATTAACAGTCACTTTGTGTGTGATCCTAATGTAAATCTTGATAATGGAGAAGATTTTGAGGATATTGATGGATCATTTTCATTTAACGGTATTACTAAAAGTGAACTTTTAATGTATCTGCGGGTACTGATGGTAACTGACAACTTTTCTTAACATTATGTTCTCTTATATTTCTCACATCTTAGTTTTCCATATTAATACTATATTAACTTCATCAGTTTTTCCTACTGATTAGAAGAAGGCCCAGGTTACGCCGGTTGCTAAGTCTGGAGTTGTCAGTGTTTCAGATAATTTAAGGCCAGTTTCTGTTTTGCCAGCGATTTGAAAGATTTGTGAACATATATATATATATATATATATATATATATATATATATATATATATATATATATATATATATAAATAATTTGTAATTTTTTACATTATTGTTATTCAGCCTTTTTATATTACTTGAATTGAATAAATAAATAATTCTAAGACTAAATTACAATTAAAATAATTTATTATGTTTTTGCTTCTTTTGTAAAATTATGGTTACAGACTTTTGCATTTTATTAAGTAACAATTTGACGTCACTTTTAAACCGGTTTTGATAAATTTCAATTCAATTTCAAAATTCTATGAATCTTAACTGATATTTTTATAAAGTTGTTTTGAACCAACATATTGACATCATTATTTCGTCTTCCCTACCTATGTGGACTCTGAATATCGTCACATAAAACGCAAAAAGCGATAACAAACATTTTTAATTGTTTACTTTAAAATTAAGTAGCATTTCATAGTTGTTTAATTAAAGCAAAAAATAGAGCTTAAAACACTCTTCAATCCAAATTTATCTTAAATGGAAATAATTTTGTGACTGTTTCGTTTATGAAGTGGATGTTACGGTATTTTGACTTTTGTTGATATTAATGTCATTTTCGATGATATAAATACGAAATTTTTTGTGTAGATGTATTTTGGATCATTTAATCTCTGAGTGGTTACGGCAAATGTAAAAGGACAAAACAACAAAAATATTCAAAACTTTTTTATTGGATCAAAATACATAAAAAATCTTAGACTTTTATTATAAAAAACACCGATTTCAGCAAAGAAATTCAAAATGGCGTAAAACAAATTATTTTTCACAAGTAAAAAGACGTAGACTAACATTTCACATCAAACTAAGTAAACCTGCCAAATCTCTTTTTTTGTTTTTGTTGAGATCTAACAAAATGTTATTTTAGAACAGTAGATAACATAGAAAACAACTAGAAGTCAAACTTTGCTGAGCGAATTAAAAGAATTTAACTTCTAATTGTTTTCTATGGCACATAATTTTCAACTTAAGTTTTTTTTACCTGTATTGAACTAACAATACCTTTTTGGCCTTCAAGGCTTTTTGTATTGCAAATAAATGAAATAAATAAAATTTGAATTTGCGTCTTAGGTGACGATATGAGGTCACAAACACCTTTGGTGATATAGCAATCGGGACTGACAGAGGATTTAGAGAGAAATCTGATATTTAGAAGATTTTTTACAAGTTTCCATTATTTTTATCGAAAACTTCTTTTAACATCAATCCACAGGTATTGCGATAAAATATTTTTTCAATAATTTTTTAGTAATTAAAATTAAAAAAATAAAATATTCTATTGTTTAGGCAGAATAGTTTTCTAATAGGGATAAAAACTTTATAAAATAAATACAAACTAGTTTTGTGTTAAAACAAATTTAGTGATTTTCATTTATTAAAAAAAAAAAATGATCGTTAACGATTTACAATTAAGACATTTTTGTTTGTGTGTATGGGTTTTTAAGTTATGCGGTTTTTTTACAAATTTATTTATGAAATTTGTATTTATCTTTACTAAATTAAAAAATATGTATAATAGAAAGTATATATTTTGTATGTAATTAATATGTATTTATGTATGCATGTGTGTTTTCAAGGCAATAAATATTCCTTTTTTGTAAAAATTCTAACGAACAAAAACATTTTAACTATTTCGAGTTTTTAAACGTGATGGGAACGATACTGGTCGAGTTGGGAAAACGTGCCAAGTAACGCTGTAAACGTAAAAATTTAATCGATACCAAACGATTGTCAAACCACCAACCATTGATTTCATTATGAACAATACCAGCATCCCTTTCACTAGCACAACGTATATACACACAACAGCTTTGGCGATCTAACTGTATGTCATATATTCTGCATTGGGGTCCAACTTTTTCCAAAATCGATTCGATTATATTTTGCTTAAGATCGGACAAATTGGCCTCGGCTGCATCGAACATATGACGTATCTTCAAGCATGGTGTGGGCGGATCCGAAATCTTATTGACATTATCGAATGCGGGACTTTGCCAATGTTTCTTTTTCAAACGTTGCTCCGAACTGTCTTGTAGAAATGTTGTTGATGATGTTGAGGAAGTGGATGAAGATGTAGACGTCGATGAAGAAGTAGATAATACAGATTCAACCCACTTCATAGTACGAAATTCTTCACCATTTTGTAGTATGCACCCAAATTGTATGCGACTATCGCTGGCCTCCAACTTTTGCAAAGCTTCGTTCCAAGAGCCCAATAATGTTTTACGTTTGTTCAGTGGTATTAACTTGTCTCTCAAGTGGTTAATAATGATTTCCCCTTGTGTATCGTCTTTGAGAGATGCACGCTGTATTAGTTCTTTTACAATTTCTTTTATGAAATTGTCCACAGTTTTCAAATGCAATTGTCGACGTTGATGCCAAAAGCGCCACACAACAAACACGACACCAACTAGTAAAACCAACAAAAATACAGTGCCAATTATTAGGAAAAATCTTTGCATTTTGTTAAACAATATACACTTTAAGGGTAAGTAAGGTTTCAGTAAACCAAATTGTATATCTTGTTTGTAAATGTCGAGTGGGTATTGGTCGCCTCTATCTCCGAGTATTTGAATTTTCCACTGGGGATTATGTTCAATTAGGTAGAGAGCACCATGAAAGCTTTTTAGTAATTTATGGGCATCTGTAGTGCGTTTTTTATAAAGGTGTTTCATGAATTCTGTACCTGTTACTACGGAACTAATAGAGTGATCTCTACAGTAATGGGCTTCAATATTTGTCTGCAATAGTTGTATAAGTTCTTTATTGAGGGCAAGTGAAGGACCTAACAACTCACTATCAATACAATTTATGGAAGGTTTAGCCTCCAAAGATGAACTTTTATGACCCTGCAATTTTTCGCACAATGTAAATGTGGTACTTTTCTCTAGCATAGTACTGGGCATATCGGGTGGTTTGGTCATGTACAAGACAGCCAAGATTAGAAAGAATAGACCCAAGCAACTTATGAGTAGATATGGCACTGATGATTGCTTAAATTTGTTCTTAATATTAAGACGAGTCCACAGATTATTGCTAAATGAACGACTTCCAAGCCTCCGATTGTACGAAGAAGAGTACCGAGTGGGACTGCCACTGTCTGAATCCGAATCGGATAAATAAAAATGTTTTGTATTACAATAAGTAGTAAATGATGAGTTTGTTTGACTTCGGCCAATTGTTATATCTCTAAGTTTAAGTAAACGGCTGACAACACCAGGCGTTTCTTTACCATTTCTCAGAGGTAACCTTTCCGGTTCGCGGTAAGTACTACGTGTTGATGAATCCAAACGCGAGGAATTGTAGTGCTGTTGTATGTCATTGGACAAAATTGGAGGTGGTAAATATATTTTTGGTGAGCTTTTTGAGCTAAGATTACTACTTGGATATTTCGAGTTTGTTGTTGAAGAACAAGTGGAGTGACCAATATCACCACTCACAGTTAGACGTGATGTCAAGGGGCGATTGTTAGCATAATTTTCATAGTCCCTATTCAAATATGATCTACCTTCATTAGAAAGATAATAGTCTCGATTTATGTTGCTAGAGACGCTGGCTGTTGGATAATCTTGTATATTCTTGTTGTTATTGTTGTTTGTATGAGATACGGCAGTAGTTGTTGTCGCAGCAACTGTCTGACGCCTCAAAGGAGAAGCATTTAAGCGTCTTGCCGGCGAAATAGTTTGTTTTCTTGAACTATTTGCAGACGTCTGCAAACTACGTCTGTTGTTTGCTATTGACTTGGATGCCACAGAAGAACCATTAGAAACATAACTTTTAAGTTTTTTAATTAATAAATTCCTAGTAGTCTCTGTAACTGGCATATTAGGAAATCCGTATTTTTGTAATTCCTGACGTAATTCCACGTCACTTAGGTTGTCAAAGTACGAATCACTCATTGGAAATGTTAATTCCAGAACCTAGAAAAAATTTAAATTAAATTATTTAGAAAATTTTCAACAATATCCACAAAATAAACAATTGTTTCATTCACATGACAAATTTATGAGTACCTGCAGTTTAGCTGAATTGTGCATTTTTTTTTAACTAAAGTTACATTAACAACACTTCTTTTTTGCAAAATTTTCAAACAAATATTTATTTCTTAAAATATTCATTTTGTAAATTCATTAAAAACAAAAATAAACACACTCACCTCTTATAACGAAATTGTTTTTATTTTCAAAATCACTAAAAAATTCTTCACTATAATTGTTGTAAAATATCGGCTTGTCTTGCCTAATAAATGTCAAACTGGCTTTCTTTTTGTCACTTGTTTTAACTTCTCTTTCTCCTTTAACATCGAATGGAAAAATGTTTTTTTAAGATTATTAAGATTTATAAAATGTTCACTGAATCTTTAATTTCTATTTTAACATTTATAATTATTAATAATACAAAACCACATAAGTGTACAAATATTTTACTGTAAAGAATTACATTATTCGCGAGAGTTATGTTGACAGTCATAGTTTGAGAGCGTGAAGTTGTGTAGTTGAATAATTTTGAGTGTTTTCAATTCCACCGTTTCATTTCAAACGCATTATATACTTAATTTATACACACTTTTTATTTAAAAATAAAGTTATTTCATTCATAAAGTAGCTCTAGGTTGGGGAACGATTCTCGAGTCATTGTATTTATTTCTTAAATACAGTCATGCGGGTTTCTGTTTTTTGGCTTCGAGAATTTTGCGCCTCACGCATTGACAAAATGTTTGTGTCGCCTGACTGTATCGCGTTACGGTTTTTCGAAGCTTACATTTATCACATGTAATCGATTTTGATAACCTATATTGTAAAAAAAAAACTATTTTCTTCTTTTGTAAATAATTTTCTTTTTAACTCAATATTTTTTAATATTTGTCAGATTTCTGAAAACGCAAAAAATTTAAAAAATATGCTAACATTATTTTACACCTTACTTTTAAATATTGTTGTTAATCAGGAATTGTTTTCGTGAGTTACAGTTCATCTATACGTAACCTAATGTCTACAACTGAGATTAACATAGTGCCTACATTAGAGATTTTTTATCAAGACAAACGTCAAACTTAAAGCGAATTTGTGGAAGGTGGCAACATTTGCACAAAAACAATAATATGGCGTATTCATTATTGTTTCTTATATATGCAGTTTGACAACTGTAACAACCAAAATAATAATCAGCTGTTTAACTAAGGTTACCTTGTATATATTCGCATTGATTTTGACGTTTGTTTTGATAAAAATTTGCCTAATGTAGACACTAGTTAACGGTGATATAATATGTGAGATAACGCAAGCAGAAGAGAGTAACCATTTTGTTTATATTATGTTTAATCTTAAATAAGGGGTACACGTAGTCTAATAAATCCTATAAGATATCATTATTTTCAATCAGTCACAGAATAAACATGTACTTTTTATTTAAAAAAAATCGCACATTTTTAACACGATTTTTATAAAAATATTTTTTTTAATGTAAAACAATCATTAAAAGAACATAATTTTACAAAAAACATTGTGTTTTTAGTAATTTCCAAAATATATCACACACACATGCAAACTTCCGTGTGTGTGTATTTTTTTGACAGTTCATCTTATAAGATTGTTGTGTAGAGAAATCTCATCACAACAGTCTCATAATGCATCTTATAATACTAATATTTGAATCTACACGTGAAATAATTCTCTCAGAGAGCGAATTTGACACTCTCTGACGGAAAAATTTTGCATATTATGTTACGTATGGATGGGCTGTAACAGAGTATATAGGATTTTTCTGTCAGAGAGTGTTAAATTCGCTCTCTGAGAAAATTAGCTCAAGTGTAGTTTCAAATATTAATATTATAAGAAGTATTACAGCCCGTCTAGACGTAACATAATATGTAAGATTTTTGTGTCAGAGAGTGTCAAATTCGTTCTCTGAAATTATTGAAAAACAATTTTTTTTTTTTTTTTTGTAAAATTGATTCCTTTTGGTGTTTGTTTTACATGTTAAGAATTATTTTTATAAAAATTGTGCTGAAAAATTTTAAATTTCTTAAATGTTTACTCTGTGACTGATTGAAAATAATGATATCTTATAGGATTTATTAGAATACGTGTACCCCTTATTTAAGATTTAACATAATATAAACAAAATGGTTACTCTCTTCTGCCGGCGTTATCTCACATATAAAATCTTATATCACTATATTCAATCAGTCACAGAGTGAACATGTTCTTTTTAATTAAGCAATTCGCACCTTTTAGCACAATTTTTATAAAATTTATTTTAGCATTTAAAACAAACACTAAAAAGAAACAATTTAACAAAAAACATTGTTTTTTTTTTTTAGTAATTTCCAAAATACAGATGCACACGTAAACAAACTTTCGTATATGTATATTTTTTACAGTTCATCTTATAAAATAGTTGTGTAGAGAAATCTCATCACAACAGTCTCATAATACATCTTATAATACACGTATTCTAATAAATCCTATAAGATATCATTATTTTCAATCAGTAAAAGAGTAAACATGTCCTTCTTTAAGCAATTAGCACTTTTTTAGAACAATTTTTATAGAAATGTTTTTTTAACATGTAAAACAAACACTAAAAGAAAACAATTTTACAAAAAAAAAAACATTGTTTTTCAGTAATTTCTAAAATACATAGGTACACACAAACAAACTTTCGTGTATGTGTATTTTTTTTGACAGTTCATCTTATAAGATGGTTGTGTAGAGAAATCTCATCACAACAGTCTCATAATACATCTTATAATACTAATGTTTGAATATACTATATAATATGAAATAATTCTCTCAGAGAGCAAATTTGACACTCTCTGATACATAAATCTTACTTATTATGTTACGTCTAGACGGGCTGTAAGGTAGTGTTGAAAACACAGCTGACTTTTTTTTTTTGTTGTTTGTCATAATGTAATTATAAAGTGACCGCACATCTACAAAAACAACAATTGCTTGTATTTTGTTAGTATAAAACCACTGCACATAACGTAGGGTCTATACGAGAGATTTTTCTAGCATGACAAACGTCAATTTCTTATCATGATAAGAATTTATCACATGCTATCAAATGTCATTTTGTTGTTTTTTACGTTTATTTATTTATTTTTCTTTTTTTGAGAAAAACCATAATTCTTCTTCATTAATTAATTATTTGAACCAAAAATTAATAAAGTAAAAAAAAATACAATCAAATTTAAAGAAGAAAGCAAATTATACTATTAAATTTTGAAAACATCCCTTGACGAAAAATGAAAAAAGTTGATTTATTATAATAATAATAATTGATTTATTATTATCTACGTGTTCCAATATATGCTGATATAAATAAAAAATGCAGTTTTGTTACTTACGATAGAAAAATCTCTAGTGTAGACCCTACGTGACGTTTGTCTTGATAAAATATTGTCCAATATAGACACTATCTTAAGGAAAAAGTTATAAAGTGCTTTAAAATACGATTGTTAAACAAATTAAAAAAAGTAATAGTAATTAATTAATAGCAAAAAAAATTTACATATACTTTTTCAAAAATTTAATTGAAGAGATTTTTAATTATATGTTATTAAAAAATAAATTTAAATTCGAGGTGTAGAAAGGATTAAAGTGCTACAAAAAAAAAACGAGTTATTCTGGGGGCTATTTGTTAATATTTTGCGTTTATAATGTTTCTTTATAATACGTTTTTGTTTTGCTTGTGAGACGCTTGGAAATGTTTTAAATAATTATTATCATATGTGATATGGATTTGGAGATTGGATTAGATTTGGATATTGATGAGTATGAATTGACCAATTTCAGTAATCAACAATCATCGGGTACGTCTCATATCATATTTACACATTTGCATTCATATGTATGTACATACATATATACACACATGCATACATACATATTTTCATTTGTAAATTATTCATAAATCATATATTGTAACTCGATTTCACACATCTTTGTAAATAGCACCTACATCTGAATTGGGAGATGCTGGGTCACCATCATCATCTTTGTTAAATGAAGATCTTATACAAACAAATAACATTAATATCATACTCAAACAGTGCAACACCAGCAATAGCGGTACAATACCACAATCTACAATCAACAACAGCTTTTTTGCAAATACTACTGCTTTTGCATCACTTTTGGGAAATGACCCCATTTTGCCTATATCAGACGACAAACCTTTAAACAACTCAAATTCAAAGCGTGGTCCAGGACGTCCGCGTAAGGAAAATCCTTTATTATCGTTTAGGGCACCAACAAAACATCAAGTACAGCAAACAAAAAAGAAAGTTGGTAAAGATCTTTTGGGCCATTCAACATATTTGAATTCTTTAGTGATTGAAAGTTCAAATATGGGTTTTGCTGAGGAATCATCAACATCCACGTCAACTCCTAACAAACCATCAACAATATCCTCTGTTCACAATGATGAATTACCCTATTTTACTGAAAAATATCCAGGCAAAGTATGTTGCTTATGTAATTTGTGCGAACGCAGTTCTTTGGGACAAGGAGACATGTTAAAGATAACAGTTAATGGTGAGACCCTAAAAACAGCATTCGCCACTACAACTGATAGCCTAAAAGTGTTAACGGACGATAATTTAGAAAACAGCAGCGAGAATAGCTCTCGAAAGAAGCCTTTGCCTGCCACCAGAACAAAAGTTATGGTGAACAATGAATGTGTTAATGAATTAGACAATGTTGGCCATGATGAAGTATCCTCAATGGATAATATCATTTATGAAGGTTGCTTCGTTTACATACACAGCATGTGTGCTATGTGGGCGCTGCAAATGAAACGCATTGAAGAGGATTTTGTACCCAATTTTGAGGAAATGGTTGCCAAAAGTATTAATCGCAAATGTTCCTTTTGTTTGCGTTATGGTGCCAGCATCAACTGTCGTATGAGTTGTCAGAAAAACTATCATTTACCATGTGCTGCTGCGGCTGGTTGTTTTCTAATAATAGAATCATTTCAGGCATTTTGTGTAGAACATATAAGTCAGGTTCCATATATAGGTGGGCAATAAATGTGTTTGAACAATAAAAATAGAGATTGTACAATAATTTTTTCTTTTAAGCTGTTGATACCAATATTGAATGTCGCCAATGCTGTAATTTGGGAGACATATCAAAACTTATAATGTGTTGCAGCTGCGGAGCTCATTATCATACAAATTGCATCGGCTTAGCAAATTTTCCAGGTAATTTTTTTTCTTTTACTAATTTGGGAATATTCTCCATAGTAATTGTACCTTGTTATTTATTCTACCATGCGAATAACGAAATTTATACATACATAAAATTACAATAAAAATCGGTCGTCAGTCTACTCTGCGAATCTAACAAATCTAAGTATTAAAACCCCTCCGCTTCCCCCTCCCCCCTAAAAAAATAAATATTTATTCAACAAATAATTGATATTCCAAAATATCTTTCAAATGTTATATGTGTATTTATTTTTAAAATGCTTTATTGTTAGTTCCAGTTGCCTCTCTCATAAAAATGAAAAAGTTAAACTACCTTCTTTTTTATATCATGGTTTTAGATATAAAATAAAAAGGAGGGTTTGGGAATCTTGACTTAAGAAGAAATAATTATTATTTTTACAGATTCTCGTTCCGGATGGAATTGTTCGCAATGTTGTAAATGTTTAATTTGTCGCCAAATGGAAAGCAATGAAAATCGTTCAGTTAAATGTGAGCAATGTCAAAAAATTTATCACACAACATGCTTAAGACCCATTATATCATCTGTACCCAAATATGGCTGGAAATGTAATGTAAGTTCAGTACTTATTACATGTTTTTGTATCAAGCGGTTAAAATTATATTCTGTTGAATAGCGTTGTCGCATATGTAGTGATTGCGGTGCTCGTACACCTGGCGCTGGCACTTCATCTAGATGGCATTGTCATTATACAATATGTGATTCTTGTTATCAGCAACGTAATAAAGGATTTTCATGTCCCATTTGTCATAAAGCCTACAGGGCAGCTTCTCACAAAGAAATGGTCAAGTGCAGCAAATGTAACAAGTAACGTAAATAGTGATTCCATACTGCACATAGTTTTTACTTTAGGAGATATTTCTTTTTCTTTAGATTTGTGCACAGCACCTGTGACGATGAAGCAGATCTAACTATATACCATGTGAAAAAAGAAACCAATCCCGACTATGATTATATTTGTCAACCTTGTAAATCTGGGAAACATTTAATGAACTTTGCCTCTTCCACTGATTCGTTAAACACATCTGTTGATGGTTTTCCACGTGATTTAGAAGCAGAATTTTATGACAAGGATAGTGGCACAGATTTCACAAATATGGTAGATCCTTTAAAGATCTCTAAAAAACGTATAAGTCTAAAGGAATTGAATCGTGGTGGAAAGATGGGTAAACTATTCATGGGTAAGGGTATATTGAGTCAATTTAATCGTAAACGCAGTGTTCGCGGCAAGGGACGTCAATTGTTAATGTTAAATTCTACAACGACTCCTTCAACTAGCAGTGATTTAAATAGTTCACAGTGTTCTGAGGACGATATGGCCTTGGAAAAGAAATTGGTTTTATGTTCGGCCAAAGACAAATTTATACTTATGCAGGATATTTGTGTAATGTGTGGTGCCTTGGGTACAGATCAGGAGGCATGCTTAATTGGATGTGTCCAGTGTGGACAATGTTATCACCCACACTGTGCTAATGTCACATTGTCAAAAACAATGTTACAAAAAGGTTGGCGTTGCTTGGACTGCACAGTTTGTGAGGGTTGTGGACAAAAGAATGATGAGAGCCGTCTGATTTTGTGTGATGAATGTGATATTTCCTATCACATCTATTGCATGAGTCCTCCGCTTGATTCTGTACCCAATGGCAATTGGAAATGTAAATGGTGTGCTATTTGCCAAAAATGTGGTCGTAATTCACCGGGAAAAAATTCATCTTGGTTTAATGGTTTTTTGGAGTGCGGTCCTTGTGCGAGCCAAGCAGCTTGTTTTGTTTGCAGTCAAACCTATGACGAGAATGAGCTAATAATACAATGTAGCAGTTGTGAGCGATGGTTGCACTGTTTATGCGATAATATAAAAAATGAGGAAGAAGCAAAAGCTTTTAATGATATCGACTATCACTGTAAAATGTGCCGCAAGGACATAGCACCACCAAAAGTTGCTCCCACAAAAGTTACACAAATAGAGAAATCTAGCCAAAAGGAAACAATTGCAAATCTTAAACCAACATACAATGAATCTACAACAGAAAATACTAGCACTACTGCTACTAGTGTATCCAACACGTCCGGTAATGTAACAGCAAATGAACCTCATGAATCCTCAACGGACAACACTTTCTGGATAGATGGTGTTTGTGTGAGTGAACATGGTTTTAATATGATACGCTCCCTTACCACGGAAATAAAAAGAAAACGCAAATTGCGCACGGATGCTATTCAAAAAGAATCGGCGGGTATTATGTCATCCATTGATTCGGTAATTGCTGGCAATTCAACGCCAACACCAGGCGAAGGAGGTGGTACTGGTAATGAGGGTAGCTTAACCCCGGTGGACAAAGTTCCAACGCCTACCTATAAGGATGGCATGGTATGGATGGGCGAGGATGGCAGTCAACCCGAGGGTTTTTCTATATCAACCAATGAAGAAGGTTTAAATATTTTGCGTAAAAAACGTCAGCGTAATTTGCAAAAACTTGGTATTGGCGGTTTCAATGTACGTATGCGCGGCATTCGCAAAGAAAACGAAGAACTTTATATGGGCACTTTGGAAAATCCTTCCTTAACCGATGAAAAGAAGAAGAAAATTATTAAGAAAAAAATGAAATCCAAATTGTGCGAATCATATCCAGCCTATTTACAAGAGGCATTTTTTGGTAAACCACTCTTAGACAATAAGGAATCATCACGTATTTCTTTTGAAGAATCCGATGATTCGGATACTGGGCCTTGCTTTTCAAGTGACAACTTTAAAACAAATATCAAGGATAATAATACTACTAATACGTCTGTAGAAATTCCAAATCAACAGCAACAAACAGTAACAACGGAAAGTAAAACACCATTACAGCAACAAATAAATGTTGGTGTACAACAAAAATTGATAACGGATGTATCGAAGCCAACCTCTGGTGCTGGCGGCGCTGGTAACTTATCTGTGGAAAACGAACCGTTTGAACTTGCACAAAATATGCCAAGAAATGTCTTAATATCTTCCACAAAAATGGAAGAAACATTAAAAGCTATAAAAACAGAAGACATGGTAGCAAATGTAAGTGTAAAATGTTTTCATTAAATATGCTATAAATTTCATTATTTATTTATTTTTAATTTTAGATTAACTCTGATTTTATGGCAAATTCAACTAATAATATGGGTTTGAATACTATTAAAATGGAAATGGGGTAAGTATTGTTAAAAGAGATTTAAACCATAAAATATAAATTAAAATAAAATAATTGCACTTTTCTTTCTCAGTAGTCAATATAATGTCAACATGATGCAACAGCAGCAACAACAAAACAACAGTAACATAAATATTCATCACCTGCAACATATCAATAGTCAAACAACGCAACAGACATTTATGCCATCAAATATGGGTATCAATAATCCTCAACAATTGCAGCAACAACATCAAGCGCAACAGCAGCAGCAAATGCAGCACCAATTACAGCAACAGCAACATATACAACAGCAGCGGGTGCAATATCAACAACAAACATCTTATAATCCAATTAATATTCAAACTAAACATCCTTCCCAATATTTAACACAAAAATCTGAAGATCCTATGTTGAGTCAAGTAAAAGTCGAAAGAGATGTAATGCTAACACACGCTACAGCAACAAGTGTTTCAAATGACTCTCAAGAATTAGCACCACAACTCGAAGAACCCGTCAAAGAGGCAGCTGTAGCTGGAACACAAAAAACTGCTGAAAAAATGAGAAAGGACGAAGGTTAGTATTTCTTACTTTTTGTGAAGGAAAAAAAAAAATAATAAATTAAATTTCAATAGATTTGGGTGAGATGGCAACTATATCTGCCGTCCTGTATGCTAACACTCAGCATCCCGAGCTAAAGCACTTATATCCCAATTGGAATGAACGTTGCAAGCAAATTCTTAAAAAGTGGCGTTCATTGTCAACAGAAATGAAAGCACCATTTCTTCAGCATGCGAAAGATAATCGTTCCGTTTTAAGATTGAGAAGATCCCAACAAGTAATTAATAAATTTAAATTTATTTTTATTTACATCAAAATTACTATCTATCTATATATGTATCTATCTACCTATATATCTGTTTGTTTATCTATCTATGTATCTATCTAACTATCTATTTCTCCTTTATTCTTCTTCTAGGAACCTGAAAAAATGTATTTCCAACAAAAGTCACTGAAAGAACAGGAACAGGAAAGAGTATGGAAACAACATCAAGCTAAAAACAAAGAAACATATAGTAATAAATTTAATAAAAATGGTAATTGCCATAAGTCAATAATACACTTTATTAATATATTTATTTATATTTCTAACTCTAGCATTTATGGGTGACTATTCACGCTCGGAACCCTCAACACCGGTTGTTAGTAGTAATGCAAGTAATAAACCGCAGCCGGTGCAGCAACAACAACAGCCAATGTTTGATATGAATCTTTTTAACGAAAATAATCCACAAAATAAATTGCAAACGAATTTGTTAAATACGAATAATGACAACAATAATCTTAACGCTATAATGACAACAAATCAATTAACTTGTGACACCAGTACCAATAAGCCAATAACTCAAATGGATCAGCAGCAACCGCAAACATCTTTTATGTCTACTTTAAATCACACTCAAATTCAGCATCATCAACAACAACAGCAGCAGCAACAAATCAATCCTACGCAACCCTCAATAGGCGATGTAACTAAGATGTTTGATTCCAACAAAACAGATCCTACTTTACAACTTTCTGATCGCAACAATGATATATTCTTAACGGACAACAATTGGCCAGTAGTGACGAAACTTACAGATTCTAAAGATCCCATGTCAAGTGGAGTGGAAAAATTAGAAGCCGATGAAAATGCCGGTTTAGGTGATATACTCGGTGGGTTTGCCGATGGTGATGATGAAGACATACTTAAGTCATTAACCGCAGAAATTGGAGATGATTTCAATATATTAGAATATGCTGATCCTGAGCTTGACGAGTTTAATGGTAGCCAAAACCTTTTAAATAAATTGGATTTTGATGAGAATCAAAAAAATATTTAACATTAGGAAAGTATATCACTATTTTTAAGTTTGACCTTAAACAATTACAATGTAACAATAAGCATTCATAATGAGTTTCATATAAAAATAAAAGGAATCAATAAATAAATTACATTTGTCTTGAAATGTAACGAAGTTAAAAACAAATTATCTTCGTAATGTCTATTTTTAAAAAATTTTGATAATGATTCAGTATCATTTATATTTGTGATTAAAGTAATGTAAAAAATTTTGTCCGCTCGCTCTTCCCGCTCCTCTAATGAATATGAGTAATATGGGCACCATTGGAAAGGCCTTTCAATTGATATATAATATCGATAAGTATCGTTATCTCATCTTTCATCTCTGCCTCGAGATAATTTTTGCTAGAAAAAATTAATTAAATTTTTAAATTAAAAAGTGTAAAAACTACTTAAATTTGCTTTAACTTTCTTTTGTTTGGCAATTTTTGCACAAAAAAGAAGAAAGCATTCGGGTAATAGCCCTAAATTCAAGGTGCCAAAAACTTTAGACGATTCCAGCACTAGTGCTTCTATCTGAAGACGAAGAAGAAGCAGTTACTTTTAAAGAAAAAATTCCACCAATAATTGTGGACTCTACCCTCAGTTTTTCAATTGTGATCGTATTAATTGGATCATTATTGTAAATTCGATTTATTTGGCCTGCCAAAACTGGACACAAAGATAACTGGCGAAGAATTTGTTAGCTCGCTCAATATAAACCCGGTAAACATTAAGGAACTTGCAACAAAGAGATCCAGTGTAGATGACACACTCTATCTTATCGAATTTGATCGTCAACATGTTTCAAAGAGCGGTTATGAAATAAGATTTTTTGTAATATTTCTGTGTACTGGACACAATGCTCCAAGTGTGATATGTATCTACGTGGTGCTAAAAATTATTACCGTATCGCAGTGTGTTCAACCTGCGCTTGAAATCACGATTATACAGTTTGTTCACTAAACAAAGGTAATAGTGATGGTAGTATAACTTATAAATGCTACAACTGCATAAAGAACTTGAAAAACGTTAACATAACATAGAGCTAATGACCCAAAGTGCCCAAGTCGTTAAGAATACTTAGAAATCCGACAAGGAGTGATATCTTGATCTAAGGAAACCAACAGAAGATCTTTTCCTTATTTTAACCAAGATGATCATGGTTTTCCTGATTTGCAAGACAAGAACCATAAAATAGTGCATTACCGCGATAATGGTATTTTGTATTCTGAGATATTCTCCTTTTAAATGAGACTTTTTTGAAACCATACCACAAATTTCAACTTGGTGGTTATAAAATTTATAGAGAGAATTGATCTATACATGGCGGAGGAGTTATAATTGCAATTAAAGGTAATCTTAAGCATACTTTGTTACAAAAAATAAAAACCAATTACTGCTGAAAGTATTTCAGTACAAGTTATGATTAATAGAAGGCCAGTTATATTCACTTCGGCGTATAATCCAGTTCATACTACCAATTTTAAAGCTGATTTGTATGAATTAACTTCATTTTCAAACGACTACTATATTTTCGGTGATCTGAATGCCCAACATACACATTGGAATTCTATGTTAAATAATTCGGCTGATAATGATAAATGAGTATACTCGTTTTGGACAAAATATCAACCCTGTTCAACCGTCTACAGTAAAGATTCTTTTATCTAACTCGCGTCTCAATTTTTCAAACCTTCAGACACATCCAAATGTTTTACAGTAAGACCTTGCGTTATTTCTGGATAAGTTCAAAACATGACATATTCAGTTCCCTTGTATTATCGCGCAAACTGGTCAGCAATTTGAAACTGGGTGGAAAATGAAATTAGGTGTCAGAACATTGACCAACCTGTTACTAATTCAGATAATCTGGATTTTTTATTTTAATAAATTAATATCTATAGTTTAAGAAGCGCTTAATAAAATACCTGTCGGTCATAAAAATTCTTGGCAACGAGAAATCTCTGATATTAGTAAAATGTTAATTAGTCAGAGAAATAAATACAAACGTAAATTTCAAATATGTAGGGATTTTAATTACAGAAATTAATTACAAAGTACTTTGAAACTATTAAATAACCTTATTGATTTCAACCTTAATAAAGACCAAAATGAATCCTGGTCAATATATATTTAAAAATTGCCCGCCACCTCTAAAAAAAATTTGAAAAGTAAAAAAAGCCCTTAAAAGAAAAAAAAAATGTCTTTTACTGATCTTCATGTAAACAACGAAGTTTTAAAAACTTGCAATGGAAAGGCTAATTCAATAGCAGACGTATTTGGTAATTCACGTGCTATTACTTTAAATAATTATTCACCTATGGACACTGCTGTCTCAAGATTCATTCATGATCTTAACGATACAATTCTTGACAGATTTAACGTAGAGCTTACCAATTTAGATGAAATTAAATCGTTTGTAATTTTATTGAAAAATAATAAAGCCACCGGTTAAGACGGCATTAATACCATTATCCTTAAAAAGATGCCCGATTGCTTTTTTGAAACTCTAAGTAAACTTTTCAACTCTTGTTTAATAGAAGGCTATTTTCCAACGATTTTTAAGAAGACAAAAATTATCCCAATTCCTTAGCTAGGAAAGGATTCTAAATTACCATCTAGCTATAGTCCAATCAGCATCCTAAGCATATTGGATGAAGTATTTGAAAATATAATTAATAAGAGAATTTTAAACTTTTCCAACCAAAAAAATATTATTAACCCTCAACAGTTTGGATTCCGTAAGGACATTGAAAAAGCCTTCTATTCAAATGACTGAAGGCCTGGTTTTTAAACTAAATTTCTTCAATTATCTAAATTAAGATAATAAAGAGCTTTTTAAATCAACGCTCATTTGTATAGATATCGCGCTATCTAGTGATAATCAAATCCCCGTTGGTCTGTCACAAGGATCGGTATTATCACGGCATTATTCAATATATTTCAGATTTTACTGTTCGTAAGAATCAGGAAGAAGCTTTTATTTGCTGCGGTATGGTGTCAAACACAATAATCAAAAAAATGGAAGATAGTTTAAAATCTACCCTTTGATAAATGGAAGATAAAAGTTAATGTTAGTAAAACACAAACTATTATATTTCCATATAATGGATCACAGAAACGTACTCGTACAAAACATTTATATTCTTGGGGAGTTTTTATTCCTCTATCATTTAAATAACACATACAGTATATTTGTGATATACCCTTTTCTCAACAGAAGATCTAAATTTTATTTAAAATACAAGATCCTTATTTACAAAATGTGTATTCGACCAATTTTAACCTACGGATGCCAAGTCTGCTAAACTTTCACTGCTTCTGCATTTTTCATTAAATGACGGAGTCAGTTCCCTTGCAAATGAATTAAACATTTTATGGTTAAAGTTTCTATGCAGTAGAATATCTGGAGTGTAGGTTATAAATTATTTTGATTTTTATTTTGTATTATCTGTGATTTTCTTGTGTGATTAATTAATCACGCAATTTTTTTAATATTTTCTTAACTTATAAATTCTAATAAATCAAATATTTTGGCGAATAAAATTTATTTAACAATTTATAAGGGGCGGATCAATAAGTCCGTGACTTTTTGAATGAAACACAGTTTTTTTTTGCAAACAAAAATTTATTTTTCAACATAATCTCCTTTTAACTCAATACACTTAGTCAAACTTTTCTCCAGTTTTTGTATCCCTTCCAAAAAATAGGATTTTTCGAGGTCCTTAAAATAGGCATTTGTTTGGTCAATAATTTCATCGTTGGAGCTGAATCTCTTTCCGCCGAGCCATTTCTTTAGGTTTGGAAATAGGAAGTAGTCACCAATTCGTAGCCCAATTCATAGAGTTTTGCCATTGAGACTGCACACGTGTGCACCCTGGCATTATCTTGATGAAAAATAACTTTTTTCTTGGCCAATTCGCCGTTTATTGTTTTTCCCTCTTGAAGGTAATCGATGTGGATTATCCCGCGTTCATCCCAAAAAACTGTTGCCATCACCTTATTGGCCGACAAACTTACCTTGGCCTTTTTCGGAACAGGTTCACCCGGAGAAACCCACTGATTAGACTGCTGCTTGGTCTCCGGAGTACAGTAATGGATCCATGTTTCATCCACAGTTACAAAACGCCGCAAAAACTCATTCGGATTGCGGTTAAACAACTCTAAACAATCCTTTGAAGTTGTCACACGTTTACGTTTATGGTCAATTGAGAGCAAACGCGGCACCCATCATTCAGACAACTTTTTTAAACCCAGCTGGTCATTTAAAATCGAAACCACACTGCCATTTAAAATGCCTATGGCATCAACAATCTCACGCACTTTACTCTCCGGTCGGGCAACACCATATCGTGGATTTTTTCGACTTTTTCGGGTTCATCGTCATTTGTACTTGTGCGCCCACAATGAAAGTCAGTAAACCACTTTTTTTACCATTGAAATCGATGGTGCAGAGTCCCCATAGTATTTATCGAGCTTTTCCGTGGTTTGATTGACGGTTCTTTTTCGAAATTCACTTTTTTCCATTTTTAGAGAAACACACGAGGTTGTATGTTTTGAAGAGCTGCTAAACGCAAAGTAAATGACGACACTTGCTCAAAATTTGACAGTAGACAGTAGTAGTGGTACTTCATGGGAATAGTGTTGCATTTCATATAACTACGAGGGAAGTTAGAAAAATCGCGGAAATATTGATCCGCCCTCTAATTTCTTACATTATCATTTAAACGATTTTGTTGAATATTGAATAAAAATTAAACATTTTTTAAATGCTTGTTTAATTATATGTATATATATATATATATATATATATATATATATATATATATATATATATATAATTTAAATAAAAAGGTAAATTAAATAATATTTACTAAGTATCTTTCATTTTTAAAATTTTCAAGACCTTTCCAATGATATCCATATTACATATATAGTCATAAATTACCGTTATATGGGTATATATTTGAGATAACGGTGTTTTTGTAAAAAAGTCAAAATAAAAAACAATAAAATACCATTTTGTCTCACCATGGGTTAATGATTTGGCACGTTTTGTACCTCAAACGAAAGGCCTTTTCAAGACTCATATATCATAACTTCAATTACCTAAGGTTGAAAACTAACAGAGAAAATTTTTTATATAACTTTTTTTTAACCAAAAATAGTAGTTTTGCCAAAAAAAAATTGTTAAAAAAGTATAGGTTCCGGCAATATTGATTTATCCTTCATTGACGTAGCGTACAATAAAATTCGTTAAATTCTCCCAATTTGGTTAGTCGTAAGTCTGGCATCGCTTTAGATGAAAAACTAACGTATGGTACGAGTGAGATCATACGCCGAACTGGCAACACTGCTCTGCATATTCTTATTATTGTTGTTGTTTTAGTAAAAAATATAAAAAGTGAGAAATTATCCAACAATTTTTAGCGAAAACAATTGTTTTATAAAATTTGTATCGTCAATAACGATAAACAAGGACTATATGTATTCGAATACAGTGGCATTTCGTAAATCTTCAGTCAGAATTAAAGACTATTGGAGTCGCCTTGAGCAGTTAACATGTATGAGACGATTTTCATCTGTTGTAGTCCAACTGCCCCCTATCCCGTCTAATCAACAAGAATTCCAGCCGGTGCTAAGACATCATCATGCTGGTGGAAATAAACCTAATGTTAGAAGTTTATTACCACAGTCCACATCACTTAGGTCATTTAGTACAGAGAAACAAAATAATCCCTCACAACCAAGGCCACCAACGGTCACTGATTTAGAACACGCATACAGTGTGCTGAGTGATACACTGCCAAAACTTTTCATACAACCTTTGGATTATTCAATTTACAGCCCAAACTTGGAATTTCATAACAATATAACGGGAAAACATACAATTGGTTTATATCATTACGTTAAACAAATCGCACTTTTGCGCACAGTGGGCCACTTGAAGTATGCGTATGTCAAATTAGAAGTTCTAAAGATCACCAAACATCCTGAGGACTTTACCATTAAAATAAGATGGCGAGTGCGAGGCATTTCTGGTTTAAAAGTTATGTTGAACTTTTGGAAGTACAAATTGTGGGATTTAAAGGGAGTATTTGATAGTCAGGAGTCGTGGTATGATGGTTTCTCGATTTGTTATTTAGGAGACAACGGCCTTATTTATAAGCATGTAGTTGATAAAGTTATGCCCGATGAAAGTCATGAAGTCGTTGAATCTGGTACTATAGTTGAACCTGGTACAATGACTGTATCATCGAAGGTTGGCTGTTCGTCAACAGCTAATAACACTGCTAACGAAACAAAATAACCAATGATTACATTGAAAATATACTTTGATTTTGCAGAAAATTATTTAAATATAACATTTATTTAATTTAATTCTGTACTATTACAATTGTTATTGATTAAAAATGTCATTGTTAATTTATTATTTTTTTTTTTTTTTTTTTTTTTTAATAAATGGTATATCGCCACCTAAAATGATTTTCTTAGAGAAACAAATCACACTGTCCAATCCAATAAACTTGTGCACTGATTTTGAGGGAGATTTTAGGTACAGTTCGGATTTGGTATGGGGAAGAGGACAAAAGGAAATAAAATAAGGAAAATACCTACTGCCTCATATTCCCATATTTGTTTCTTCTTTAGCTAACTTCAGACGGAGGTGCTCTAAATAAAAACCTTGTTTTGTTGCTTTTATAGTTTTTTTCTGCTTGATTTTAGCTGAAAAAGGAAGAAAATTCCTGGAATAATAATCGGCACAAAAGAATATTTAAAACACTCGCCATGTAATTTCTTACATCCTAAATTCCTGATAATAAAAGGAATAATAAAATGTTAGTAAGGTTTCATCCATACTTACTGGCGTCCATTGAATCATTTGCCATATGTACATTTGACAGGTGTTTGTGTACCCCAGGTCTACAACAGAGATTAACGCTGATATAATATGTGTGAAAATGCCGGCAGAAGAGGGTAATGATTCTGTTTATATTATGTTATCGGTGTGGAGTCTTTACTTGTTTACTCCCATCGGAAGCGTCCCCAGGTGGCGTATAGGGGGGACTGGGCGAGAGGCACTGTATGTATTCATGTACGGTGCCCTCTCCCTTTGCCGGCAATAATGCATCCTTTGTATCACACCCGGTCCTGGAAGCGGATAGTCTTGCTGGACTGGATGCGGTGCAATTGATGTATTCTAATTGGTGATTCTGCCAAATTGAATGCATTCTCTGGTACTGGGTACGGTCTTGGTGCCATACGTTTTCCGCGGACCAAATAAACAGGTATCATGCACTTTTAAGATCAAGGTGGTAGGTAGCAGTGCCGAGGATCTGAATGACTAGTTAGTGCGAAAAGAAACTAATAGAGAACAGCTCCCCTCTGATGCTGATGGCAAGGGTCAGTTGTATTACAGCCTAGTCCGCGTACGCCGTCACTGCGCGAGATGGTCTATATTTTACGTGCCTACTCGTGAGACAAAAATTGAGGAAGATAGATTAACAAAAATAAATACATAGGTTAAGGGGAAAAATGGATGGAAGGGACTTGACTAGATAGGAGGAAGCTACGGACGCTGACATAGGGGTTAGTGATAGGGTCGAGTTAGGGAAAAAGAAGGACGACGTTCTGAAAGAGAGGAGCATGAGGATGAGGACCACGACATGGACTTGTTGAGACTACATAAGGACATCCTCATGCAACACGGACAGTTACTGACCCAACTGACGGAGGATGATAGCCTGCTGGACTCGGCGAAGGATCTTGTAGGATCCAGTGCGACGGAGGTTCTGGAGGACTTGACTCTTGAGTCCGATGAAGAACATGAGACAACTGTTGTCTCTGCTTTTGATTGGGGCAAGGAGACAGGAACTCCAGTCTCTGCGACATCACTGGTTATGAAGCAGGAGAGCTCGACGGGGGCATCAGGCATGTTCAGGCCTTTGGCCTGCACTAAATAAGTTGGCTAAGAAGGACCCATCGCTGTTAGACGGACGGGATAGGCATATTCGTAGGAAACACCGAAAGAGCATATACAGTTTCGAACGGACCTATGGCTCCATCGGTGAAATCCTGGGAATGTCTTATCCCGATGGTTTTAAAGTGGAGGTAGAGGAAGGTTCGGTAATTGCTTGTAAGAGTAAAGAGTCCACAAGTCGCCAATAACAAGCATGGAGTTGCTCACAAGCCATCCAGCGGTCTTGTAAGTTCGCGCAAGGGAAACGACAGGTCAGCTAGGACTGGTAGTGGGACAGCTCAAACTAGGAAGGGAGCGGAGAGGGTAGACCAAACTCTTGCGAGTCTCGCTAAGGACTCTCATATGATGTGCATTAGGGGAGCTCTGCCTGGAGATGAGATACCCTCCACCTCCAAGAAAGCTGGTCATGTACCACATGACTCTTCTAAGGGTCCTCCTAAGGGGACCATAAAAAGAGTGAGGTCTGAGATGACCAGCATATACCATCGGCGAAGAAGGTTGGTAAGGCACCAAGTGGCCCGCTTAAAAGCTCTCATAAGAGAGTAGTAAAGTGGGTAGTATTTGGTGATGATCGTCCAAAAAGGTGAAGGATTCGTCCAAGTCGGACAATCTTTAAGTAGCAGTCATTGACCGTGCTGATTCAGATAGAAGAATCAGCGCAGAAATGTGGCGGCTTATTGAAGATAGGCTTATGGACGAAATCTTCCAGACAAGGCATAGTTGTTACGTTCGGGCTTGGCTATGTCAAATTTCGATTTTCAAAAATGACAAATCCAAAGAGGTTGCGGATGGTGCAGATAAATCTGTACCATTGTGAAGCGGCCTGGACCGAATTAATAACTCTTTCAATGAACTATCCAGATTCAGAAATATACTGTCGAAGGATCCTAATGTTCCGGAGAGCATCCAGGGATCAGATAGTTGATGGACGGAGTTTAGTTCTGAGTCACTTGATGTGCTTTTGGAAACCTATTTTCCGTGTTATAAGGATCCATTGATGGAAGGATCAGGTGAGGAAGAGCACTTCATTACAGAGTCCGCCATCGGGATAGGTGAAACGGTAGTGAGAGACCTGATTACGGTTGAGAAAGTTGCATGGGCGGTGAATTCATTCGAGCCTTACAAGTCACCAGGCCCGGATGGTATTTTTCCGGCCATGTTGCAGAACGCACCGTTGGTGGTTCGTCTACTACTAGTTGATATTTTCAAAGGGTGTCTGCTACATAGACACATGGTGGAGAGAGAAAAGAGTCATATTCATTCCTAAAGGTGGTAGGACGAGTCACTAGAAACCCAAGGATTATAGACCTATCAGCCTATCGTCTTTTCTTTTGAAGACATTAGATAGATCTATATCGAAGATCATCTATTGGCACCAGCAGCATGAGTAGTGCTCAGCATGCTTACCTGAAGGGTAAATTTGTTGAGAGTGCGCTGAATGATGTGGTGGGCTATATAGAACAAGGACTTCGGTACAGAGAATTTACCATGGCCGCGTTCTTGAATATTGAAGGAGCGTTCAACAATATCAAGATTGACGCTATAAAGCAGGCGCTGGTGGATCCTAAAGTACATGACTTCTTGATCGAATGGATAATCCTCATGCTGAGCAACAGGATTGTCAACTCGAGCTTGGGTGGAGTATGTTTAAGGAAACTGGTGACTAGAGGAACATCACAAGGAGGAATGCTATCACCTCTGCTGTGGCTATTAGCTGTCGACGTGATTCTGCGTCAATTTGACAGCAAGGGACGGAAGATCGTGGCATATACTGACGATGTGGTTATACTGGTAAAGGGAAAATTTCTTCCCACAATCAGTGAGATCATGCAGTCCGCGCTGGGTGAGCTGTCCTCTTGAGCTGCTGATAGGGGGAATGAATCCGAAAAAGACAAAGTTGGTTCTGTTTACTAGAAGTTACAAGGTAGAGAATTTTAGATTACCGGTACTATGTGGAACTAAAGTAAGACTTTCCGACCCAGCTAAATATCTAGGGGTATTCCTCGATAGTAAGCTGAACTGGAAGAGGAATGTTCAGGAGAGAATCAAACGTGGTTGTTCTGTTTGGTAGCAGGCGCTGGAACGTAAGAGTAATAGGAACCTTTTGTCGAAGGCACAGAGGTGTGGTTCAATTGACATTACAGGTGCAATGAGAAGTACTCCATAAGCGGCTCTGAGGAGTTTGAGAAGGGTATGGCAGCAAGGAGTCTGCTGAGACTTAAGGAACTAGGACTATTAGGTTCATCGAGAGCAGGTCACTACAGGGTCATATACGAGATCAGTTATGGTGAGGATAATCTGAACTCCATGGGGGCATCAGATTACATGGCTGCTGAATTGGACTTTGGGATAAATCCTGTCGTGGTGACACCTGATAGGGAGATTTGGTCCGGCACTGAGAGACTGTATGAGGTTATGTGGAACTAAAGTAAGACTTTCCGACCCAGCTAAATATCTAGGGGTATTCCTCGATAGTAAGCTGAACTGGAAGAGGAATGTTCAGGAGAGAATCAAACGTGGTTGTTCTGTTTGGTAGCAGGCGCTGGAACGTAAGAGTAATAGGAACCTTTTGTCGAAGGCACAGAGGTGTGGTTCAATTGACATTACAGGTGCAATGAGAAGTACTCCATAAGCGGCTCTGAGGAGTTTGAGAAGGGTATGGCAGCAAGGAGTCTGCTGAGACTTAAGGAACTAGGACTATTAGGTTCATTGAGAGCAGGTCACTACAGGGTCATATACGAGATCAGTTATGGTGAGGTTAATCTGAACTCCATGGGGGCATCAGATTACATGGCCGCTGAATTGGACTTTGGGATAAATCCTGTCGTGGTGACACCTGATAGGGAGATTTGGTCCGGCACTGAGAGACTGTATGAGGTTATGCAGTGTTCACGGACGGATCGAAGATGGACATAGGTACTGGTGCGGGAGTCTATATTATGGGCACAGATCTAAAAGGCTCTTTTAGACTCCCTGATGAGTGCAGCGTTTTACAGGCTGAGATTCTCGCCATCTTAAAAGCCGCAGAATTAATCACGCAGAACGTTGTGAGGGGTACCGAGGTTACTCTCTATGTGCTGCTAGTAGGAGGTCACTAAAAGAACTGATGGAAAAATACATTTTGAGACTCTGCTGGATGCCTGGCCACTGCAATATATCAGGCAATGAATTGGCTGATGAACTGGCAAGGCGCAGTAAAGGATGTCTCGGTGGGGGAAACCATTGTGAAACCCCCGCTAAGTTTCTTCTTTGGGAAGATCAATGATTGGATCTTGGTCAGAACCAATTCGGCTTGTGAGAGTAGGGAGGACTGTAAGGTGTCGAGGGCGATGTGGCCGGCACTCGACAAGGCAGGCATAGACACTCTTCTGGGCTTGAGTATGAGGAGCTTAAGAATCTTGATAGGGGCCATAACGGGTCACTGTCTGATAGGAAGGATGAGTCTATTGAGCACATTATGTGCCATTGTCCACGATTGCAGCATTGTAGGATGAAGTGGCTGGGCAGTCAATTCCTCGATGGGCTGAGTGACGTTTGGGACGTGGAGCTTGTAGACGTCATAGATATCGACTGTCTACAACATTTGTCAATCCTCTTATATGATTCTGCTTTATTCCTCCCCTTTTTCTCTTCGTATTCCTATTTTTTTATTTTCTGTATTCTATATCCTATAGTTTTCAATGAAGGGATTCACATTGGACCGAGATCGGTCTCTGGATGGAGATGTGGTACATGTGGTATCACGTCAACCTTCTCTATCTATCTATCTATCTTATATTATATTATGTTAAATCTTAAATAAAGGGTACACGTATTCTAATAAATCCTATAAGATATCATTATTTTCAATCAGTGACAGAGTAAACTATGTTATAATGAATTGTCAAAAATACACATATCAGTTGATAACAAGTGCTCATAGTGTATGGTTCTTACTTGTTATTTCTTCGCTTTCTACATCATTTTTCTGTTTTTATTAGTTCTCTTTATTCGCCTCATTTTAATATCATAAGCTTTATATAAAACCGTAAACATTGTAATCAATCAAATCATGTCTTCCTCTTCAGGAACGAATTATTATGACATTCTTGATCCATCACAAAAAAAAAAAACAAATCTCATTTCAACATTAACAATAATACAGACTTCCCAAAAATTCAATAGTTCAAAACAATTAATTTGTAACAATAATCAGTGTCCAAAATTTTTAATTCTGGAAAGCCTTATTCCTAACGAGCCGATTCAACAATTTAACACATTTTTGGTTTCAAAAGAGCTAGAAGGCATATCAACTGATCCTACACAAAAAGTAACTTTTACTAGGGATGGAAACATGTTAATCTTAACTTAAAATGAAGCACAAGCAAACTGATTTTTAAAAGCTAAAATGTTAACTGGTGTGTGCCCTATTGAGTATACCCAACATCCAACATTAAGCCATTATGTTTGCACCCACATTCAAAGATTTAAATGTAGAAGAAATTAAAGATGGCTTAAAAAACCAAGGTGTTGTTGACTGTATCAAAATAACTAAATTTATTTACAACAAAACTATTAACACACCAATCCATATCCTCCATTTTTTTCGTTACCAACTCCCAAATGAAATAAAAATTGGCTTTTTAAATTGCAAAATCGATTCATACATCCCAAACCCAATCCAGTGAAATCCAGCAGGATTCAATCTGAAATTTTCCTCACAAATCTACCAACAAAAATTGTTCAGTATACCAGCAACGCAAAGAAATTTTAAAAATAAAAACTTAAATAACTGTTCTTATAAAGAAGCTACACAAATAACAACAACTACATTTGAAATTCCAACAGAAGATCTCCAAACTGCAATTGCTGAAAAAAACAAACAACAAAACAAACAATAACAACACCAATAACATCAACCTCAGTCAAAAAACAACCACTACATAAAACATACCAACGACAAGAAAACAAAACAAACATTCAATCATTCAAACAAATTCCTTTAATAAATAGTACCTCTCACTCACACACAATTCAAACTTCTAACCAAACACCTGGTACAAATAAAAACCCAGCAATAATACTAACACGGTTTCCAAAATATCTCTGACTAAATCCAATTCAATAACCGAAAACAAAATATCCACATCAGAAACACAACAAAAACTAACTAAAATAACATGCAGAAGAAATGAAATCGACACACCAGATCAACGTAAGGAACTCTAACAAAATACCTACAACTATATCCCTTTCACAAACTGTAACCATGAACTTAAAAATTTTTGCAATGGAACTTAAACGGCTTTTACAATAACCTCCACGAGCTTCAAATACTGATCAGAGAACACTTTCCAGGCGTCATCGCATCACAAGAAACTCGGATAGCACACAACGCACTGTTTTGCTTGTTAAAAACAAAATTAAAATCATTTCTAACAACGCACACAACAATTTTTCTATTGAAACCGAAAGTTTTATTGGATTTAACCTAAAAATAATATCTATTTACCTCAACCCATCCCACACAATACTTAGAATCGACCTACAAATTTTATTTTCAAACAATAATACCAACGCCATAATTGTGGGTAATTTCAATAGTCATTCAACATTATGGGGTTTCAGTTCTACCAACAACAGAGGTTATACATTAGAAAATATTCTACATAATTCTAACATGTTACTGCTAAAAGATGGCTCGTCTACACACTTTTCAACCAGATCCACCTTTACCCACATTGATCTAACTTTTGCTACAGCCGATATATTCTTCCGTTTTTCTTGGTACACCGACAACCAACTACACGGTAGCGACCATTTTCCAATCCATATTAAACTTACTAATTCTATGCCTACAGATAAAACCTATTTTCAAAGTCGTTTTATTATTGATAAAGCTAAACGAGTAAATTTTAAAAATCTTTCTAATAAACCTCAAAGGAATTGAACCACTAACGTAAACAGAGAAGCAGCACTTTTCCAAAAAGTTGTCCTATTTGCAGTCAATTCCTCAATACCCCATTATAAATAATATAACATAAAAAATACACATGCTGGTGGAACAGTGAACTTAAAACTCTACGTGAAAACAAACAAAATCTTTTTGATATTTTTAAAAAGAATGAAACCTACATTAACCTAATCGCTTACGAAAAATCAAAATCTATTTTCAAACTGAAATGCAAAATTGCCAAAAGAGAATCTTTTTTCAAATTTACGAGTCAAATAAACCCCCAAACGCCTACTGCAAAAATCTGGAACAATGTTCGCAAACTAAATTGCGTAAATACATATTCGACTTACTTCATACAACAACACACCAACTTTCAACCCGAAAGTTATAGCCAACCTCTTTGCGAAAGTATGGTCCCAACAATCAAGTGATAACAATTTTAATCAATCATTCATATCCTCTAAACAAACCTCCCAAACTTCTATACATTACATACCATCCAACGATGCTAAAATTCTGGAAGAAGATATTGCCGATTTTGAATTGAAATTAACACTAAATAGTCTAAAAGGCAAAACCACTGGTTTCGATAAAATCTCATATCTAATATTAAAAAACTTACCCATTAAAATACTTTCGCACCTCGTTCACCTTTACAACCTGATTCTGTCCTCCGGCATCATCCCACAGCAATGGAAAATCTCAACCGTTATCCCTATACCTAAACCCAATAAAGATTCCACTACTGTCGATGGTTACCGTCCAATTTCATTAAAACCCTGCACATCAAAAGTTCTGGAAAAAATCCTTGCAACAAGGCTTACTTGACGCTTTAGCGTATATAGACCACCATAGTGATTGTGAAATTTCCCACCGAAGTCATCTAACTATATTATCTATAGATTTTGAAAAAGAGTTTGACCGCCTAGGCATTCATAGAATAATTTTCCAACTAAAAGAATAGAAAGTTGGTCCAAAAATATTTAAATTTGTGTTTTCGTTTTTATCAAATAGGAAAATAAGGTCAAGAGTTAATAATATAAATTCATCCATACAACCTCTACAAAACGGAATTCCCCAAGGTTCTCCACTTTCGGTGGTTCTATTTCAAATTGCCACAAACAAGCTCAATAAAATAATATCAGACAATAATTTTTTTAAACATGTAATGTATGCGGAAGACTTATACATACTATAAGGAAAATGTTGACACTCAAGTAGAAATTGACCTACTCTTCACCTCTATAAATGATTGGTGTAGCACTACAGGTTCAAAAATCTCTATTACTAAAACAAGATGTCTTCATTGTGTAAGAAAAAGATATGTAACAACTCCAACATATCATAGGCACACAAATAGTTACAGTCAATTGTTTAAAAATACTTGGTGCCCTTGGAGCACTTAAATCTACACCTATAAAAAATCTGATGGTCGAATCCGGACTACCCACAATAAAACATAGATTGGATAACTTAACCGCAAAAAAAATTTTATTTCCTACAGAGCAGCAACTTTTAGGACGCATTCAGAACATTTTAAGTCAATCTCAATTTCGATTTCCATTAACCGTTCGTCTGACTCTAAATATGGCAATAGATCTTAACATACCACTTATTCCACAAAAATCATACACTCCAACTGATCCACACTGGAAACTAAAAAGTTCTTGCTTCATTCATGATCTCATTGTGCTACTAAAAGGATCTACACCCAACAACAACTATATATCGCTATTCAAAGACATTTCTACTTTTTACATAACAAAAAATTAGAAAATTCTTTACACTGATGGGTCTAAAACTTCAAACGGAACATTTGAAATAATCAACCACAATCTCGTAACAGACTATTTAGGAATAATTGACCATAGATGCTTAATATTTACCGCTGAATCTACGGCAATTCTACGCGCCCTAACCTAGTGTCTACATTAGGCAAATTTATATCAAAACAAACGTCAAAATCAGTTCGAATATATACAAGATAACCTTAGTTAAACAGTTGATTATTATTTTGGTTGTTACAGTTGTCAAACTGCATATATAAAAAACAATAATGAATACGCCATATTGTTGTCTTTGTGCAACTGTTGCCACCTTCAACAAATTCGTGTTAAGTTTGACGTTTGTCTTAATAAAAAAATCTCTAATGTAGACACTATGTAAAAAACTACAAAAATATACGTGGCAAATTTATTAGATGCTCTGACTCAAAATCTGCAATCACTGCCATTCAAAATTCCAAAAATAAAAACGTTATTATTTAAAAGCTGTGTGTAGAATCCACAATTATAGGAGGAATCTTTTCTTTATAAATCAATCTTCAGATAGTAGCTGAAATCTGTTGGCACTTGTGCTGGGTTCGTCTAAAGTTTTTGATAGCATTAATTTAGGGCTATTGCCCCAATGCCTCCTTCTCTTTTGAGCAAACATTATCAAATAAAAGAAATTTAAACAAAAAGTTTTTTAAACTTTTTATTTTAAAAATGCAATTAATATTTCCTAGCAAAAATTAACACGATGTTTTTATCTTAAGGCAAATGGTTTTCAGATTATTAATGACTTAAATATGAACAAATTTTAATTTTGGCACCAATAAATTTTATATCTCTACCAAATTTCACGAAGACCGGTCCACAATTGACTAAAATTTCCATGTAAATTAGATTCAATTAATATTGATATAGTATGGAATACTGAACTGTTTCCAGGTAAAATCTTTTACATCAACCGATTTTCTAGCTAGTAAGAAACAAATTTATAAACATAATGAGGTTTTATTATTGACAATATTATGTAAATATTGAATTTTGAGGGAAAAAGGTTTAGCGTCTTATAGTCCTATCCTAACATATTAGGGCTCATTTGAAAGCTCAAAGACTAGTATTTTAAATACTATATAAATTTGAAAATTCTTTCATTAATTAAATAGTTATTTTCATTTCAACGAAAAATTAAGTGCTCTTTGATACATATTACATATTGTGAGGTTGTCACAACAAAATACCTATGGGTCTACCACAAAGTATTAGAGCTCATTTAAAAGATTAAGCATTTGCCTTTCGAATATTTTTTAAATTTTGAAAATATTTTCATTACTTTAAATGTTATTATCTTTTTAACGAAAAATACTTTTTAATAAATATCCTAAGTTTTGTTGCGACGTTACAGTTTTTTTTTCTTTTTGGTTTTTATCTAGTATTATCTAGTTGAAGTCCCACGGGAAGTATTTCCTGTAACAAAATGTAACTTTATCAGTTCTGTTCCATTGAATTTTGAAAAATTACTTAATGCAGTGTCTCTTAAATTCTGCGATGGCTTGAAAAATAAGGCGCCATCGTAAATTTTTATATTTCAGTTTATTTAAAATGAACCGAATTTTTAAATTATACTAAAAAAATAATATAAATACAATCCGTGTTCAAAAATAATAAATTGCCCAAATTTTCTCCTTTTTTTGTAGATTAAAAAAAAAAAAAAATTCCAACTTTGAGCAATTATAACGGCCACAATATTAAACCAATTCAAAAGTCTTTTTCAGATTCTTAATCTGTGACAACTCCTTTATCAGACACAATCATTACTTTTATAAAATTCTTATAGCAAAATTTTGTCAAAATTTAATGATATTTTCTTTTTTAATTTCATTGCCTTTTGTTTTATTTCTGCTCCAAATAATTAATTAATTGATACTTCTTCTTTAAAAAAAAATAAACGTCAAAGAAAACAATAAAAAAAAAAATACCAATTTATCTTCGCTTGACCTCTAACAATTATATCATAACGTTGCAAAAATATAAATTATCATGATAAGAATTTGACGTTTGTCATGATAGAAAAATCTCTCGTGTAGACCCATTCGAAAAAGTTACCCCCTTAAAATTAACCTTGATATGTTTTATGATGTTTCCAAAAATATTTTGGGTCTACTGATAACCGTTCGTGAGCTGAATCGTTTTAAAAAAGGATTTATTTATTTTATTTTTTTATCTTTTGTATTTTCTCCCAAAGAAACACATAGAAAATGTGGTATCATTCAAAAGGTATTTTAGTAAATATTTGAATTCATGCCGGTAGTTCTTATTAAAGAAAGAACTTTGATGCCAATATTGACTATGTTTATGTGAAATTTAAAATAAAAAATTTAAATCTGATAAACCTCGAAATTGTAAAAATATTTATATAAAAATTTAACAGATACCAGCAATTCATATCTTAAATCTACGTCTACACGAAGACATTTTTATTTCTTAACATTAGAAAAAAGTAGGCAGAATAAAATAACGGGAAAACAATTTTATTTCCGATTTTGTAGAGAAAACGTACATGAGAAATTTATACGATAAATTGTTTCTTTTTTTATCGAAAATTTTAAAAGAGAACAATAAATTATGTTAAACATTATTGCTCAGCTTTGTGTTTAAACATTTATAGAATTTGACAATTGTCAACATAATAATGGCTACGTGTAGACAATGGGTAAATCAAATAAACATTTAAAAATTTAAATTACTACGTATTAATAGACGTAGATATAAATTTCGAAAAAAAAACAGCTAGTTAGTATTATAGTTTTGCCTTGTATGTGCAAACTTACAAACTATAAAGTGCATTGATTTGTATAGAGACTGGGGTTTGGGGTTTCCCGTGATATTTCTTTTCTCGGGAAATTGAATTTTTCATATTTAAAAATTATAAGAAAAATAAACAATATTAAACAACATTATAAATCATAATTATTTAACAAAAAATAAAATAATATTAAAGCATGACGCAACTTTCAAGATTTAAATAATTTTAAATATTTCATACAAATAAAAAAAGTTCCTATTGAAGCTATATGAAAAACTGTATATCTCTGATTATTATGCTAATTACTTTTTCATGCTAAAAATTAAAAAAAAAAAATAAAAACATTAAAAATGAACTTATGGTACTATATTTAAGTTTCAATTTTTCTTATCGTTTTATTTTTATTTTATCTTCATCTTACATTATTAATTAATTCTTCTGGAAAATATTTAAAATTGGTTCTATTAAACGTTTTCAAATCCTCAGTTAAGTTTTGAGGCTTTCACATTTACATATATTTCTTTACAGTTTCATTGCTTGTCTAAAATATGTGTCTCAAAGGAACTAAAACATGGTGTGTTTTCAGTGAAAAATCTATCAACTTAATATTTTATTTTTCTTATAATAGTGAATATTTTCGAAGCACCAACCAATTTTCATTGTCATCAACCAATAACACTTCTCTTAAATCTCCATTTAGACATGCTGCTACAACATCAACATGTTTAATTAATAATTTATATTTTACAGCCAATGACAAAATTAACCGAATCGTTGGTTGGCGTATAACAGATGCATATGTTTCACAATAGTCTTCTTTATACTTTTGGAAACATCCTTGTGCTACTAATCGGGCTTTGTACTTTTCTACTGCAAATCTTTTTTCTTACAAATCCATTTGCATCCAATGACATGATTATCAAAAGGTTTCTCCACCAGCTCCCATGGTTTTTTTAATTAATGAAGAATATTCTTTGTCCATTGCCTCTTGCCATTTTTCTGCATCACTACTATTCAAAGTTTGCTTTACTGTTTCAGGATCAGGGTCTACCTCTCTTTCATTTTCCATTAAAATTAGTATTACCTTGATAAGTTTCACTTAGTTCCGAATCTTGAACTTTAAATCCAAAGAAATCTGATCCTTCACTTAAGTACGAAGATTCACTTTCATTCACATCTCGGTAGTTGCCCATGCCATTTTCCAAATTTTTAATTTCCATATCGTCTAAAGTATTATTGCAACATTCAACATTGTTTTCTATATTTCTATTTTGATTAACTACTATTCCTGTACAATCGAAATAATCGCAAAAATCTTTTCCGTTTTCAGATTTATTAATTTCAAATTAATTTTCAAAAAATTTCACATCTCTAGCAATAATAATTTTATTTGTCTTTAGATTAAGCAATCTATAACCTTTCGTATTTGGTTGATATCCTCAAATGTAAAAATGTAAAAAAAGTTTTGAAATATGAAACACTTTGTTTTCTTCCGGTCCACCGCTCATATGGGGTTATATTTTCCAAAACTTTTGTAGGTGATCTATTTTTGATATACACGCTTGTGTTAATAGCTTCAGCCTATAATGATTTAGGCACCTTTAATTAATCCAACATACACCTGGTCATTTCTACTAACGTTCTGTTGGCCCTTTCTGAAATATCATTTTGCTGAGGTGTGTAGCTGACCGATGTTTCATGAACTATACCACGTTCCTTCAAAAAATTATTAAAATTTGAATTTATGTATTCTCGGCCATTGTCACTTCTTAATCACTTTAATTTACAACCCGTTTGTTTCTCTGCCATATTAATATATTCTTTAAATGCATTATTTTTCAAAACGTAAACTGTAGTATATCGAGAGAAATCGTTAATAAAAATAATAAAATATAAAACACCACCATAAGATTTAACTCTCATAGGTCCACAAATATCGGTATGGACTAATTCAAGCAAATTACTACTTGAAGTTGTACCGATCGATTTAAAAGGTTTCGATGACATTTTACACAACGAACATGTAACACAATTTAATTCATTTACATTACCTTTTAATCCACGAACCATATTCTTCATTAAATACCTGTGTCTTGAACAGAAATTCATTATTCAGGAATATTTCCACGTTATTATTTTGAAATTTCACAGCATATCCCTTTTCAGCCATTTTACTAATAGACAAGAAATTCGATTTCATATTAGGAATGTATAATACATCTTTCAAATCATAGCATTTATTGTTAAATTTAACTTTAACATCACCAATTGCTTTGACACTAAATTTATCACCAGAAGCTAGTACTACATCACTATCATAATCTTTCATACCTGAGAATAAATGTTTTTCTCGACATACATGTGAAGATGCTCCACTGTCCAATAACCATTCGTTTAAATTATCACATTGATATAAGAATTTATTATAGACATTGTACTTTCTTGATTTCCACCAGCATTGTGCTTAAATTGACATTGTGACTGTAAATGACCTTTCTTACCGCAACCAAAGCACTTTAAATTTTTAAATTTATTTTGATTACTTGCATTTGTATTCTTATTGTTAAAATTCCTATTTCGATTCTTTATTGAGAAAATTTCATTTCTTTTCTTTTTTCTTGTTCTTTTTCTAATATTTTGTTCTTCAATTGTTCCAAGTTCGGCAATGAATCATGACTCTCAATTGCAATTACAAAATTTTCCAATTGAGGAGGCAACTACATAATAAAAATATAGAAAGTAAATCATTTGGAATACTTATGTCAGCATCCTTCAAATCATTCGTAATTGAACAAAATTTATTCAAACTTAAATCACACAAATTTTTTAAATAAATATACTTTTCTTGCAGGATCCTTTACTCTGTAAATGTATTCCAATTTATACAAAGCCACTTTTGAACTCTTGCAATCTTTCAAGTGAATCAGTTCAGAAGTTCTCACCGTCAAAGTTATTGATGCCAATGCCTTATTATCCTTAACTTTCCAAGCTATTTTTTCCTGTGGGGTTGCAGAATATCTTAACGGAGTTTCAATTACATCCCAATAATCTTGCCTTATCAATAAACTTCGCATCTGTATTGATCAAGATGCATAATTATCAGCATTCAATTTATCAATTTGAAAACTAGAGTTCTTTAATTAATTTTAATTCTTTAATTAATTTCTTTGGTTATCTTTATTAACAGGATACACAGCTTTATTTATTCTATTCTTATAGCAATCCTTATAGCAATTCTGGGCCCATAACCAATGTTAGAAAAAATAAGTCTTGATATTTTATTTTATATTTTAATATAAAAAACTTAATTTATTTTTAGCTTGAATATTTTCTTCGATCTATTTGATATTTTGTTAATGCTAAGTTTAAATAAAACACACATTAATTTTTTAAGATCGACATAAAGTAAAATGTCCAAAATATTTTTAATTTATATTTATGTATATTTATAGTAATAATTGTACATTTCAATTAAGTAAATATTTATGTAATAACAATTTCTTTTTTATGTTGTATACTTTTCAAAAATTAATCCTAACGTTATACATAATAATGTAAAAAATAATATCGTTGTTTTGAAACCTTTGGAAGATGAAACCAATGACAAGCCCACATTTCTGGAAGAACAGCATTCAATAGCAAAATCAATTAACTTTGGATAATACTCATTCCAAAAATTGATTTTATGGTTTTCAGCAACAGCTTTAACATTAAAATCCTCATTAATTTGTAAATATGTTTGGTTATTGACATTATACGAATTCCATTTTAAATATATATTAAACGATGTAGGATTGGAAGATTTAGCAAAATTTGCCCACAGTGTCATAACTATTTCGGAGATTTTTTTATCAGTAGAATTCCAACGATTTATAAACATGTTATTATTCATATAGGGAATACCCCAAATAAAGATTTGATCGAAATATTTTGGAACACTAATCCATTGAGATAAAACATAAAATTCTGTAAGTGGGCGCATATTAAAATAGTAAATATAGACATCTTCATCGACACTAAGAAGATTAGCCAAAAGAAATAGAGGGGCTAGATGCATTCGATCAGTGTGGAAGCTTATAAAATTTTTTAGAACAGTTTCCTGATTAACATTATCTTCATTCTTATACATCAGATTAATGGAATCCAAAACAATTGGATAATCCGTTTCACAGAAATCACTTTGATTTGTTTTACGAATATCTTCCATGGCTACTTTGGAAGCAAAACTTTCAAAATCTTCACTGGTCATTAGAGTGCCATCCTTTTCTTCATCATCCAGGATCTGAAGTACATCTTCCATGTCCGTAATGCCCGCCATAATGGGTACTTTATGATAGTTGCCGTTTTTTAACAGCACTGCTGGAAAATCTTCTATAAAACCTTTGGAAGTATTACTGAATCCCTTATCTATCACTGGACCCCATTCGATTTCAGGTACATTGTCCATTAAAATTTTAGCATCCAGCCTTTTTAAACACTGCATCAACATTGAGGTAGGTTTGCGATTGCACGCAAAAACATGAGCCACTGAATCCAACAGCGGACTAAAGTGACCAAATGTTCGCACCGTATCTTCGGTGAGAGGATTTCCAGACATCATAATTACTTTGTGGAAAGCATTTCGCGACCAGTCTCCAGATGTCAAATGGAGACCAGCACTGATAGCGCCCGCCGAATGTCCTATAATAGTTATTTGCTTTGAATCACCACCAAAATGTGCAATGTTTTTACGTATCCACAGTAAAGCTGCCGATTGATCCATTAAACCAAAATTTCCAGGAGCTTCAGCATCTCCAGTAGTCAAAAATCCCAATATATTTAAGCGATACGCTACAGTTACCACAATTACGTTTTGTTTAAAGACCATTTGAAATGGATCAATATCCGTAGGACTGCCGGAGGAAAAGTCTCCACCATGAAACCAAACCATAACAGCATAACCAGTAAGACCAGGGGATCCTTTAAATAAATTAAAAAAATTAATTATGTATTCGACATTTTTAATCGACAATGTTTTAAAAATAATTGTAGCCTAAATACTAACCACTTTTTATTGTATTGTATTGTATTGTTTTGTATTGTATTGTATTGTATTGTATTGTATTGTATTGTATTGTATTGTATTGTATTGTATTGTATTGTATTGTATTGTATTGTTTGTATTGTATTGTATTGTTTTGTTTTGTATTGTATTGTATTGTATTGTATTGTATTGTATTGTATTGTATTGTATTGTATTGTATTGTATTGTATTGTATTGTATTGTATTGTATTGTATTGTTTTGTATTGTATTGTATTGTATTGTATTGTATTGTATTTTATTGTATTGTATTGTATTGTATTGTTTTGTATTGTATTGTATTGTATTGTTTTGTATTGTATTGTATTGTATTGTATTGTATTGTATTGTATTGTATTGTATTGTATTTTATTGTATTGTATTGTATTTTATTGTATTGTATTGTATTGTATTGTATTGTTTTGTATTGTATTGTATTGTATTGTTTTGTATTGTATTGTATTGTATTGTATTGTATTGTATTTTATTGTATTGTATTGTATTGTATTGTATTGTATTTTATTGTATTGTATTGTATTTTATTGTATTGTATTGTATTGTATTGTATTGTTTTGTATTGTATTGTATTGTATTGTTTTGTATTGTATTGTATTGTATTGTATTGTATTTTATTGTATTGTATTGTATTGTATTGTATTGTTTTGTATTGTATTGTATTGTATTGTTTTGTATTGTATTGTATTGTATTGTATTGTATCTTATTGTATTGTATTGTATTGTATTGTATTGTATTGTATTGTATTGTTTTGTATTGTATTGTATTGTATTGTATTGTATTGTATTTTATTGTATTGTATTGTATTGTATTGTATTGTATTGTATTGTTTTGTATTGTATTGTATTGTATTGTATTGTATTGTATTGTATTGTATTGTATTGTATTGTATTGTATTGTATTGTATTGTTTGTATTGTATTGTATTGTTTTGTTTTGTATTGTATTGTATTGTATTGTATTGTATTGTATTGTATTGTATTGTATTGTATTGTATTGTATTGTATTGTATTGTATTGTATTGTATTGTTTTGTATTGTATTGTATTGTATTGTATTGTATTGTATTTTATTGTATTGTATTGTATTGTATTGTTTTGTATTGTATTGTATTGTATTGTTTTGTATTGTATTGTATTGTATTGTATTGTATTGTATTGTATTGTATTGTATTGTATTTTATTGTATTGTATTGTATTTTATTGTATTGTATTGTATTGTATTGTATTGTTTTGTATTGTATTGTATTGTATTGTTTTGTATTGTATTGTATTGTATTGTATTGTATTGTATTTTATTGTATTGTATTGTATTGTATTGTATTGTATTTTATTGTATTGTATTGTATTTTATTGTATTGTATTGTATTGTATTGTATTGTTTTGTATTGTATTGTATTGTATTGTTTTGTATTGTATTGTATTGTATTGTATTGTATTGTATTTTATTGTATTGTATTGTATTGTATTGTATTGTTTTGTATTGTATTGTATTGTATTGTTTTGTATTGTATTGTATTGTATTGTATTGTATTTTATTGTATTGTATTGTATTGTATTGTATTGTTTTGTATTGTATTGTATTGTATTGTTTTGTATTGTATTGTATTGTATTGTATTGTATTGTATTTTATTGTATTGTATTGTATTGTATTGTTTTGTATTGTATTGTATTGTATTGTATTGTATTGTATTGTATTGTATTGTATTGTATTGTATTGTATTGTATTGTATTGTATTGTATTGTATTGTTTTGTATTGTATTGTATTGTATTGTATTGTATTGTATTTTATTGTATTGTATTGTATTGTATTGTATTGTTTTGTATTGTATTGTATTGTATTGTATTGTTTTGTATTGTATTGTATTGTTTTGTATTGTATTGTATTGTATTGTATTGTATTGTATTGTATTGTATTGTATTGTATTGTTTTGTATTGTATTGTATTGTATTGTATTGCATTGTATTGTATTGTATTGTATTGTATTGTATTGTATTGTATTGTATTGTATTGTATTGTATTGTATTGTATTGTATTGTATTGTTTTGTATTGTATTGTATTGTATTGTATTGTATTGTATTTTATTGTATTGTATTGTATTGTATTGTATTGTATTGTATTGTTTTGTATTGTATTGTATTGTATTGTATTGTATTGTATTGTATTGTTTTGTATTGTATTGTATTGTATTGTATTGTATTGTATTGTATTGTATTGTATTGTATTGTATTGTATTGTATTGTATTGTATTGTTTTGTATTGTTTTGTACTGTATTGTTTTGTATTGTATTGTATTGTATTTGACTTTAGACCTTAAAAAAAATAAATAAAATAAAGTTGTAGCGGTTTTACAAATCTTTACAAACTAGAAGCTTATGTATAATTCTGGTAATTACGCGTAATATCAAAACCTACTGTGTTATTTAAATAAAATTTATAATATTTTCAATGTTTTATGGTATTTTAAAAATTTTCATTATATTAAAAATTGCGATCCTTAAAAGTTTTGCGAAAAGTGCGCATCGAATCTAAGTTATTTGCCTATATATTATATGAAGATATATTTTATTAGAATGTACAATAATGAAATGCTATTTAATATTGTGATCCTTTTTTAACCCAAGTAATTTTTTTTAGTTCAAAAAATTTTTATCTTTCGAAATTTGTTGATACTCCTTTACATTTCCGTTAAGTGCTGTCCATGTGATGTGGTAAAAGTGTCCGATTTTGAACTATCAACGACATTTGACTTAAATTTATGGTCCAGATCAATTATATTTATCACCATTATTATATATGAATATGCAGGATTTGAATAAATTGTAATTCACTATAAAAATACTAAAACAACAAATTTTGCGTAATTTTCAGAAAGTATAAAATTTTTTATAAAATTTACTTTTAATGCTCGATTTGATTTTGTAAAATAACAATATACTAAGTTCACGCAGTAATCCATGCTATTCCATATGAAACTGTATATGTGCTTCATGAAAAACTGACTTTTTAAAAATTTTCGCTTTTGTTTGCCAACTTTGAGACTATCTTCTGCGTTGACTTTTGATTAGAACAAGTATCTCTATTTCTAAATTTGTATTCTGTTGAGGGGCGCACAGGCCCTGTAACATAATCAAAAATTTTAATGTTTTGTCATCAAAATTTGACTACTTTATATGTAAAAAATTTGCATAACAAGAAAGAAGTTAAATTTATTCATAAAGGCAGATTTGTTTATATAAGATCGAGTTAGATCGAAAAGTATAAACGCGCGAATAAAAAGTGAAGATGAATGGAAAAAGGTTAAGTAATTTTTAAAGTTAAGGTTTTTGAATTTCGAACAACAATTACGACTATAAAATAAAATCAATAGTGCTAAAATTTTTCACTTTATCAGCCTCAAGTCTTGTCAGTCTAGATCTGCAACCCGTTTGTTTAAAATAGTATTACTACAAAACTTATTAAAGAATTAAGTCAGTTTCAGCCAGGTTAAACATTTTTGATTATAGCCAATATGTATGTATTTCATAAAAAAAAAATAATAAACAGAATGGAACTATGTAAGTTAAAAAAAAAAAAAAACAATCAAAAACATGCACATATTTCATATCCTTGTCTATGTGTCGTCATCTGCGTTATAAAGGCTATCTCGGAGATTTTCCTGCTTTGAACATCTAGCAAAAACATGCACTTTAATTTGATCTTCCATTGAGATTAGTATAAGGGCCGTTTTTATAACCTTCCAATACCTAAGCAAAAATATATTGCCACGGAAACCACAAATATGCTCTAAAAAACTATTTTATGCGCATTAAATATTCCGTAATAAACGAAAAATATGTTCTAAAAACGAGAAAATATACTATTAAGAAACAAAAAATCTTTGTAATTTTAAAACACAAAGATTTTCTCATTAAAATTAAATGTTTTATTATTTTTAATGTCATAATGTCGAAAAGTCTAATATTTTTATTACCCATTTGTTTATTATATAACATAAAAAATGTATTGTTCTTCCATTCGCTTACCCATCTAGTTCTAAACATTAGTATTATAATCAAAAATTTTTAAATTAAGCAGAAATTTATGCTAGAGAATAAAATTGATACATCCATTTTTATTTTCTTAATTTCGAAAAGTTAGAAAATGATCAAATACTTACGATGTATATAGGTTTAAATATTCATAATTTTTTAAATTGTATTCTTATTTCACGGAAATAAAAGAGAGCGAGAAGGTAATTATTTATTTCATAATTCTAATAATTAAAAAATAATATTTTAAAAAAGTGAATTTATGCAACTGCATTTTTCAGATTCTTCGATTTTTAATATTTTCATTTTATTTTAAAAAGTGAATTATTAATTTAATAATTCAATTTAGTATTTTTTTGTGACGGAAATATTTACTATTTTAAAAATAGTAAACTTTTTTTCATACAAAATATTATTTTTTTTTAAATATTTAAGTTTTTGTACGTTTACGCAAAGATTGTGCAACTCTAAACATATGATTCTCAATACGTATATATATTATTATTTATTTATTTATTTATTTTTTTTTTTTTTTTTTTTTTTTGATTTAAAAAACATTTAAACTATGCTTTAACACATTTTAAGCAAAGTTAGTCAATAATGTAACATTAGTTGGAAATTGCATTAGATGCAATAATGCATATTTTTAAGTGAATTTTTTGGAGAATTTCTTCGTCAAAAAAATTTTAAATTATTAAAATTCAAATTTTACAATTTTTTCTAACTCATATACATATATTTTCGTTTCGGCACAAATACAAAAATTTTTTTCAAATAAGTGAGTTTTTGTATAGAAATTTTTTTATAAATAATTATTAAAAATACTGGAACTTTTCGTTACATAATTAAAAAAATTCAACTTTGTGAAATATTTTTATTTTTTATAGAATTAGATTCGTGAATAAAACCGCGAATTTTGAGTCATTTGAAAAAATGTAAACATCTATATTTTATTAGTAGTACAATATGTATGACAAATATGAACCAAATTGGTAGACCTAAGGTAATTCATTCAAAAAAAAAAAAAAAAAAAAAAAATTGTACGACATTATCTGATGTTATTCGTGCATGTTTAAAAGCTAATACCTTAAAAATAGCTTTAATAAATTAATCTATTTCTAAATCTTCAAGATTTGTTGATACCACTTAAGCTACTCAGTGATTTTAAATAAATTAAACTAAATATTTTTGGATTTTTCAAATAATCAGATTTTAAAAACATTCCGCGAGGTATACAAAAATGTCAAAATATGCTCCAAAGTGTTAAATATGCCCTAAAAATAACAAAATATGCTACAAATATATAAATACGAGAAAGCTTTATTTGTTTTGAAATGGAACAGAAAAAACATACAATTTCATATATGTGGTTTCCCTGCATATTACTTTTGGCCAGTTGACGTAGCGGCAGCATAAACAATTTGAACGTAACGGCAATAAAAAGAAGTAAATTTTAAAAATAAACAAGTTAAAAGAAACTAAAAGTTAACGGAAAAAATGTATAATTATAAGCAGAAAAAATACTAAAAACTGCACTGGAATAAATATATTTATTTTAATTTATTTCTTTTATAAAGCAGAAAATATGGCAGCTTTTAATGCATAAACCTTATGATAAAAGTTAAAGGTCAGTTATTCCGTCCTTTAGCTTATCGGTCACATTTGGCTTAAATTATAATAACCAAAAACACTTTATGTGTCCGAACACAAAATTTTAGTTTCATTTTTAGTAAATTTTGCAAATTTCTCATATTCTTTTAGTTAAAATTTTTTAGTAAGGAAAATTTTATTTCTCATAAATTTCATTTCCATATTTCTAACTATTATTTCTTTGATATTAAAGTGTTCTGTGCTAGGAAAATTGTATTATTAAAATTATTATATTTATTATACTAAAAGAATTTTGAGACATTTTATTATCATATTTAAAATTTCTTTTCTTTAAAACCACATATTTGTTGCATAGTTTTTAGTAAAAAAAAATAAATAAATAATAAATAATTTTAAACCCTTCTTTAATTGATTCTTTAAATATTTATTAAGAGCTTTAATATTCATTGGTCGCTATTTGCAGCTTTTTCGAAAATTTCAACAATCCCGGTTTGATATCGGTTGCGCAAATAGAGCAACATAATAGTTAGTTCGCATTATCTAAAAATTTAAAATATAAGCTCCAATACTTACCATCTGGAATAAATATATTTAAATATAAACATTCTTCATCGTATTCCTCGCGTATACTGGTGCCCATAGAGTTTGAAGTCATTAACAACTCTTGTATTTGCATTGTTTGTTTATCCGTTTGTCCAATATTTTTAGGCCAACATTTTGGTCCATACGAGGTAGCATTATAAATCATATTCCATTTATTCACTCTTATTTCGGGAGGTGCAAATCTGGGAGCTTTTGCATATTGAATACCTAAATATGCTTTAATGTTTTGAGTACGAAACATTTTCATATATAAACCCACCATTACACCCTGATTGGGTAGATGTACTGTGGGTGCCTCGAGGGCGCATATTATCTGTGATTTTTGACTAATGATCAAATGGACAATTAAAAATATCATTTTCGCGCTTATGATGCTTTTAAGAGGAGTTTTTGTTTTAGCTGTTAACATTTTTACACTTAATGAATAACTACGGGAATTTGGGCCAAACTAAATTTGGTTACAAAAAATAATATATACTAACTAGCTAGAGTGTGCTAAATACTTTCCATTGCATGAGGGTGCAAAATTATGATTGGTTGTCATGGTGCTGAAATATAAAAATTTTTGGTTGCCAAGATATTTTTCAAGTGACACACACAAGTTCTATGGTATTTCGAGACAAATATATATATATATATATATATATATATATATATATATATATATATATATATATATATATATATATATATAATGTATGTAGTTTGGTACTATGTGTGATGAATGAGTTAGGGTAATAACTGAATAATTAATTTTGCAAACGAGAGTAAGACTACAAAGTGAGGCCTTTTGCAAAATAAATGGTAGAAAATAAATATTGACCTGTTAAATGGCTGGTCCGATTTTAATGAAACTTGGAATATCGATAAAGGAATATTTTTCGGAATATTTTTATTGAAGTGTGTAACTTAAGCATTATAACAACGAAAAATTGAACAGAATTAAAAAATCGAAACTACAAATAAAAAATTTCCGAGAGTTGCATTACAAAATACAACGTTTTAAAAATTTACAAGATCTCATAATACAAAATATTGAAAGTATTTATTTGTATTAATAAAAGTTAATACATCGTAAAACCCCCTTTAGGTTTCCTTAATAATAGACTGATAATTTTTAAATGCCATTGGCGATCATGTGTTTATATTCAGATAAAATAAATTTAAATAAATAACTGCTAAAAAAATCATGCAAATATGATTTGAAGTACTTTAAATTTTTTAGATCAGAAAGTTAAAAAAAAAATACTGTCAATTTCCAAAAAGGTAAACGAAAACAGTTGCAGTCTTTGAAAAAAATATTTCCAAAAGCATGGTTACTTCCCAAATGTACATAAATCCATATACACAGTGTGTGAAGAAAGCTTTTTAACAATAGATATTTCTTAAAATTGACGTTATTTTAATTTGACGAAATTCTTTTTGGGAGTCACTACTAACATAGTGTCTACATTACAAAATTTTTTATCAAGACAAACGTCAAATTTAACACGAATTTGTGGAAGGTGGCAACAGTTGCACAAAAACAACAATGTGACGTTTTCATTATTGTTTTTCTATATATGCAGTTTGGCAACTGTAACAACCAAAATAATAATCAGCTGTTAAACTAAGGTTACCTTATATTTATTCGCACTGATTTTGACGTTTGTTTTGATAAAAATTTGCCTAATGTAGACACTAGGTAAACAAGTATTGTGAACGAATTATAACTGCTGTTGTCAGTTGCAAGTGAATGTTATATGTGATAACATTTTTTTTTTTTTTATTGTCAAAAGAATATCTTAACATACTGTACTAGATAGGATTTTCGAGGGTGGGTATTCATACATATTTTTCTATACAATAAAATACAATATACTACTTAGTAAAAATTAAATTATAATATTATGTATGTGTGTATTCTTATTTACCTAAACAATTGTGAATTAGTAATTAAATGTCCTTGATTTACAGTATTCATATAAATATTTAATTTAATGTTAACATGTAATATTAAATATGAAATTTTTATGATGACTAAGGCCACATAAAACTTCATTATGAATGAGATTTTGTATTTAGCTTAGCTTATATGTATGTTCGTATGTATGTACGTATGTATGTATGTATGTATGTATGTATGTAGTTGAAATAAATTATTAAAACTTTTCACAGTTTTTCTGTTCAAGAGTTCAATATATTACAAAGATGAAAGAAACAATTACAATTAATGGATAATTTTATTAAAAAAAATATTTAGATAAATAAGAAGATTGCTTCTTAAAGAAGAAAAGCCAATGCACACAACATCTACAGCAGCAACAGCCCACTCTCACTTTTGTTTAACTTAAGTGTTATATTTTCCATTAACCATGACTTTAAGTTAAAACAAACATTTTTTGGTAGACATCATTTCTACGTACAAACATAATTTCTTATTTTCATTTTTATATATTTTATTTTTTTCTAATATGTATTTGTATTTATAAACATTTATTAAAAAACATAACATCTTTCTTTAGTATGCAGAGAAAAATCATGCCGTTATGCTTCAGAAGATTTTGGAATCTATATCGTGTTTTAGAGGCATTTTATTTAGATAAATTTATTCTTCAATCAGTTTTACCTCAGAGCTCTTCAATTACAAATCGAAGATAAAGTAAATCGTATTAATTTAATAAAGAAAGTTTTCTTTTGTTTAAAGATGAGTGCCTCAGCATATAAATTGTTATTATATCTATGTGGTAAAAATAATAATTACGAAAAATAAATCCTTATAATGGTTAATTTATTGGAACTACAAATCGATAAATCGCCATAAATGCAGTTTCTTTAATAAAAGAAGCAAAAAATCAATATAAAACAAGTGGAAGTGTTATATTCGGCTGGGCCGAATTTTTTATACCCTTCACAAAACCTATATTTCATAAATATATAAACATGTTGGAATTATTTGTAACATAAGGAATCCCCGAAAACTCCTTGGACATATGACTTAGGAAGATCGCTCGGACCATCTGTGAAGGGAAGAAGAAATATGCATAATTGTAAATTCCTTTTCAGTTTTCTACGAAAATTTTTTTTATTTTCGAAAAAGATACTCCAGAATTAGATATTTTAAGAATTTTTAACGTTGGGCCTCTAAGGCACAGTTTCACCAAACATGATATATCTTTTTATTATCCGCATTTAAAAAACTAAAACACAATTACAGTTAAGTGATAATATTTTAAGAAAAAGCATCTCACATTTTCTGATTTACTTGTTAAACTTATTTTTTCACAAAAAGTATGCCCATATTAAAACAAAGTTCAAATGGATAATTTTATTCTACGAGGATACGAACCATGGCTTGAAGATTTGTAATGTATAACATTTCCACTAGACTATCTATACCAATAGAAATTTTGTTGAAAAAGAATTGTATGTGAACAGCATAAAAATCAATTTGTTTACGTACACTAAATTAAGAGCACGCGGGATCCTAATGTTACCGAAAAGCGTTCCCGTACTCTAAAATTGTGCAAATGAGAGCTAGTTTGCGAGAATAACGTTCTTCTTCTTCTTACACTAAACAACCCAAAATATTTCTCCGGGTAGTTTATGTAAATTATCAAATAATTAAAAAATAAAAATATACGATATAAAATTTGAACGAAAATTAACAAAAAAAAATATATTTTTGGAAAGTTTCATTTAAAAAAATTAAAAACATTGAAATGTTATTTTTTTTTTCTGGGTAAACAATTTGGATTTTTGTGTTCCCGTAATTTTGTACGTTGTTGTATTTTTGCGGAAGAAAAATTACCATTTTCTCGTTTTACCGTACTTTGCTAAAAAAGTACAGAAACAAACCTTACATGTTGAATATATTTAAAATTTGAACATTGTTGAAAAATTATTTTTTTACACAAATTAAAGTAAAACTATTTTTTAAATTCAGAATTTCAAAATGCAATGTTGCCTAAGGGGTAAGAATTCAAATATAGAAGCTTTAAAGTGTTCGTATGGGTTCGATTACTGGCGAATGGAAATGTAATTTTTATTTAATAAATTTCAAAGAAACATTTTTAATTAATTAAAAATATATTGGACAGTTCCTTAATCTGACGTTTCAAAATTTTAATTTTTGTTTGAAGATAAATTATAAAACAATTTTCCGAAGTCTTGGCCAAGGATCGAATTCAGGAAATAAAGTCTTTCAGCCAGAAACAAAATAGGTATACCACATCTATCTTTATTGCTTACAACGCAACTCAAATCTAAATAATACTTTTTTCTGAAAAAAAAAAACACATCAAAACGTGCCTAGAAATTCTTGTCAAATTATTTTTTTTATATCCTTCACCACAACTGTAAAGGGTATATATATATATATATATATATATATATATATATGTCATTCCGTTTGTAATTTCTATTCAATATTCATCTTATTATCTATTCAAAATTCATATATCTAATTTGGTGTATAAGACATATATATCCGATAACTGGGGCTTTCTAAAAAGAGATTTCAACAGATTTCATTATGTTGACTTCCCTATCAATATTCATCTAAGACCCCAAAAAGTAATTATTTTCTGTATTGATAGGGAAGTCGACATAACGATGTTCGTCTGTCTGTTGAAATCCCTTTTTAGAAAGCCGCAGTTATCGAATATATATGTATTATACATCAAATTAGATAGATGAATTTCCTTAGAATGACATTGGTAAAAATCAACAAAATCGGTCCATTAATGACCGAGATATCGCCAAAAAAACTTATTTGTTTTCGACTTTTCTAAGCCCCTATATAAGCTAGCAAGTTCGTTTTTGCACAGAAAATTCAGAACATTTTTTTTTTTTTAATGTTTTTGCGGAAGAAATAAACAAAATTAGTAACTAAGATATCGATCAAAACGTATTGTTGGACTTTGTAAAGCTTCTATATATGCTTCAGAATTCATTTTTGTACTAATCTGTTGAATATATTTTTTTTTAAATTTCATTTTTTTTTTAATTAACCATATTGATGAGTGTGATTTTTGGATTTTTTTTAATGGGTAGTTATTTTAAAAATGTTTAATCTTTTTAAATAAGTACTTTTTCGACTACTGATACTTTTTTAATTATAATGTATCAATATATTTTTTTATTGGTACATTTTCTTAAAAAAAAAACTTATTTTAAAAAAATTTATTTTTTTTTTAATATTTACTTCAAAAAAAAATACATTTTTTATAAAATTGGTAGCTTTGCGAAAATAAGCATTTTTTTATTAAACTTTTTTCGAAAATTGGTACTTTTTTAAATTATTTCAAAAAATTGTCAATAATATTGAAAATAGGTACTTTTTGAAAATTTGTTCTTTCTCCGCAAATGTGTACTTTTTTGAAAATTAGAGCATTTTTGAACTTTACCACTTTTTTGGAAAAATTGTGCTTTTTTGAACAATTTAACTTTTCTTGAAAATGGCTGAAGCCGATTTTAGCCATCACCTAACCAACAAATTAAACCAATGGTAAAAAGCTTTTTTTGTTTGGTTTTTCCTCCATATCTCGTCAGTTTCGTATTTATAGGCCACAACTTTAGCTTCGGAAACGTTATTTTTTCCCTCACCTATAGGATAGAAAATATAAAATATCACAAGTTTTTAATTTCATCGTAATACTTGGAAATACTTACTTTTTGCTTGAAATAACTTTATTATAATTAAGTTATACATTATATTGAGTTATATTAAGTGAAATCGACCAATTAATTTAGAAATGTAATATTATTTCAATTCAATTGTTAAATAAAATTTATCGAAATTATTGATAAGTTTGTATATTTTTCTCATTTTAGTATGGACTAGTATTCTAAAGGCAAATGCCATACAAAAACTGCGCTATCCTACAAGGTTGGAAAAAAATGTAGGTAAAATTATAAGGTTTAAAGTAATATTTAATAATTATTATATTTTTTGTTATCCTAGCAGTGGAGATTTGGCAAACGTCAAGATTTGTTAACAAAATCTAGATTTTTTATGTGGAACCCAGCTTTAGGTCCGCCACAAATGTATTCTAATATTAAAACACCACTCAATCCACACAATTTTAATCGCTATAGCATTCCTCCACCTCCTGCTATGGCTGCTATTCATCATCAAAACTACATGTTTGCCTTACCAACTAAAATGAATTATCCTGCTTTTGCACAGCCGGTAAAAGAAATCGATGAGAAAAGGTATGAAATTAAGGGTTTAAAGTATTATTCATGAAAATTTGCCTACAAAATCATATAGTAGGTACGCTGACGAAAAGTGTTTGCGAATGGCAAAAAAAAAATAAAATAAAAAATCTACACATAGGATTTTTTGAATAAGAAACTTTTTTTAATATTTAATTTGTTATTTTGTTCTTCAAAAGGTTCTATGTGTAGTAGAAAACAATAATTTTTTTTCTCAAGGAAACCAACACATAGGACTTTTAACTTCAAAATCCGTTGAAATAATGAAAAACGCTTTGGTGGGTGAACGCAGGACTAATAACGATACAAAATGTGATAATAAAAAAAATTACACATAGGACTCTTTGTCAGCGCTCCGACGATAAGAACTTTTAAATAAGATGTACCCCCTAAAAATAGAAAATTTGTTTTTAACTTGAAAAACTATGTGTTTTTTTAAGAAAAGTTAAATTAACAGGACTTGAGATTATTTACTTAAATCAGAAAATATTTTTTAAAAGGCCCTACTGTCACCGACCTAAACATAAAAATTTATTTTTCTTTACTGACCTAAATATAAAAATTTATTTTTCTTTACCAAACCTTTAATATATATTAATATAATTTCAGTTTTAGAAGGTAACTTTTAAATTGTTTCTTTTCGTGAGGTCATCTAATACTTTCAAAACTTATTATTTCTTAGACACGCTTATTATTATTATATTTCGAATTATAATTTTTGTGAAAAGTGTAACTAATATTTTAAGGGGTTTCTTTTTTTATATTTTACTGACAGAAAGCCAGGAAATTTACATCACATTACCATAATTAATGCTATATTACCAAAACCTTATTTGCCAACTGCTCCCACCCATAGCTTTCACCATCCAACGTCAACATTTCGAAATTATAGAACAAATAATAAACTACTTTACACACAGCAATATTTTAATAATAACTTTGCCCGCCAAAATGTGGAAAATTTGAATAAATTGGCTAACCAACATGTGCAATTACAGCATCTGCAGCAACATCAACCGCAACCATTACAAATGGTTTATACTTCATCTCCCTTGGCGGTAAAAATGAATACACCTACTATGGAATACATGAATGTTATTAATTACAATACTAAAAATAATGATTATGAAGAAAACGAAATAAGTAATACGGTTACAAAATGTGGTCGTAAAACCAAAGAAGATTCGAATAATTCTGCCAGCGATGTTTTATATTATTATTGCAACAATAGAATAACAAATTATAAAAATCCTACTCAACAACAGCAGCAACAACTATTTAATATACCTCCCTCTACAACGACAACATCTACCTCCACTTCGACTACAACAACAACTGAGGCTCCTACTACTACCACCACCAGAACAACTGTAAAATCTTTAGATATAGATTTAAATTTGTTCACTACCGAAAAGCCTGTGATATTTCTACCTACACCAAATGCTCCTTTGGAAAACGGTTTTACTCCAATTGCATCTGCCTTTAGGAGTAAAAATTCTTTAAATGGTTTAGAAAACAATGATGATGACAATTTTAAACCTCAAAGACAAAAATCTAGATTTAACAAATATGAAGATATCAGACCCGAAATACAACAGCAAAGACAACGACAACGAAAAACCTTAAACAGTTATGACAACATAAAACGACAACAGCATTATACAACTTCAGCAGCACCAGCATATGATAATATGAAATTACATAGTTTCTTTACTATAGAAGATGCTGTAACGCGGGCTCCAGAAATGCAAGTTTTCAATGATCCATATCAAGCTTATAGACATGCTAGAAGACATCATAACAACAAACATCTTAGACAAACCATAACTACGACAACAACAACTACTAAAGAACCTTATACTACAGCCTTCACAACCAAACCAAAGTTTAAAAGTTTTTTTGATGAATTAGATGAAGATGAGTACATATTACAAGAAAACACTGCACAGTATGATTATCCATTATATAATAAACCCGAAAAATCGGCTTATTTTAAAGCAGACCATAATACTGAAAAAACATTTTCAAAACCTAATCAAATTTTAGATCACACTTATAAAACTGCTGTAGATAACTCATTTTTTAATGAAGGCGATGTGTATTTAGGCAAACCCAAAATAAAAGAACACCATTTCGACTTATTTAAAGCATTAGCTCCGACTTCAATTCCAGCCATTACCACCTATAAACCTAACAACTCAAGGGATTTTTTCTTAACAACACCAAAGGTTACATCTTCATTTACATATAATTCAAAACCTATATCTTTTACAACAACTACAGAAGCTATATTAAGAAATCCTCAAGGCATAACAGAAACAGAAAATACTACTTCAAATAATAAATCGAACGAAATTAGTACCACCACTATTATACCAATTGCAACAACTACTGCAAAGAAATCGAATAGAGTATCATTAAAATCACCATTAAATCTACGATCTTCAAACCCATTTAAATATACCAAACCTAGAGGAATACAAAAATCATATAAAAATTTAAACTTCACGACTACTACCACCAAAGCCACGCCTACTTTAAAAAAGGTAACGAAATATCAAAGACAGTATAAAGGTAAAAAATTAAAACAATTTAAACACTTGTATACCACAACGAGTACCTCATCAACTACTACTACAACAACTGAAATTCCAACAACTGAAGAAACTGCCACAAAAAGACAAACATTAAGATTGATACCAACAACGACCAGCACCACCACAGAAGAGCCCACAACCAAGAATATTAACAATTCTAGAATAATTGCAACCACAGATACTATAAAAATCAAGAAATCGAGACAATCAATAACTATTTCCACAGAAGCACCTATTAGAAATAAAATAAAAAATACACGAACTTCAACAACCTCCTCAACAATAATAAATAATCCCAATTCCTCTACCAAAAGACCCTCACATAGGAGAGGTACCAAAAGAACTAATATTGCAAGAAATAATAAAGAAACAAAATCAACTTTAAGAAAAACGGAAAATAAAAGTCGGCGTAGACTTTCAGTCTCATCATCATCTACAACTCCGAAGCCTTACCTAATACGGCCAACATCTAGTATAACTTCTACGAGTACCACATCAACAACCACGTCACCTCCTTTAAGAAAATCATCATCTACAACAACGACTACAACAATGAAATCTATAATGAGAATAGCTAATAGCAAATCACGATCAAAAATCAACAATGAGATTAAAACACCAATAAAATTGTTATCCAATGAAGTAAACGATGAAAGATTGTTTTCGAGAACGACAATATCATCGACAATGGCTAGTATACCACCATTGCCAATCGAAATATATTTTAAGAAAAGTCATAATGCTAAAATTTAGAGATGAAAACGTAAAATTTAGCCAAAAATCTTTGTAAAAAAACACGCAAATATTCAAAAATTAATAATAAATAAAAATATAAGATATTTTCTTTTTAAAATTACCCCCCACATAAGATTTTTTAGAAAATAAGTTTTCAGAGAAAGTGAAAGGTGCTCAAAATTAAATTATGTATATGCATATGAATTCTTAATTATAAATACAGTATATTTGGCTATTTGAACATAATATCAAAATTTAGAATTAATTTTATAAATTTTAAGCTATGATATTTTTACCTTTGATTGAAAAAAAGTCTTAACAAATTGAAAAAGGGAAAATGTGCCGGACGAATGGCAAAACATATTTATTACCTCTTATATACATAAAAATTTATTATTTACATACTTATAACATTTGTAAAAATATTAAATTTTATCAGGTATTGAAGTATGAATACGTACACCATGCATTTCCTTAATTTGTTCTTTCAAAGTGTTAGTAACCAATTTATGTTGCTTTAATGTATTCAAGCCTTTGAATTCCTGGGCTTCAATAAAAACTTCAAACATTGCACCACAGCCACCGGACACATCAGTTACTTTGACAGTTGCCTATTTTGAATTAAAGAAACGACCGTTAGAATTATTCGACCATTTTGAGTGAAGGGGTTCATATTTCGCATGTACGCACCTGAGGAAAGCGGCTTATCAGCAAATTTTGTATTATTTGTTCACCATTTTTTGATGTACTAGAACACAATGAACGCAAATTTAACTGAGGATAGTAAATTGGGACTTTAATACATGTTTTAAGAAAGTAAATACTGTAAATACTTACAAAACGTCTGAGAAAACTCATTATGCTAAAATTTTACGTAAAATATTTCCGGTGAAGAAGAGAAAAACATATGGTGTGTAATAGTTACCAGACAGTGTTGCCGATTTCTATGTAATTATCAAAAGAAAGGTATAATTTCAAAATTCTTGCATAATAATGTTTCTGTCTCTAATACATATTTTTTTGTAAAATCAAAATGCCCCAATTTAGAGATTTTATATGTGCAACACTGAATTTCAAAAAAAGTTATTTGTTTTTTTTGTGCAACTGTTGCCACCTTCCACAAATTTGTTTGTGGAAGTTTGACGTTTGTCTTGATAGAAAAATCTCTAATGTAGACACTATGTTAGGATCAAAAAATAAGGTAATAATCATGATACAAGTAGTAAGGTAACGACAACTGTACAACAATTACAACACCAAAAAAAACTCAATTTTTTGTTTTTGCATTGAAACACATTTGACATTTCACGTAATAAAAAATAATGCATAAAAATAACAATAAAGCGAATTCATAAACTTTTTTATATATGCAGCAAAAAAAAATAATCAGCTGTTTTACTCAGGTTACCGTGTATAGATTCGTTTTTATAAAAGTTTGTCTAGTATAGACACTATGTTACCGACAAATAATAAAGTTTACGTCTTAACCCCAGGTCTACAACTGAGATTAACGCTGATATAATATGTGAGATAACGCCGGCAGAGGAGAGTAAACATTTTGTTTATATTATGTTAAATATTAAATAAGGAGTACACGTATTCTAATAAATCCTATAAGATATTATTATTTTCAATCAGTTACAGAGTAAACATGGCCTTTTTATTTAAGCAGTTCGCACTTTTTTAACACAATTTTTATAAAAATGACTTTTTAACATGTAAAACAAACACTAAAAGGAAGCAATTTTACAAAATAACATTGTTTTTCAATAATTTCCAAAATACACATGCACACACACAAGCAAACTTTTGTGTATGTGTATTTTTTTGACAGTTCATCTTATAAGATGGTTGTGTAGAGAAATCTCATCACAACAGTCTCATAATACATCTTATAATACTAATATTTGAATCTACACGTGAAATAATTCTCTCAGAGAGCGTATTTGACACTCTCTGACACAAAAATCTTACATATTATGTTACGTCTAGACGGGCTGTAAAGTATGCTTTCATATTTTCACATTTATACTTACAAAAATAATATTTTTTTTTTTAACTACAAAAATGTAAACACAACTATTATCATAGCAAGCGTCATAGATTAATAACTAGATATTTATGTATACGAGTGAAAAAACCTGATTCAATTCTCAAAAACCTAATTCATGCAACAACAAAATACATGTAGTCACATATATTTTGTTTTTGTGTTTTGAAAAAAATTAGTATTTTTTTGAAAATTTAGTTCAAAGTGCCTCTCACGTAATTTTGTGATTATGTGTATGTATACATATAAACATCTACTGTTTGTTCCCAATAAACACAGTCATCATATTTCAAACCTTTGAAGAATCATGTCTTTTTTAATTCAAACCTCATCAAAATTTGAGAAAAAAATTTCCCTTTTTGCTGAGAATGTTATTATTCTCAAATTATTATAAAATCATTTTCTACGTTTACATTTGAGAAAAACTTTGGTTCCAAATTGCTCTCAATTTTTAAATCAAACCTTCGGCTTGCTGGACTTATGCAAAAAACAACAGCACTGAAAGTCATTCTTTATGGACCGATATGATTAATTAAGAAAATCGAAACTTTAGAAAAATATCACAAAATCCAAAAATGCAATTTCTCAGTAACTAATGAACCGATTTTGTTCATTTCTTCCGCAAAAAACATCCCAAAAAAAAAATTTCGAATTTTTTGTGCAAGTCGAAAACAAATACGTTTTTTGGCGCTTCTCGGCCGATTTTTTTGATTTTAGTTAGTGCGATTCTATGGAATATTCCCTATAGTTTGATGTATAAAACATATATATCCGATAACTGGGGCTTTCTAAAAAGTGATTTCAACAAACAGACGGACAGACGGACAGATCGACTTTCCTATCAAAAGGATCCACAAAATATTGGGGGTCTTATATGAATATTGTAGAAATAACAAACGGAATGACAAATTTATATTTATAAAAGCACTAAAAGTATTGTTTTTGTTAAGAAAACTAATTTTTGTTTTCATTACGTGCAAATATATTCAAAGATTTGAAGAAAAAATTTTAATACAGTAAATTTATAGTATCATGTACAAAATTTTTATGTAGATACATCGTTACCTACATATGTATATTCTAACATATTCAAAGTTAAATGATTGGAATGATTGATTGAAAATAATATCTTATGAGATTTATTAGAATACTTACCATAGTGTCTACATTAGACAATTTTTTATCAGAACAAATGTCAAACTCAACGCGAATTTTGGAAGGTGGCAACAGTTGCACAAAAACAACAATATGGCGTATTCATTATTATATATGCATTTTGGCAACTGTAACAACCAAATAATAATCAGCTGTTTAACTAAGGTTACATGGTTTATATTCGCACTGATTTTGAAGTTTGTTAAAAAATTAATTTAATGTAGACTTAAATTTACCTAATGTAGACACTAGGTATACCATTTAAGATTTAACGTAATATAAACAAAATGGTTATTCTCTTCTTCCGACGTTATCTCACATATTATATCAGTGTTAATCTCAACCTAGTCTACACATAGGAATTTTTATGTTGGCAATTGTCAAATTGTATCTCTCTCTTTAAAAACTTACGTGTGGACCAATAAGAAATCTCTTGCGTAATATATTTCGCAATAAAAGTTTAAACACAAAACTACCAAATTTTATTTACAATTTTGCCCTTTTTAACCAAAATAAAAATGCAAAATAATTCATTTTGCTTTCAAAAGACAAATAAAAAATAAAAATTTAACATATAAATTTCCCATGTACGTTTTCTCCGCTCCTTAACCTAGTGTCTACATTAGGCAATTTTTTAGCAAAACAAACGTCAAAATCAGTGTGAATATATACAAGGTAACCTCAGTCAAACAGCTGATTATTATTTTGGCTGTTACAGTTGTCAAACTGTATATATAGAAAACAATAATGAATAAGCCATATTGTTGTATTTGTGCAACTGTTGCCTCCTTTCAGAAATTCACGTTATGTTTGACGTTTGTCTTGATAAAAAAATCTCTAATGTAGACACTATGTAACACAAAGTTGAAAATAAAATTGTTTTCCCGTTATTCTGCTGACGTAACATAGTGTCTATATTAGAGAATTTTTTTATCAAGTCAAACGTTAAACAACGCGAATTTGTGGAAAGTGGCAACAGTTGCACAAAAACCACAATATGGCGTATTCATTATTGTTTTTTATATAAGCAATTTGTCAACTGTAATAGCCAAAATAATAATCAGCTGTTTAACTAAGGTTACCTTGTATATATTCGCACTGATTTTGACGTTCGTTTTGATAAAAATTTGCCTAATGTATTCACTAGGTAATTTATAATGTTAAGAAATGAAAATCTCTTCGTTTAGGCGTAGAGTCAGTTGTAGACCTGGGATTAACAACCAAATACAACTTATTTCATGTTCTTTTTAAAGAAGATTGCCATCATTTATGGAAAGAATATATTATAAAAAAGAAAATAAAACTAAACAAATAGAGAAATTGCAAATCTTTTAAAGAAATTAAATTAAACAATTCAAATATAATATTTATATATTAAGAATGATAATCATTCCAAACAATAAAAAGATAATTTTATTTTACGCAAAACTTTGGCAATCATCTTGCCGTTTTTATTATGTTTATTTTTCCCCAATAGGAGACAAATCTTCATGTTGATGGCGTTGTTGTATTTCTACGCTAAATGTTCAATATATTTATGATTTTGTTAAGATTGGTTAAAAAAGAATGGGAAATCATGACAGAAAGTTATCACCTAAATTCCGACTAAAGTTTTCTGATGCTTGATTTTACACCGGCCGACAATGTTTACAAAAACCGCCGCCGTTAAAATTATTCGACGCAGGTCTCTGAAGAAAAGTGTCTGAAAATTTTTCGTTTTGTGGTGTTTGCAATTTTCTCCTGCTATTATTATTGAAAAAAAAGCAATAGATTACTTTAAAGTGAACAAAAAAGGTGATTTAACACATAAATTATAATTTAATATAGTTATTTAGTGAATGTGTGGCATTTTGTATAAAATAAACACGAAAAACATAAGTGATGATGTATGTGTATACCCTTATAATAAACGAGTAAATAAAAAAGAAGATAGAGGCATAATCATCATCATCACATCACGCATAAATACATACACATTCATACACGTATAAAATAAATAGTGAATATTGAATATTCGAAAGAAAAAAAGAAGAGAAAATAAAGAAAAACAATAAATTTAATTGAGACTTGTTAATTTCTAATAAGATTTTTCTTGTTTTATTTCAGGATTGAAATGAACTTTTGTTAGTTATGAATCGTAGAGGTATTAACGCAAACACAAATATAAATTCACAAACAGTCATGGATGATGCCAGTTGGAAAAACGTAAATGTGCCCGAGAATGCTTCAATGTTGGGAGGTGGTGGCAACAATAACCCCTCCTTAAATCCTGATGCTTCCAATCAGGGAGGTTTTGCCCAAGGAAATATGCCGTATGGTGGCTCCAATACACCTTATTCACAAGCTGGCCAGAATTCGCCAGCTGGTAATCAACCACTAGTATTTCCAAATGCTAATCCTACCGGTTCTAATACACCTCAATACACTTCGTCGCCAGCTCCTTCGGGCTCTTCAACGCCAGGACCAGTTGCACAACAAAATATGTCGGGTCCATATCCACAACCAGCAAATTCAGGCAACTTTAATGGACCAGTTGGAGGTCCCTTTGGTTCACCCTCCTCGGGCATGGGTCAGTTTAGTCGTCCAGCAAGTTCAGGCACACCCTTTAACAGTGGTCAAGGTGGACACTTCCCCGGTCAGGCAGTTTTTAATGTGGGAGGACAGTTTAATTCGATGCCACCTACTTCTTCATTCGGTCATGGTGGCGGCCACCCCATGATGGGCGGACCACAAATGGATCGCATAGATCCTGGCTATCGACGTCACAACTCGTACTTCAGTCATACGGAACACCGTGTATTCGAAATGAACAAACGTCTCCAGCAGCGCACGGAAGAAAGCGATAATTGCTGGTGGGATTCCTTTACAACAGAATTCTTTGAAGATGATGCCAAACTCACAGTACTATTTTGTCTAGAAGATGGTCCAAAACGTTATACAATTGGGCGCACACTGATTCCTCGTTTTTTCCGCAGTATTTATGAAGGTGGCGTGTCTGACTTGTATTTCCAGTTGAAACATGCAAAAGAATCTTTTCACAATACCTCGATTACATTGGATTGTGACCAATGCACGGTCATCACACAACATGGCAAACCGTTCTTTACAAAAGTATGTGCAGATGCTAGGCTAATTTTAGAATTCATGTACGACGATTATATGCGTATAAAATCATGGCATATGACAATCAAAGGCCACCGAGAACTAATACCACGGTCAGTAATTGGTACTTCTCTACCCTCAGATCCCATGATTTTGGAGCAAATAACAAAGAACATCACTAGAGCCGGCATCACCAACTCAACGCTGAACTATTTGCGTTTGTGCGTGATATTAGAGCCAATGCAAGAACTTATGTCACGGCATAAGGCGTATGCGTTAAGTCCTCGTGATTGTTTAAAGACGACCCTTTTTCAGAAGTGGCAAAGAATGGTCGCCCCCCCGGGAAAAAAAGACCCGCAGAGGCCGGCGAACAAAAGGCGCAAAAGAAAAGGGTCAAACTCGGGCGGGGGCGCAAACGCAAACACGCCACCAGTGAGTAATCAAAAACGCTCCCCGTCCGGTCCTAACTTCTCACTGTCCTCACAAGATGTCATGGTTGTCGGTGAGCCCACCCTAATGGGTGGTGAATTTGGCGAAGAAGACGAAAGACTCATCACACGTTTGGAAAATACCCAATACGATGGTACCAACGCTATGGATCACGAAAATCACACTGGTTTCGGCCACTCAGATTCACCCATTTCTGGTGCAAATCCCTGGAATATCGATAGGTCAGGTGCAATACCAGCTAGTCCCGGTAGTGGGTCTGTACAGAATAATGCAAATATGGCTGATATAGATAAGAAAAGTCCAATAGTATCACAGTAAATTATACTAATATACATATAAATACATAGTTTTTTCTTTTTATTTTTTAATTAAATTAAATAAAAAACAAATACATTGAATTTTAGCGTAGTTACGTTAAGTAAAAAATTGTATTTTGACAAAGCAATTATACATAAGAGCAACAAGCAGACACACAAACACATATACATGTATTCCTTCAATTCCCGCCCCCCAACTGAATACAATCCAATCAGTCAGTATCCTTTTAAAACATACTATTCTTACTACTCTATATTATATTGATGTAAACACAAATCACGCCACATACACACAATATTTAATAATAACAATAATCTTAAAATGAATAAAAAACAAAAATAAAAAATTAAAAGTAAAACTTAATTGAATATTTAATGAGTGAATTTGTTTTGTTGGCCTAATAAATATCTAAATTATGAACGAAATCTAAGTATTGGAATAATTTTGTAGCCATATAAATTTAAATGTCTTCAGAGAACGTAAGGGACTACAAAAGGTAGTGCTCCGATGATATCATTAGCCCAGCTGATTATTTATTAAATGCGCCTTGATATATTACAAATGTACATTAACAAATAAAGTAAAATATTTTTAAAAAAGCTTTAATTTCAAAAATATATAAAATATATATATGTATATATATATATATATATATATATATATATATATATATATATATATATATATATATATATCGATTTTTCAAAAAAAAAACTACCAATTGAAAAAGATGTAAGATACAAAAATTAACCAATTTTCCAAATAATGTATCATTTAAAAAAATATGAATTCTTCGAAAAATTTGATTATGATTTCTGTTAAAAAAATGTTTATGGTTCCTACAAAAAAACAAATCCGAATTGGATTGTATGACATTCTTGAATAGAAATCGCTTTTCAATCAGACTAATGTGGTACACTTGTTTTCAATTGTCACTTGTTATCTTTACTAATTACCAGGAAAACTACAAATATGCAATTGCATGTTTTTTTTCCTGCGCGTTGAATAAAATATATATCTGTTCCAGAACAAATAAAGCATTCTGCCCTTAACGTCATATTTTTGCATATACTTTTTATATAATATTTATAGAGCATATTTCGACACTTAGATCATATTTAATCTGTTTAGTGCATATTTGGATATTCTTCAAATTTGAATTGTAATGTATAACAAAAAAATAAGAGATCTAACAATACTCAGTATCTAAAATTAATTATAATATATACAGCCTAAGTTCGTTTAAAATCTCAAAAGTGCTTAACTCGTAGCAACAAATCATGGAGATTTTGAAATAGATCTTGTTGAAAGCCAAATATAATTTACATAATACATATGTATCTTTTTGATAATTTCTGATCTGGAATGTTTAGAATTAGACGGGGTAAGCAAAGGAACTAAAAACTGGGCTTTCGACACTGCCGATATACATAAATAAATTGAATGAAATTCGCGTTTTTAGAGCATATTTTCATATAATTTACAATATTTTTTTCTTCCATATTTACTGCGCACAAAATACATTTTTTAGTGCATATTTATGCTTTCCCTGCTAGTTACTAATGGGTTTAATTTATGAAGTATTTGTCGAAAAAGACGTAACCATTAATAAACTATTTCCGACTTTTAACTAGGGAAGTATTTTCTAATTATAAATCATAGCTGAAAACTTATTGAATTTAGTTCGAGGCTATTTTCTATTATAAAACATTTGCAGGATTAAACGTAATTTTTTCCATAAAATAATTTTCATATTTGCCAAATGTGAACATAACGAGTCAATCTTCCAAGCTATGTTCGCAATAAATGAATTAAGTGTATTTTTGTTATAACGCATTCTTTTCTTCGAAAGATGATTTTCTCCAAAATTGAAACCTACGTCCAAATGTGGATTTTTCTATAATTAAAGGATACACGATTACCATTTTGGGAAAGGGGAACACATTCCAAGGGATCGTTAAAACCCTTGCCTATTTGGTCATAATTTAATATCAGTTTATCTATTACACCGTTTAAATAAAAAACAAACACTGCAATTTTTTGCTTAAATAAAAAGCAAATTACTTTTTATATGTATATTTTTTTCAAAGATATTCTGTGTATATTAATATACATATTTAAACTCATATAGCAAAAAGAACACTACTTGATATTGAAGATGTAAACATTACGGACAAATGATGAATTCTCATTATATGAAAATCTAATCCGGCGTAGCATAAAATTTACAACTTCAACTTGGTGCGTCTCCAGTGGCGTCTCTTGGCGTTGTATCTGAATTATATACATAAATATGAAGCATATTATAAAATCTTTAAAATAATTTTTCTATACTTACCTAATGGTGTTGCCTGTACGCAAACGGATCCATTGGGGTACAGAACGATTTTGTTTCAATTTTTTGGCAAGCTTTTGCTTGATTCTGAAAGTTTTATGGGCCGCCTAAAATATAAAAATAATTATTTAGCATTATTACAAAAAAAAAAAATATTTTAAATATTAGGATTACAGAGATAATTAAGGATTGAAAAAATTACACACCATTTACTCTTGCTTGTATGAGACAAAAAGAGGGAAAACAAGAGGTTGTCAAAGCAGACAATACTTCGATAAATATTTCAATGGAATGTCAATATAAAAAATGTCGATAAATTAGAGATGTGGGCAAAACATAGAACCCAAACAGTATGGCAGCACTTATCAGCCCGTCTAGACGTAAACTCAGGTCTACAACTGAGATTAACGCTGATATAATATGTGAGATAACGCCGGCAGTGGAGAGTAAACATTTTGTTTATATTATGTTAAATCTTAAATAAGGGGTACACGTATTCTAATAAATCCTGTAAGATATTATTATTTTCAATCAGTTACAGAGTAAACATGTCCTTTTTATTTAAGCAATTCGCACTTTTTTAACACAATTTTTATAAAAATGATTTTTAACATGTAAAACAAACACTAAAACTAAACAATTTTGCAAAATAATATTGTTTTTCAATAATTTCCAAAATACACATGCACACACACAAGCAAACTTTCGTGTATGTGTATTTTTTTGACAGTTCATCTTATAAGATGGTTGTGTAGAGAAATCTCATCACAACAGTCTCATAATACATCTTATAATACTAATATTTGAATCTACACGTGAAATAATTCTCTCAGAGAGCGAATTTGACACTCTCTGACACAAAAATCTTACATATTATGTTACGTCTAGACGGGCTGTAACATAATATGTAAGATTTTTGTGTCAGAAAGTGTCAAATTCGCTCTCTGAGAGAATTATTTCACGTGTAGGTTCAGATATTAGTATTATAAGATGTATTATTAGACTGTTGGGATGAAATTTCTCTACACAACCATCTTATAAGATGAACTGTCAAAAAATACACATACACATATACGAAAGTTTGCTTGTGTGTGTGCATGTGTATTTTGGAAATTATTGAAAAACAATGTTATTTTGTAAAATTGTTTTCTTTTAGTGTTTGTTTTACATGTTAAAAATCATTTTTATAAAAATTATGTTAAAAAAGTACGAATTGCTTAAATAAAAAGGACATCTTTACTCTGTAACGAATTGAAAATAATAATATCTTATAGGATTTATTAGAATACGTGTACCCCTTATTTAAGATTTAACATAATATAAACAAAATGGTTACTCTCCTCTGCCGGCGTTATCTCACATATTATATTAGCGTTAATCTCAGTTGTAGACCTGGGGTTATGTGTACATAGGCTGTTAGGAATTCATTGAGATCCATAACGAAGTGTCTATATTAGAAAATTTTTTATCAAGACAAACGTAAAAATTATGCCGAATTTATGGAAGGTGGCAACAGTAGCACAAAAACAAAAATAAGACGAATTCCTTAATCTTTTTTATATATATATGCACTTTGACAGCTGCAACAACCAAAAATAATAATCAGCTGTTTTAATGATATTACCTTGTATAGGTCATTTTGACGTTTGTCTTGATAAAAATTTGTCTAGTATAGATATCATGTAAAAAATAAACACAAAAAACAACAACAAAATGACGTTTGATAGCATAACAAATTTATATTCGCTTGAGCTCTAATAAATATATTATAACGCTATAATAAACGCTATAATAATACACGTGATAAATTCTTATCATGATAAGAACTTTACGTTTTTCATGACAACTTTTTTCAATATTTTGCCATTTCTTCTTAATTTTTTTAGGCGAACAATTTTTTTCGTAATAGTGTGGAAGAGTTTTCAACTCTATGGTTTGTCCAAAAGCAGCTGAGCTAAAATAATTTGTCTTTTTAACCCAATTAAAGAAATAATAAATTTTCCATGTGATTTTCTTAGAGAAATACGTTTTTTAAAAGTTTACATCAATATTTTCACCGTTAAAAGTACTATCATTGATGAGTTAAAGTAAATTTACTACGATCTAATTATTATTCATTTAAAATATTGTTAATTTTGACTGATTTGACATTAAAGATATTTTAGTAAACAATGGAAATATTGTTTTAAATAAATTTCTAAAAAATAACAGTAATTTTAATTAAAAAAATAATAGTCATTTTAGTTTTTTTATACTTATTAAAAATACTAATGTTTTTTATTATTTTATTATAAAAAATTACCAGGGCAACCAAAAATATGCAACATCATATTTTTTTCCAGGCTTCAAATAAACCAAACTTTTACTTATTTATCAATTTCATACAATTTTAAGAAATTTCGCATCATTCATATCTTGATCATAACAGCATATTTTGGGCTTAAGAGCATACCTTGCCATATTTTTAACATAAAATCCTGGACATATTTTCGCATATTTTATACTTAACAGCAATATTTTTCGTATATTACTCCAAAGAGCATAAATTTGCATATTTAACACTTACAAGAAAAATTTTCGATATTTTGCACCCAATAAATTTTTTTTACATAATTAATGAAATTTTCTTTTTACTGCCTAATAATTGTCATTTAATAAATTGATAGAAATTTTGTAATTTCCAGATACAATGTATTAACTTTGAATGTTTTAAGTGAACAAAGAAGGTATTTTTTAGAAATTGCTAATAAAAATCAAGTTATTTTTATAATGAGTAGTAGATAAATTAAAATTTATGGGCATTATTCCCATTTTGAGATCATTTTTAAGCGCATTAAACACTTTTTTAGATCATAGTTTTGGTTGTTCTGATTATTATACTTATCGAAATATTTCAACCTGATGATCAGGGCTGCCTGAAAAATATTTCCCCAAAATTCCTCACCTAGTAAAAAAGGCGTTTTAATATTCAAAATAATTCCTTTTTTAATAAGTATTTTAATCTTATAGATATAATTTTTTATGAATATTTTTATATAACTACATATGTTATATATATAAAAATATTGAGATTCACCACCTTGTAAATCAAAGAAATAATTACTATACATAATTTTAGAACTAAAATTATTGAACATTTCTGATTAAATTCTTGGCAACAGATTTTATTAATATTAACACATTAACAGACAATGTAGAATCCGATAAATATTTGTGCTAAACATTTATTTTAGTATTTTTATACTTATATAAAAATTAAAAAACATATATAAAAATTAAAAAATCTTAAAAAAATGCTCTCCTTGTTTGAGCATTTTCGGGATGATTTGCTTTACAAAAAATTAAGTAAGGAAACACTTATACATCATATTACCAAAAAAAATAGGGAAACACGAAAACTTAAGAAATTTTTCTTTTTCTCAAAGAGTGAAATTTCACAATCAACATTCTGATATTGTCAGTAATATATCCCCCAAATTGTTTATTACTTTAAAATCGCTTTTTGACACTTACTGCACTACATAGTGTCTATATTAGACAATTTTTTATCAAGACAAACGTCAAACTTAACGCAAACTTATGGAAGGTGGCAACAGTTGCACAAAAACAACAATATGGGGTATTCCTTAATTTTTTATATATGCAGTTTGAAAACTGTAACAACAAAAATAATAATCAACTGTTTAACTACGGTTACATTGTATATATTAGCACTGATTTTGACGTTTGTTTTGATAAAAATCTGCTGATGCAGACACTAGATTAATAAAGAAAAAAACTGCAATTAAACTTCAAAATAACAGTTGACAATTCAACTGTACTCAATCAGGTACAGTGGATGTTAATAAGTTAAGATTCCCCCTGAAGTTCATACTAAATGCTATCTCGAAGTTTGGTTTTTTGAAACACTTAACCGAATACACACATTAAACACATGACTTGCTTGTAGGAATCGTTAGCATATTAAATGCTACTTGATCAAGTTCTTTCGAAATTTATTAACTAAAAAAAGATGCACTTATTAAAAACTGTCCCCCAAAAAATTCCCAAAAATGATTTTAATATAAAAAAACAAATATTAATAATAATAATAATAATAATAATAATAATTATTCCCTATCCCCAAATCAAAATTTTCATCCTATTCCCCAAATTTTGTGTCAAAACCCCAAATCTGGCAGCCCTGATGATTATAATAAATTTACTATTTACTATTCTTTTTAATTTTTATTTAAGCATGTCAGAGTTACAATTTTTTTGAAATGTTACAATTTAATTTATTTACAAAAAAGAAATTTAATTCTTAAAATGTTCAATTTTTAGTGCAAACTATTTATTTTCAACTTTATTTTAATAAAATATTTAACCATCTACGTTGTTTTTTATATTTTACTAATGTACTAAGCAATCAGAAACACACTATTATAATCCGATTTTAACCGAAAAAAATCATTCCTTTTCATTAAAATAATTGTTAACATTTTTTTTAAATATTTTATTTGTAAAAAAAATCGTTTAAAGATTGCATAATTAAGAAAATTCTAACATTTTTTACATATGGCAACACTAATAAATTACACTGATCATGATATTTACCTAGTATCTACATTAGGCAAATTTATATCCAAACAAACGTCAAAATCAGTGCGAATATATACAAGGTAACCTTAATTGAACAGTTGATTATTATTTTGGTTGTAACAGTTGTCAAACTGCATATATGAAAAATAATAATGAATACGCCATATCTTTATATAGTGTCTACATTATAGATTTTTTATCAAGAGAAACGTCAAACTTAACGCGAATTTGTAGAAGGTGGCAACAGTTGCACAAAAACAACAATATGGCGTATTCCTTATTTATTTTATATATGCAACAAAAATAATAATCAACTGTTTAACTACGGTTACATTGTAAATATCAGCACTGATTTTCACGTTTGTTTTGATATAAATTTGCCTAATGTAGACACTAGGTTACACCTCTTTCAACAAACTTAAACGCCATGACTGTCAAGAATGAAAAACAGTCATCATGTAAATGTAGAATATGTTTCAACAACAAATGCTGTCAGTTGAAATACAATTTCATTCCATTATGTTTCTATAATTCATATTCAATTCATATACGATTTGTTGACTAAGCTAATGTTGTTTATTGATTTTTTTGCTGGAGAATAAGAAGATAAAAAAATATTTGTAGAAAAATGAATACTTCCAAGATTGAAGAAGGCAACGAATTAGTAAGACAGGCTGAAAAAAGGTATATTAAAATTCAATAAATATTTATAATATAACAATTTTAAACATAAATATAATTTGAAATAAAAAATAAATATCTTTACCACCCACTGTACATAATATACGATATATTATGTATATGAAATACGTTGTACATACAAATTTAAATTGTATGATAAACATTACAAGAATAACAAAGAATTCACCTTTTTTTAAATTTAATTAAAATCAAATTTTTCAACTTAAAACAAAGTGCATTTATTATACATCATTTGATGAGAATGACAAATAGAACCGGAGGATGAGGAAAAAAGTTGTGACCTTGAATATATTATTAAGAAAAAGAAGTTTATGAACATTTAAAAATAATTATACTAACTAAATGCCCTTAAAATTATTAAATACAATATATTTTTTGTAATAACTATCAAATTATGGTTAACGCCCAAATAGGGAGAATTGTTATTGATATTATATACAGAGATACATATATACATACATTATTTTTAAGTCACAACAATAAACATGCATTTTTTTCACATCCAGGGTAGCGACTTTAATGCAAATTCATATTATTGTCACCTAAGATGCAAAAGCTCGTAACCACACTTTAATTTTTTTAAAGCAGAACCAAATAACCATATGAAAATGCAAAAGGCCGTAACCACAATCTTTAATTTTTGCTTTAGAATTAAAATTTTTTAATTGTTCACTTAAAGCAAAAATATATATAAAACATTAAGCACCCTCAAAACCAATTTTTTTTTAAATGATACAAATTTAATGATTGTTTCGTTTATAAAGTAGATGTTACGGCCTTTTGACTTTTGTTAATATTGATATAATTTTCGAAGAATGAAAATGAAATTGTATAGAAGTAGTTTGGGTCGGTACATTATATGCCAGTCAAAAACCAACATTTATTAGAATCAATTTCGACCCATTTTTTTTTTTTTTTTTGCAAATCAAATGATTTTCAACAAGATATTGATTTGCTGCATATTTTCATATCATTTAAATATTTTAATTTTTCTGTTTTTTTTTTTTATAAATTTAAAATATTTTAAAAAATTAAATTACATTATGTAAAAAATAACTTCCTTATATATATATATGAAAAATATATCATTAGTGTCTAAAAAATATAAGTTCAAAAATAAATTTTAACAAACAAATATGATCAAAACAAATGTTGCTTATTAAAGTGAGTTTTTTTTTATTTTTTTTATTATTATTATTATTATTGACTTTATTGAAACCTTTAATAAAAATAATTACATTGTTATGAGAATTTACTTAAAAGTATTACAACAATTAAAATCTAAATAATTAAATAAGGAAACTACTAATATCACAGTGTTAAGGAAAAGTTGTCAAAAAAAACCTTGTACTTACTTAAACGTTATAAGAAATTTTAAAAACAACTATCAATTATAACTCTTTAAGTAAAAAAGATTCTTAGTGATTGTTTAGCAAATTTCTTATTATTTCATATGCAGACGTTCTGCATTTTTCATTAAATGACAGTCAGTTCCCTTGCAAATGAATTATTTTCAGATTTTTATTTTGTATTATCTGTAATTTTCTTGTGTAAGTTTTAGCAGCTTTATTAAACCAGACTTGGCATCCGTAGGTCATAATTGGTCGAATACACATTTTGTAAATAAGGATCTTGTTTTTTAAATTAATTTTAGATCTTCTGTTAAGTAAGGGGTAAAGTGCACGGCCACATTTGATTGCTTTATCACAAATATACTGTATGTGTTGTTTAAATGATAGTTTTTTATCTAAGACAATACCTAGATATTTGATACTATCCTGCAGAGGAATAAAAACTCCCCTAGAATATAAATGTTTTGTGGGAATACGTTTCTGTGATCTATTATAAGGAAATATAATAGCTTGTGTTTTACTAACATTAACTTTTATCTTCCATTTATCAAAGTATTTATTGGTAGATTTTAAACTATCTTCCATTTTTTTGATTATTGCGTTTGACACCTTACCGTAGCAAATAAAAGCACTGTCGTCAGCGTAAAAAGCTACTTCTTGATTCTTGCGAATAGTAAAATCGGAAATATATATTGAATAAAGAGTAGGTGATAATACCGATCCTTGCGGCAGACCCGCAGGGATTTGTCTATCACTAGACAGCGTGTTATCTATAGATACAGCAAATGAGCGCTGATCTAAAAAACTCTTTATTATCTTTTGCAAGTACGTTGGATAATTGAAGGAATTTAGTTTAAAAACCAGGCCTTCATGCCATATTGAATCGAAGGCTTTTTCAATGTCAAGAAAAATAACTCCAGTGCTCTTACGATTTATTTTGTTTGTTTCAATAAAATTAACGACTCTTTTTAGTTGATGTACTGTGGAGTGCTCCTTGCGGAATCCAAACTGTTGAGGGTTAATAATATTATTTTGGTTGGAAAAATTTAAAATTCTCTTATTAATTATTTTTTCAAATACTTTATCCAATAGGCTTAGGATGCTGATTGGTCTATAGCTAGACGGTAATTTAGGATCCTTTCCTGGCTTAGGAATTGGGATAACTTTTGCTTTCTTAAAAATAGTTGGAAAATAGCCTTCTATTAAACAAGAGTTGAAAAGTTTACATAGAGTTTCAAAAAAGCAATCGGGCATCTTTTTAAGGATAATGCTATTAATGCCATCTAAACCGGGGGCTTTATTATTTTTCAATAAAAGTACAAATGATTTAACTTCATCTAAATTGGTAAGCTCTACGCTAGATCTGTCAAGAATTGTGTCGTTAAGATCATGAATGAATCTTGAGACGGCTGTGTCCATAGGTGAATAATTGTTTAAAGTAATGGTGTGTGAATTACCAAATACATCTGCTATTGAATTAGCTTTTTCATTGCCAGATTTTAAAACTTCGTTGTTTACATGAAGATCAGTAAAAGGCATTTTTTTTCCTTTAAGTGCTTTTTTTATTTTCCAAAACTTTTTAGAGCCCGAGGGCAAATTCGAAATAAATTTTGACCAGGATTCATTGCGGTCTTTATTAAGGTGAAAATCAATAAGTTTATTTAATAGCTTCAAAATGCTTTTCAATTGATTTTTATAATTAAAATCGCTACATCTTTGAAATTTACGATTGTATTTATTTCTCTGACTAATTAACATTTTACTAATTTCAGAGATTTCTCGTTGCCACGAATTTTTATGACCGACAGGTATTTTATTGAACGCTTCTTTAACTATAAATATTAATTTGTTAAAATAAAAATCCAGATTACCTGAATTAGTAACTTGTTGATCAATGTTCTGACACCTAATTTCATTCTCAACCCAGTTTCTGATTGCTGACCAGTTTGCGCGATAATACAAGGGAACTGAATATGTCATGTTTTGAACCTGGCCATAAATAACACAAGACATAGGTACATGGTCCGAATGTAAAACATTTGGATGTGTCTCAAGGTTTGAAAAATCGAGACACGAGTTAGATAAAAGAATGTTTACTGTGGACGGTTGAACGGGGTTGATATTTTGTCCAAAGCGAGTGTGTCCATTTGGGTAATAAATGAAGTAGCTGGATTGAAGACAATGGTAGTAGAGATCATTACCAGCCGAATTATTCGACATACAATTCCAGTGTGTATGTTGGGCATTCAGATCACCGAAAATAAAATAGTCTTTTGAAAACGAAGTTAATTTATCCAAATCAGCTTTAAAATTGGTAGTATGAACTAGATTATACGCTGAAGTGAATATAACTGACCTTCTATTAATTATAACTTGTACTGAAATACTTTCAGCAGTACTTGTTTTTATTTTTGGTAACAACGTATGCTTAATGTTACCTTTAATTGCAATTAGAACTCCTCCGCCATGAGTAGATCGATCCTCTCTATAAATTTTATAACCACCAAGTTGAAATTTGTGGTACAGTTTCAAAAAAGTCTCATTTAAAAGGAGAATATCGATTTTCCTTTTGTGTAAAAAGTATTCCAGCTGGGCAGCTGCTCAGTTGTTATGCCTTGGGCATTCCAATGCATAACGTGGACATTGTGTCTACCGGTTGAATTATATGGCATGTTTAAGCATCATACCCAAAACTCGTAGCTTGTCGTACTTATTTTGACATCTTTGCAAAGCATCGACAGCATCAAAAAATATTTCCAGAAGTCTTTCATTGGAAATGTCATTATTATTATTGTCGTTGCTCTTGCCTTTAGCTACCTCGGAATACAAATTACCAAAATCGCGGGAATTTCGTGAGTTATTATGGGGTTCTTGCCTTGGCAATTGAGGAAAATCATGATCGTCTTCTTTAAAATATGTTACGTTAGTTCTTCTGCTGGTCGCCCTAGATTTAGATGTTACTCGATGACGGATTTCTAAATATTCTTGACGACTTGGGCACTTTGGGTCATCAGCTCTATGGTTAACGCTTTTTAAGTTCTTCTTTATGCAGTTGTAGCACTTATAAATTATACTACCATCACTATTACCTTTATTGAGTGAACAAACTGCATACTCATGGTTTCCGGCGCAGGCTGAACACACTACGATACGGTTACAATTTTTAGCACCATGTCCATACATAGCGCACTTGGAGCATTGTGTGGGACCTTTATTGCCCTTTAGAGGTTTTCTCCAATATACAGATATATTACAAAAATATCTTATTTTCATAACCTCTCTTTTTGAAACATGTTGACGATCAAACTCAATGAGATAGAGGGCGTCATCTACACTAGATCTTTTTGTTGCTAGTTCCTTAATGCTTACCGGGTTTATGTTGAGCGAGCTTACAAATTCTTCGCCAATTATCTTTGTGTCCAGTTGAGGCAGGCCAAATAAAACCAATTTAAAAGTTTTTGCATCCCTCAATTCATGCGTATAATACTGGAATTTTTTGTCTTTGAGAACACTCAAAGCTTCGTTGTACAGCGATAATGAGTTTGATACAATTTTTGTACCAATAGACATCCGTTTGTAGGTATATTTTTCCCCAATTAATCCGATCACAGTTGAAAAACTGTGGGTAGAGTCAACAATTATTGGTGGAATCTTTTCTTTGACAGCAACTGCTTCTTCTTCTTCGCCTTCAGACAGAAGCTGAAACCTGTTGGCACTAGTGCTAGGACCGTCTGTAGTTTTTGGCAGCTTGAATTTAGGGCTATTGCCCCAATGCTTTCTTCTTTTCTGAGCAAACATTGCCAAACAAAAAAAGTTAAAGCAAATTTAAATAGTTTTTTTTTTAACACTTTTTAATTTAAAAATTCAATTAACTTTTCAAGCAAAAATTAACACGATGTTTTTATCTTGAAGCAGAGATGCCAGATCTAGTGTTATTAAAGTGAGTAAAAATGGCTCTTAGAAGAATTTATTTGATTTAATTATCTTAATTACTTTCAGGTTTTATCAGACAAAAATTTGCCATTTCTCACAATGAATTTCACAAATGAGGTTAAAGACATTTTCATTAAGAACTTCAAAATTCCTAAATAAGAAGTAAATTTTTTGTTATACTCGTATAAATATCTACAAAAAGTTTCTCCTGTAATATAAGTATAAACATCTGTAATTTGTAAATTAATATTGAATTAAATTGTTATTTTATTTTTGGACAAAATACCTTTTTCATGAATAATTTAAGATCGAAATCAATTTAGAAGGTTTGCTAATGATATAATGATATCTTTATCGAAATCGGAAGAAAACAGAACGATATCACTAACAAATACTTTTTGGATTTGGGTACAAGTCACACATTTTTCAACCAGTTTATCTTATCGATATTGAATTTGCAACTGTTACTTTTTGTGATACGATGTCTATGTCGCAAAATATTTCTTTTTGATATAATTTTCGAACCTTCGATAACTGAACTTCTAGTAAGTGCAGAAAGATGACTACCAAAGTTTTGCTTAAAATAAAATTATCATTCATACTTTTTCATTATTGTTATAATAATCACTTTTAATATACATATAGTTTTCTTATATATTTTCATAAGTGATGATAAAATATAAATATCGTCAAGAATATATATATATATATATATATATATATATATATATATATATATATATATATATATATATATATATATATATATATATATATATATATATGCTGTTTTTCAATAGCAATAATCTTGAGAGATCATTTTTAAATATCTTTCAGCATGAAAACAGGTCTCCTCAAATGGCGCCCAGATTATGACATTGCAGCAGATTGTTATACTAAAGCAGGTAAAATTATCTTATTTGAATATAAAGATATATATATATATATATATATATATATATATATATATATATATATATATATATATATATATATATATATATATTTATTTATTTATTTATATATAAAATATATATTTTTTTATTTTTATTATCAATAGCCACCGCATTTCGGATAGGAAAATCTTATGATCAAAGTAAAGAATGTCTTTTGAAAGCAGCCAATTGTCATAAAAATAATAGTTCTTGGTTTCATGCAGCCAAGTGTTATGAACAAGTATAATAATTAATAATAATATAAAAAAAAACATATCTAAAATTAATTCAATTAATTGTCAAATTTAATCGGTATTTATTTTTAGGTTATTTTAATTTGTAAAGAAACAAATAATTTGTTACAAGTCGAAGAATTTGCTAATCGGGCCAGTCATTTATATCAACAACATGGTTCACCTGAATCGGCCGCCTCAGCTTTGGATAAGGCTTCCAAAGTTGTTGAACAAAAACATCCTGAGATTGCATTGCGTTTCTATCAACGAGCTTTGGAAATAAGTATGGTAAATATAGTTTTTTGTTGCTCAATTCTACTATTTAATCTGTAGCTGACAATATATATAATTGAGTTTGTGTTTTGTTAATGCCACATCACTATAACAATAAAAAATAAAGATTGAGGATTCAACACGTTCTGCAGCAGAATATGCTTCCAAAGTTTCACGTATTTTGGTTAAATTACAAATGTAATTGTTGTTATTTCTATTAAAATTTCATATTTTCATAAATTCAAAATTTAAAAAAAGTTACATATTTATCGATTTTTTCTTTACAATAAATAGGTTTGATCAAGCTGCTGATGCATTAAGACGTGAGATTGGCATAAATCAACAAACTGAATCATATGGTCACATTGGCAGGTTGGCTGTAGTTTTGGTGATGGTGCAGTTGGCTCGGGGCGATCAAGTAGCAGCTGAAAAAGCTTTCAAAGAGTGGGGCAACTGTTGTGATCCTCAGGAAGTTCAAACATTGGAAATGTTGCTACAAGCCTATGATGACGAAGATCCCGAAACCGCTCAAATGGCTTTGAATTCTCCGTTTATAAAACATATGGATGTAGAGTATGCAAAATTGGCACGACAAATACCTTTGCCTCAAGGCATTTTATCTTCCTCGAAAACTGATGTTATCAAAAATGCAGCAGCTTCCTATACGTCACCTAATTTGGATGTAATTTATTTTTATAGATTTTTAACAACTGTATATAATAAAATTTTTATTTTATTTTAGTTATCAAACTCAGAGGCTGCAGGTGGTGATGGAGGTGTACCCCAAAATGATGAAGACGACGAAGAGGAAGGTGGACTTTGTTAATTTATTGTTTATTTTTTCCTAGCTTAATTGTTTTAATGCCAGTTATTATATTATATTTGATGTAATTAACAGCAATGCAATCTATAAAATTCCATTCCAAATATAAAGTCAAATGTCGTTAAAAGTGGTTTAATTTGATTTCATAAATTTCAATTATATAAATTAGTTTTCAAAAGTAAATATATATTCCGGATTATAAATGTTTGAAGTATAATCTAAGGGACTCATATCTTGAAAAAATTGGAAAAATCTGTTTTTATACTCTTCACCACCATAGGTGGTTTGTGCAGCGTTTATGCTGATGTTTATAATGCGCAAAAATATTGGTCCTAGACCCACCTTTAAGTATACCAATCGTCTCGGAATCACTTCCTGAGTCGATTTAACGATGTCTGTTTTGAAGATAGTTTGATGAAATTTGCACGGATAATTATTTTGGCACAAGGAATTAGTTATGGTCGGTCCATTATTTAATATAGCCCACAAAATATCTTCCCGGAATAGTGATTATCGATCATAAATCCTTAAAATATAGCAATATTTTAATGAAATTGACCGCAAGTAAGTTGTATATGAGTATAAATGTTAGTGCCAAATTTTATGTCCATAATTCACAATAGCTCCCATATAATTTCTCCTTCCGAAAATCACTTTAACGTGCATAAATTCCATAAAGATGATAGTATTAACTTAATATTCAACAGAAATAAGTTTTATATAAGTATAAATTACAGTTGCAAATTTTATGAAGATAATAATATTGTATAGTATAAATTCCTTTAATATACAACACCTCCCCTGAATTATTACTTTGCAATAATCAATAAATAATTAACAAATATTGACTAAACCTATTTGAGAAATACATTTGTTACGTTTACTACTTAGTATTCTTTTCGTTAAAATATCAACAGGCATTTCTTCGGTAGGTAGATATTATATTCTGATATTTCCTCCATATGTTTTGTTCTGTTGTGAAAAATTGGATTCTTGCTTAGATTAGGTTAAAAAAGGACGGCGTTTTCAGGCCTCCACCCAGAGACCATTCGGTCCATTGTGATCCCTTTATAAATAAGAGAGAAAGCTGATAGATGAAGAAAGAGAAAAATCCTAGTAGAATAAAGCAAAAGATTGGAAAGAAAGATAACTAAATATAAGAAAAGTGTGAAACCTAAGACCCATCAAATCAACCCTGACTACCTCTAAGCCACTTTATTCCCATTAAGAACTCTATAAGGTTGCAGAATATGGCTCCCAAACCACCTCAGCCTACTTCGCTGAAGCTCTACACAATGACAGATTATGTGCTCCACTGTCTCTAGCTCCTACACATCATCGCACGTCCTGCAAAAATCTGACGCGCCAGTGTCCCACTTACTGGTCATATTCCCTATTGCGAGGTGACCAGTAATAATGCCAACAATGATCCTTAGATTCCTACGACTCATGCCCAGAAGATGCTTCGAATCTGCTGGTTTAAGACCAGGCCATAATGCTCTAGATACCCTGCAGTCCATTCGACTCTTCCAAGCATGATTCGTTCTACCTATAGTTCATTCCATTATGGCCATGAAATATGACCCAATTGGAATCCTAACCGATATCTCCACAAAATACCTGTAAAATTCCGAACACTTACGAGCAAGCTCATCGGCTATTTCATTGCCGAGAATATCGCAGTGACCAGGAACCCAACAAAGTCTTATTCTGTAGGCATCCATTAGCCTTCTAAAATCCCTCCTATACTCCAGCACTAACCTGGACCTGACACAGTAACTTGTCATTGACATCAGTGCTGCCTGACAATCCACGTAGATAGTTACCTCAGTGTCCCTCTCAACATTCTCCTCTAGTAATCCTAGGGCCATATAAATGCCTAGAATTTCTGCCTGGAAAATCTGTTCCCATGAAGTAAACATGCGCCCCTGTGCCTACTTCCATCTTCGAGCCATCCGTGAAGATAGCTTCTATGCTCCAATTCGAAGGTCTCTTCTAGGGATTTTAATAACATAAGTAGCCTCCAAGTCAATTATGGTACCTACATAATCCATTTGGATGGCCGAGGATAATGTTTGACCATTCAAATTCACTTTATTAGATATGCTAGCATGCCCCGCTGTGAAGCTTTCTATTTCTTCAGTCTAAATAAGCCCCGCACAGCCATACCTCTCACGAATTCACGGCACCCGTAATGCCAATTGAAGCATATCTATGAACTTTAGATAGAAGGTTCCTATACGTCCTTTTTCTCAACGCCTGAACATCCATAAGTGACTATAGGTTTCACAACCGATATGAATATCCAATATACAATTACCGGTTTTAGACCCCACTTCTTCACTATAGAGTTCCTGCATGCGTAGTAGGCATTAAGAATCTTCCTGGTCCTTTCCTTAATGTTTTTCTCCAAAACAATTTGCTGTCCAAGTAAATGCCCAGGTACTTGGCCTCCCTCGACAAACTGAGTTCCGTCCCATTTAGAACTGGTTACTAAATGTCTCAACCTTATATCTCCTGGTAAACAGAACTAGTTCAGTCTTTTCAGGGTAGACTCCTAATCCATTGCTATTACTAATCCATTGCCCATAGGAAAAGTTCTCGCAGCCCAGATTGCATGACCTCGCTGATCGTGGGTAGAAATTTACCCGAGACCAACAATACCACATTGTCAGCGTAGGCTACCATCTTCCTTCCCATGGCATCGAACTGTCTCATTATGACGTTCATTGCCAAAAGCTATAATAATGGAGAAAGAACTCCAAAGCTTCTTTATGCAAGTGTCTCCCATGCTTGAGTTGATAACCCTGCGAGTGATTCCTTAATTGCCTCTACCCTAATGTTATTAAAGGCCCTTTCTATATCGAGGAACGCTGCCAAGGTGTATTCCTTATACCGCAGACCCCGTTCAATAAAACTCACCACATCATGCAGAGCACTCTCAACAGACTTACCCTTAAGATAGGCGTGTTGAGCGTCACTGATGCCATGAGTTCCCATACTACTCCTCAGATACAGATCGATTAGTCTTTCTATTGTCTTGAGTAGAAAAGACGATAGGCTGATCCGTTTATAGTCCTTGGGCTTTGAGTGAGTCGTCCTACCCGCTTTGGGTATGAAAATGACAATTACCTCTCATCCCCTGGGAATATATCTCACTTTAAGACATTCCCTAAATACCTTCACGAGTAGTGAGATGACTCTATCATTCTGTAACATGGCCGAAAAAATGCCATCTGGGCCCGGTGACTTATATGGCCCAAATGAGTTTACCGCTCATCTTACCTTGTCTCCAGTGATCATCTCCTCTATCGCATCGATATCACCCTCCTCTGGTCCGTACTGTAGGCTATCACTGACACTATCTGTCCTCCCATCAGATTCTACATCCTTACAGTCAGGGAAGTGAGTCTCCATCAGTAAGCTGTGGGACTCCGATCTAGACTCCGTCTACGAGTTGTCCGCCCGTTGTATATATCCAGGTGCCACCGGGTCCTTGGATAATACCCGTATAAATCTAGACAGCTCGTTAACCGAGGACTTCCAATCTACCCTTCTGGAGTTCCTGTAGGGCCTTCCCCTCGATTTCACAAAGTCAAGACTGAAGAATATCATGCTATGATCCGAAAAGAAATAATCTATAGCTACTCTCGAGTCCTTGACAAATTCAACCCCTTGGTTCACTAGTGCCACATCTATAACCGTTTCCCTATCTTTCATTCTGAATGTGGAATCATTGTCCCTATTGCAAATATAAAGATTATAAATAGTTACAAATTCAAATGCTAACTCACCCCTATTGTTGATGTCACTTCTTTGTAGTGGTGAGTATTCGCATCACATCCAAGAACCATGTACACTCCTCTTCCCCTGCAGTGCTCCGCCAAATACTGCAGAGCGATGCCCGATAGATCGACCGCCTCATGTGGCATGTACACGGATGCCAATATAAGTCTTCTGCCTCCAGTGGCTTCCCATTGGCTGTAAAGTCCCTGTTGCTAAAAGAATATTCGTATATTCTCCAATATGGACGAGATTATACCCCGTAGTCCTTAAACCACATACCTTGGTGTTGTTAATCCAGGGTTCCTGAATAAGGGCCATGTCCACTTTGGAGTCAATGAGGAGCTTTGTCAATTCTGTTGAGGCTGCTTCGCAGTGATGCAAATTAATTTGCACCACTGGCAGTGTCTTTGGGTTGGCCCGATCTAGCATATCTAAATCTAATAACCCCAAAGCCAAAATTGACAACTTCCCCTAGCTTCTTTAGAGACCTCTGATTGACAACGATTCTGGAGTCTCTGCCTTGGTTCTCCTTACAGGTCATGGAGTTCAAAATCTTCCACTGACCTGTAACAAGACCTTCATTCTGATTTTTCAATACTGTCAAAATGGTTTCAACCTCTGGAATTGGTGGAGGAAACAATGCCGTCACTATTGTACGCAGAGGCAACACAGACGCCAGTATCACCTCAAGTATCGCCCCCGGATGGAGAGAATTGCACTTGACAACTGCGTTTTTAAGAAATTCAAAAGATTTCCCATTGCCGCAGTTAATAGTTTTAACTAACTTCTTCCAGTCCGCGCCTTTAAAGGATACCTCGTCCGGCCCTCCTTTTACGAGGGCGATCTCCTCAATGAACTTGTATTCAACCTGTCGCCATTGCTCAACGCTGATCCTCCCATCTGGATCAACTTTGTCAAAGACTGCAGCTTGAACACAGTTCTGCAGCACTGATTCCTTCGCCTTTTTCGTTGTTGAGGGCTGTTCGCCTCCTGACCCAGCTGTTTCAATAACCTCCCTCTGGGGGCCCTTAGCGGAGCTGGAAGGTATGCGAGCAGCCCTCTTAGCCATAGATGTTTGTTGGTCATCCCCAGATCTGGCCCTTTTAGTGGCCCCCTTTTGGAGACCCTTAGAAGAGCAATGCCGATATGACCAACAGCGCTCGAAGAAGAAAGTCGCATGCCAGAGATTTTAGCCACCCCACTAGTGGTGCCCTTATGGTTTCCACTGGTTGAACTGGTCGGTTTCTGACCTACTGCCCTCTTCCTTGTTGATGGCTGATTACATCCAGGCCTACCATCCCTGACAATCTTTTGCGAGTTGCCAGTTTTTCTGACCGGTGCATGAACAGCCAGACCATCGGTAGTCTTTGGCTTGCCAGTCCTTACTTGCTGGTCCAACGCTACGGTTTCTCTCTTGACTCTGAAGACGAGTTGAGATCACAGTGATCTCGTGCTCATCTTCAGATCCAAGAAAAAGATCCCCGAGCTTCTGCGTGGCACTGATCCCAGCAAAGGAATCCCTCGAGGTGCCCAGAAACTCATCTGTCTCTAATAGTAAGCCCAACAACTGACTTTCCTGTGCTAGAATGTCACGTTGGAGCCCTATCAACACTAAATCGTCGTCCGTGTCTGTCTTGTCGCCTTGCGATTGTTCGTCATCTGTCCGAATTGAATTTAAATTTGAAGTATCTATTATGTCCCACGAGTATGTCAGTAAAAGGAGGACCATCTCGCGCAGTGACGGCGTGCGCGGACTAGGCTAAAGTTTACAACCAACCCGTGCAATAGGCGTTGGAGGGGAACTGTCAGCTATTAGTTGACCTTAAAGTGCACTGCATTTATTTGATCCGCGAGAGACTCTAAGGAACTCTAGGACCAAAGATAATACCTTTGATCTGAATACTCAAGTTAGGGGCCTTTAAGCACCATGTACCGGAATGTGCAGGTCATGTGCAGTCCCCCCTATCCGCAACCTGGGGACACGTCCTATAGGAGTAAATGCAGCAAAAGACTCCACACGGATGGATTCTTTCTTAATAGACCAGCACCTTGGTTGTCGTTGAAAACAAATGTTGAATAGCCAGTCAATTGTTCCCTGTTAGCGATGTTTTGAGTAACTTTTAGATAACTTAAAACTTGATTCGCCGCAATCCAGTGTTCTTTTCAGTAATTTGTATTACACCCATTTAATATGCTTACTACATGTTGAGACTGCTAAGTGCATACATAAGTGATCCAACTAGGTTTTTGATATGGTATCTTTTCTACCACATATTTTTCTTCTTTATTTGGACACATCAGCAGTGTTTACGTACTTTCCAGCAACTTTTTTTGGAGAGTAAAGGACAAATTATTCTCAAATTGCATCTGACATCTCTTCAAGATAAAAACATCGTGTTAAATTTTGCTAGAAGTAATTAATTGAAATTTAAAATTAAAAAGTGTAAAAAACTACTTAAATTTGCTTTAACTTTCTTTTATTTGGCAATGCTTGCTCAAAAAAGAAGAAAGCATTAGGCTATAGCCTTAATTTCAAGGTGCCAAAAACTTTAGACGGTCCCAGCACTAGTGCCAACAGGTTTCAGCTTCTATCTGAAGACGAAGAAGAAGCAGTTGCTTTCAAAGAAAAGATTCCACTAATAACTATGGACTCTACTCACAGTTTTTAAACTGTGATCGGATTACTTGGTGATAAATATACTTATAAACGAATGTCTATTGGTACGAAAATTGTATCAAACTCTGTATAATGAAGCTTTCAGTGTTCTCAGAGATAAAAAATTTGAGTGTTATACGCGTGAGTTAAGGATGCAAAAACTTTTAAATTGGTTTTATTTGGCCTACCAAAACTGGACACAGAGACAATTGGCGAAGAATTTATTAGCTCGCATTAAGGAACTAGCAACAAAGAGATCCAATGTAGATGACGCACTCTATCTTATCGAGTTTGACTATTTTATTTTCGGTGATCTCAATGCCCAACATACACATTGGGCTGTAGAGCTCTGGAAAAGAGCTCTACAGCCATTGTCTTCAATCCAGCTATTACATTTATTACTCAAATGGATATACTCTCTTTGAACAAAATATCAACCCTGTTGAACAGTCTACAGTAGACTTTCGTTTATCTAACTCGTGTTTCTATTTTTCAAACCTTGAGGCACATCCAAATGTGTTAATTGTTTTAAAATTAGGTGTCAGAACATTAACCAACCTGTTACTAATTCAGGTAATATAGATTTTTATTTTAATAAATTAATATCTCTGATACCAATAAAATGTTAATTATTCAGAAAAATAAATACAAATGTAAATTTCAAAGATGTAGGGATTTTAATTATAAAAATCAATTGAGAAGTATTTTGAAGCTATTAAGTAAACTAATTGATTTCCACCTTAATAAGGACCGAAATGAATCCTGTACACGTGTTCGAAAAGTTATCGAAACGAAAATAACTTTAAAATTCTTGTACTCATCCAGTCTTAAGCAGAATGGTAAAAAAATTATATTTGGAGAAAATAGAATGTTAAAATCAGTTAGTTAAAGTAATTGAAATTATTTGTAATAATTTTTGTTATTTTCTTTTTGTGAAAAGTAATTGAAATTTATTTAAGTTTAAAGTAATTTAAATTTTTGAAATCGCTTGCTATAATAAAAACTTTTATATTATAATGTGGAAATGAAATTTTAAAAGGGTTTATCATTTAATATGAGAGGCTAAGTGTAAATAATGCGGTGAGTAATCGGGGAGAAGTGAATTCGTAAGGGGAGATCGAATTCGGGGACATTAAAAAAATCTATTTAATGTCAAGGTGATTGGGGAAACATTTGGGCCAACATCTGCCAAAAATAAATATTCCGTTCATGTGTTACAGGGAGTTTGTTTTCCACTAAACTGCTTCGGGCCTCAGCATATTCTTTTTTCTGTTCTCTTAAGCTGATATGATTATTTTTGTAGGTGCATAAGTTCCCCAGGCCTGTTGGCAAAACTATCCCCATCCGGCAAGCTTTAGCCCGGCACACGACAGCATATCAGCGCCGCCAACAGTCTGGCCACACCACCAGTGGTTGTGTAGAAACAACCAGTTGTTTTTTCTTTTTTTTTTATTGTCCAGTCCACTCGCTACAGTGGCAAAAAGAAAAAATTATAAAATTGATTTTTATTACTTTCTAGGAGACCGTTTTTAGGTTTTGAATTGAAATTAATTGTCGGTATACAATTTTGAATTATCTACCGTGTAAATATATCCGCAATTCGTACAAAAATTATTTGGCATATTTTTGAAACTGATATTTGTCTCCTATTTTTGCACAACTGTAACAAGAAAATTTAAATTTCTCAACTTTGTTATGTTGATTTTCATTTGACTTATTGACTTATGGTGTCATATCATTACCATTTTTCATTTTTAGTTAAATTAAATTTTTTTATAACATTGCCTTTCCAGTAGAACTTTTTGATTGGTAAATGCTATGCAATTTTTTCCACACATCTTTGGATGTCTTACAATTATTCATTTGCTTCAATTCGTTTGCGTAAATTAATAGAATTATATCTTCAGATTCCCACAAGCTTACACTTTCTAGAGAATTTTGAGGTTTTATAGCAGTTCCGTTTACGTTTTTCCTTCCATTATTTTTGATGAGTAATGCCTCCACTTGAATTTTCAATGTGTCAAAATTACCTTTATAACAACGATTCTATGAATTTTTTTGTAAGAAATCAAAAACTGTTTAAACAAATAACAGAATTCATAAATATTAAGGCGACTGACTCAGTGTTTTTGTTACCCCTCGGAAAATAAACCTTGGTATGTTTTATCTTTCCCAAAATACTGCGCTTATACTGATGGCCGTTCGTGAGCCTTTTTTGAAATTTGTTGTAATTTCTCCCAAACAAACGCATACAAAATTCGGTATAATTTAAAAGGTATTTTATAAGCCATATCCATTGGTATATAAAACATATCCAAGGGTGAACTCAATACTCATATATTCATGCAGCGTTTTTCAGGCTGAGATTCTCGGCATCCTGAAAGCCGCAAAAATAATCAGGCAGAACGTTGCGTGGGGTACCGAAGTTACTCTCTATGTGGACATTTGGTGAAATCCAGGCTAGTTGCTGCCTGTAAGAAGACACTGAGAGAGCTGATGGAGGACTACATGGTGAGACTCTGCTGGGTGCCTGGCCACTGCAATATTTCAGGCAATGAACTGGCTGATGAACTGGCAAGGCAAGGCGCAGCAAAGGATGTCTCGGAGAGGGAAACCTATGTGAAACCACCACTAAGTTTCTTCTATGGGAAGATCAATGATTGGATCTTGGTCAGAATCAATTCGGCTTGGGAGAGTAGAGAGGACTGTAGGGTGTCGAGGGCGATATGGCCAGCACTGGACAATACAGGCACTAGTACTCTTCTGGGCTTGAATAGGAAGAGCTTAAGAATCATGATAGGGGCCATAACGGGTCACTGTTTGATAGGGAAGATGAGGTCTAGATGGGACGCTAGCAATTCCGATTTTTGTGGAATGTGTGGGGACGTCGACGAGACCGAGTCTATTGAGCACATTGTGTGCCATTGTCCACGATTGCAGCATGGTAGGATGAAATGGCTGGGTAGCCAATTCCTCGGCGGGCTAAGTAACGTTCGGGACGCAGATCTTGTAGGCGTCATAGGCTTCGTCACGGGAATCGACTGTTTTAGGGAGAATTAGAGGTATAATCCTAGGGGGAATGGTAACACTGCTAATCCTCCTATATGATTTCACTTCTATTCTTTTCTTTTTCTTTTCTCTTCTATTCCTACTCTCCTATTTTCTCCTATTTTCTGTATTGTATTCTATATTTCACAGCTCTTTCAACGAAGGGACTCACAATGGACCGAGATCGGTCTCTAGGTGGAGATGTGGTACTTTCTAGTATCATATCAACCTTCTCTATCTATCTAACGATGGTTAAATTTTATAAAATTTTGTAAAATCTCATAAAGTAGATTATGATTTGTATGGGAAATCTAATAAAATTATGTTTTTAATCTAAATATCATTTAAATTAGATTTTGTGCAAATGTAAATGGGGTATTAAGAAAAATTAAAATAAATAATAAAGATATTGAAGTAATAATATAAATACAATAGGAAAACTAACGAATTGAAGCAGCAACATGAAAACAATATCATTTTGGATACAAGTTTATAATTTCAAAAATTCGGTAGATGAAACCCGATTCTAACAATTGTCTAAATTTGTAATACCTAAACTAATATCTTCATTGTCTAAATTAATGCCTTCATTATTCAGCATATATGGAAATACGTAGATAAAATTATTTTATAATCACTTTTTTCGTTTTTAGTCGAGGTATGTTGTCAAAATTTAATAGTATTTTTTTTTTAAATTTTATTGTATTTGGTGTTATTTTTGCTCCAAATAATTAATTGAGCTTTCCATGAAGAATTGCGCTTTTTCTTAAAAAAAAAAATGGACGTCAAAAAAAAAGCAAAACGTCATTTTGTTGTTTTTTACGTTTATTTATTTCTTTAAGAAGAAGCGCGATTCTTCATTCCAATCTCAATTAATTAATTATTTTGAGAAAAAATAATACAAAATACAATGAAATTAAAGAAAGAAAATTTTTATATTAAATTTTGACAAATACCTATAAAATAATAATAAAATTTTATCTACGTGTTCCCATATATGCTGATATAAAAAAAATTCACTGACCCTACCGACGTTTTGTTACTTGTTATGATAGAAAAATCTGTGGTGTAGACGTAACAGCCCGTCTATACGTAATATAATATGCAAGATTTTTGTGTCAGAAAGTGTCAAATTCGCTCTCTGAGAGAATTATTTGACGTATAGATTAAAATATTAGTATTATAAGATGTATCATGAGACTGTTGTGATGAGATTTCTCTACACAACCATCTTATAAGATGAACTGTCAAAAAAATGCACATATACGAAAGTTTGTGTGTGTGCATGAGTATTTTGGAAATTACTGAAAAACAATGTTTTTTTGTACAATTGGTTCTTTTTAGTGTTTGTTTAACATGTTAAAAAACATTTTTATAAAAATTGTGCTAAAAAAGCGCGAATTACTTAAATAAAAAGGACATGTTTACTCTGTCACTGATTGAAACATAATGATATCTTATAGCATTTATTAGAATACGTTATGTTGCATATTATGTTACATATTATATTATATCTCACATATTATATAAGCGTTAATCTCTGTTGTAGACCTGGAGTAACAATCGGTTAGTAAAATTTTATTTATATGCGTTGGTGTAGAAACCACATTCATCATTTCATATGCACACATAGTTGAAAAAAATGTATTTAGAAATTATGAATATTTTTTTTACATTTATATTCGCGTATTTGAACAAATATTAAACATTGTAATATATATTGTATTTATAATGATTTAATTATTATATTTTTATTGCTAAATATCTACAAAAATATAAATTATTTTAAAATCTATTACATTTTTAATACCAAAAATTGTAACTGTTTTCGTTTAGTTTAAAATTCAACAAACAAAAATAAAATGTCAAAAATATTTGTTTTGGTTTGTGAAATTTAAATACCTTTCGGAAATTAAAATGTGATAAGTGTTTAAAAAAAAAATAATTAAATATTATGAAAAAATTTGCTATGACTTTATTTGCAAGGATAATTTTGGTAATTTTTTGTTTTGTTTACGTCTTTCATGAGTGCACATGTATGTGAAGAGCGGGTACTTGTAATTGCCACGGAAAAATATTTTTTCTAACCAAAATTTTGGAAAAAATTAAAAAATTAAGAATAAAATAACCAAATTTAAAAATTCAAAGTTATTATGTAAAAATTTATTTAATCTATTTTATATAATAATTTATATAATAATGTATGTATTCAGGTTTTAATACTTTGCATATTAATCACAAACTTTAGTTACATAGTGTCTACATTAGACTTAACATGAATTTGTGGAAGGTGGCAACAGTTTCACAAAAACAACAATATGGCGTATTCATTATTGTTTTTTATACATGCAGTTTGACAACTGTCAACAACAACTAAGATAATAGTCAGCTGTTCAACTAAGGTTATCTTGTATATATTCGCACTGATTTTGACGTTTGTTTTGATAAAAATTTGCCTAATGTAGACACTAGGTTAGTTTTTAGAAGAAAAATGTATTTAACTGTTTAGAACAATGTTTATCAAAATGTAATTTCTGATAAAATTTTGTAAGGGGTTGGGATATAAAGTTTGATAATAAAAATTTATTTATTCTCATATGCTTATGATATGATGTCGAAAGCAAACAAGATTGTAATAAATTAAAAATTGCAAAACTGCTGGGTCGAGCAGTAATAGATAAAAGTTTGACTTCTACAATTATGTGTTTACAGAAAAAGAATGCAAGCAAGAATTATTTTTATAGGGACTTAGCCAATCTTATTTGGTAATTTGAATTCCATTTTTTAGAAGCGTTAAAATCTATTAATTGGAAGATCTGGCGAAAAGATTTAATATCTATTGTTCGTGTACCAAAGCACTTACATGTATTAAATTTTATTAAGTTAATTTCAAAATTATGTAAAAAATGTGGTCCTATTGAAAATACATCGGAACTGATAGAACACTTTTAATGCAGATTTTTTTAAAACAATTTAGGGTCCGTTTTAAATTTTTATTATTGGTTAATTGTTTTCTTGCACAGTTTTAATAACTAAACAAGGTACATTTTTTTTATTCACCTAGTCCCAAAATAAATGTTCTCTTGGAGTAATATTTTGAAGCTCAAATATCTTAAATACATATATGCGTATTGCTACAGAATTCTGCACAAATAAAACATTTTTAATTATAGAACATTCTATAAAAAAAAATTGGGAACAAATCAAGATTACCAGCACACTTGATTTTTAAATAATTTTGATAATTAATCAGTAGCATCTTTATTCGTGATTAAAGTAATGTAAAAAGTTTTGCCCGCTCGCTCTTAGTTTTCGAGTTATAGGTACTTTAAGTTATGATGTATGAATGCAATTTTCTCCTTCCTCCTTTAATGAAAATAAACAAGATAAATATATCGATAACGGTACTCCTCTATACATCAAAATTTTTTACATTACTGTAATCACGAATAAAAATGCTACTGAATCGTTATCAAAATTATTGGGATTTTTTTTTTTTTGGCACAACTTTTATAAAAATGTTTTTTAAAATGTAGAACAATCATTAAAAGGAAGCAATTTTACAAAATATATTGCTTTTTTAGTAATTTCCAAAACACACATCTACACACACAAACAAACTTTCGTATATGTGTACTTTTTTGACAGTTCACCTTATAAGATAGTTGTGTAGAAAAATCTCATCACGTCTCATAATATTTTTTATAATACTATTATTTGAATCTTTGAGTGATTTGAATTTGAATGATAAATTTTTCTCTCAGAGAGTTTCAAATTGGCTCTCTGAGAGAAAAATCATACATATGCTGTTACGTACTTTATAAGTTTGTACAAAAAATAAAAAAAAATGTGTTATAAACCTTTTAAGAAATACTTATATTTTATGTTCCAGCAAACGATTTTGCGATTCCCTTACAGCTAAGTGGACATTGACCCCAATTTGGGAAACGATGCGCTATAAGACGATGGGAAAACAAGGAAATAAAAAGTTCTTGTGTTTACTTTTCCGCTGACTAACAGCCGATTTTGAGCCGCCGGCGACATTTTTACAAAAGCCGCCACTGTCGTTAAAATTCTTCGGCGCAGGTCTCTGCAACCGTGTGGTTGTTCTCTTTTGCTTTGCGGGTGCATCTCTGTAAGGTCGTAGAATTTGTTGAAGGAAAACTTTCGACAAATTAAGAAATTTTAATAGGATTTGCTTTAAATTGGTAAGTTGAAATAAAATCGAATTAATTGATAAGGAAGAAATAAAACAAAAGCAAGTGTAAATAACAAAAAGTCTTAAAAAAATAGGCAAGAAAAGATGTTTGCCTATAATAATTTGCAAATTACGCACGTGTTTTTGCTAAATTTTGAAGGACATAAATTGTCTGTATTGAAAATTTTTAGTTTTTTTGTAACTAAACTTTTAACATAATTTGTTAAGGAGAAGGATTTTAAAGATAAATAAATAAGTTTAACTTTCCATAAAGGATTTAAAAAATGGTACTAAATTATTTTGCAATGGAATTTGTTCGTACATAGAATGTATATTATACATGTGTATGTATAGACGCAAATCTTTAAACTACCATGCTTTGGTTGGTAGACGGACTACATACATGATGATACATCATACTTGAATATGCTGCCTATTGTACAATATATATTTTTTGTGTTAAAACTACGCAGTTTTAATGTGATTGTTATTCTTGTGTGTGTTTTTATTTATTTTTTCTTTTTATTATATTTTCCCTTTTTGCATTAACATTCCGTCACATTTGTTGCTAAGAATATACAATATGAATTAATTAATTAATTTGTTTTTTAATAGTGACTCAATCAGAAATATGGATGCCCCTCATGATACTGAAGATACTGCGGAGTCCATGAACGAGGAAGAAGAGAGAGGATTTTCATCTAACCAGATGGTGTAAGTTAAAAAGAAAAAAATTAAACATACTAACGTTTTCTATGAAACTAACTACCATAGAAAACAATTAGAAGTCTAACTCCTTTAGTTCGCTCTGTAAAAAAAAAAATACTCTATACACGTATAAATTAGTTCTGAAGGAAAATCTAGTAACAAATATATAATTTTTTTTTTGTCAGCTGAGTTTGGTTTTTTTTTTGAGCAAGGTGGACTTTTAGTTGTTTTCTGTGCTAACACACGCTTATATTTTCTGCATTATTGTACATATGTATCTCCAAACACAAAGCTATAGACAAATTGTTTTCGTTTACCGGCATTTAAAAACCGGTTCTTTTAATATATATATAAATACACATGTATGGATATATGTACTTTATACCGTATTTTTTGTCTGATAAAAACACAATCCAGACTAAATGTTTACAGAACAGCATCAAACTAATCATAAATATTAAAAAAATGTATTCTGTTTAAACAACGTCAATAAATTTGTCATCATTACAATAATGTACTAAATAATACATATATATAAGTACGTCATACTTCCAAATATGATCGATCACACAGTTTTGCTGCTAGTAACGCCCATTTCAGGAATGCCGGGCAACGCCGTGGCATCTATTAAGGTTTTTAGTGTAAAATTGCAACTATAACTAAAACTTTTATCTATAATTTCTCTAATCGTATGATGATTGCAATCTAGATTTTTTACATCAATATTTGCAGATGTTTATGGTGAATTAAGAAAAAAGTGGATTCGAATCAGGATATTAAATTTATAGCTATCTTTACGTCAAATTTCATTTTAATAGGAAATAACTTCTGTCTATAAATTCTCTAATCAAATGGCTCATTTCACTCTAGAATTTGTGCATATATAATTTAGCTTTTTAACAAAATATGTTTGAATTTTGAAATTCATATTCAGAATATTGGATCAGAAAATTTATATTTTAAAGGAATTGTTACCTATAATAAATATAGTTGTTTACCTCGAAGTTAAGAGTCACTTTAAATTAATTAAGAGATTAAATTGTGCACCCTAGGCCTGCCTATATGAATGCTATATTACGTCGCCAATTTCTTCAAGAAATGGTCAAGAGTTTGCCAGCTCCATTGCAAAATCGCATCACCGTTTTGAAAAATCTTCAATTGGAACATTTAAAGCTTGAAGCTGAATTTTTCGATGAAGTTTATAAATTGGAAAAGAAATATCAGGAAAAGTATCAACCTCTGTTTGAGAAGAGAAAAACTATTGTTACTGGAGAGATAGAACCCGAAAAGGAAGAGCCCAAATGGAAGCCAGAGCCAGCCGATGAAAGCAATGAAGACTTACCCGATTTTAGTAAACTGTTGACAAAGGTCAAAGAGATTCCAGAGGATACAAAGGGCATACCTAATTTTTGGTTGACCATCTTTCGCAACACGGAAATATTGTCTGAAATGGTGCAAGAGCATGATGAACCTGTTTTACAGAAACTCACTGATATTACTATTAAATACGATGATGAGGTGTGTTGTTTCACTTTCCTTATCTTCTGTTGTCAGTATGAAAAACATTTCAATTTTATTATCTTTTAGCATTCGTATACTTTGGAATTCCATTTTGATAAAAACGATTACTTTACCAACAAAGTGCTTACTAAGCAGTACTTCTTGAAATCAGCCGTAGATGAAGATAATCCCTTCGGTTTTGAGGGACCCGAGATTTACAAATGCAAGGGTTGCAACATCAACTGGGAAAAGAAAATGAATTTGACAGTGAAGACCATTAGGAAAAAGCAAAAACATAAGGAGCGTGGTGCTGTCAGAACCATTGTTAAGCAGGTGCCCAATGATTCTTTCTTTAACTTCTTCAATCCCCCTGAAGTACCAGAGGATAAGGAAGAAATCGATGAGGATTCTCAAGGCGTAAGTTTATAAAATAATAATAAAAAAATCGTCAGGTCTATTCAGTATTATTTTTTTCTAATTGCTTAGATTTTGGCTACTGATTTTGAAATCGGTCATTTCTTGCGTGCAAGAATCATTCCTAAAGCCGTTTTGTATTATACTGGTGATGTTATTGATGATGAAGACGAAGATGATGATTCCTTCGATGGAGAAGAGGAGGAGGAAGAGTATGAGTCTGGTGATGAAAGAGAACACAGAAGCAACAAGAAGAAACCAACACCCAATGAATGTCCAAACCAATAAATAAATACATAAATAAAAATCCCACAAACAATCACAAAAAGAAATATAATTTCTATTTAAAAATGCAATTTTTAAAACAAGAACAAACTGATAATTGTGTCCCTATAAAAAAACATCATTTCCTTCTTTTTTTAATTGTGAATTAACTATTTGAAAAAAATATGAAAAATAAAATCGTCTTTATTTAAAAAAAAAAAAAAAACAATTTGTTTTTATTTCAAATTCATTTTCGGTAACATTTGATTGTTAAGTTTACTAATCTGTATGTAAAATAATTTATTTGCCATCTATCAAAATAGTTCTGAGGTCCAAAGATGATGCTAAAACTATTAAAATTTTTAAAATAGTAACAACTGTAAAATATAGAAATAAAAGAATTATTTTAAAATTTGCAGAGTTAGTAAAATAAAACACTCAACATTTTCCTACCTGAATTCATAACGTTCAAAGAAACCATTTTTTCTTTTATTTTAATTTGTTTAGTTTGCTTGAATATAATGCCTTTATTAACTAATGTGGGATAAATCGTGTTTTTATAGTACTATGTAAACTACGGAAATAATAGCTATCACGAAATCGTGTTTTTTTGCGAAATAAAATTCTTTAAAAATTTTAATTGATTTTCTTTTATCGACAACGAGAAAAGCTTAGAAATTAAAGCAATATTTTGAGGTTGGTGATAAATCGAACCGTTAATATTAAGGGGTATTTCAGTTACAATAGTACTTCTGTCAAATAATTATACGTGCAATATTTGTTTTCTTATTATTATATTTTCCAGAAGTGATAATATTTTATTTCGTCTACAATTTTTTTTTAATTTTTATCTATCGTTCCTATTTGCTGTTTTAGGTTCCTATTGCCATTTTATTTGTAATATTGTTATAATATCATATCATTGGCTAAATTTTCATAGAAAATAATTATATGTGCAAATTGATTTTTTTACTTAACGGACGTTTGTAAAGTCCGCACGCTGCCTGAACTGTTTAACCAATTAATGTTAAAATTACAATTAAAAGAGATTTTTTTTTTGATAGTTAAATTTATGGTCAAAACATGCCAGGTACTGAACTTTAGGAATAATTGCTAAAAAAAATTAAATTGTGATTTAATATTTATATGAAACTATGCAAAATAGATGCGTATCATAATACTGACTGGAAATTTTCAAAAAAAATTTGGAAAATAGCTATTTTTCTCATAATCAACTGTGAATGATGATATATTCAGAACCAATTAATGTTAAAATTACAATTAAAAGAGATTTTTTTTTTTTTTTTTGATAGTTAAATTTATGGTCAAAACATGCCAGGTACTGATCTTTAGGAATAATTGCTAAAAAAAATTAAATTGTGATTTAATATTTATATGAAACTATGCAAAATAAATGCGTATCATAATACTGACTGGAAATTTTCAAAAAAAATTTGGAAAATAGCTATTTTTCTCATAATCAACTGTGAATGATGATATATTTAGAATTTTTCGACAACGAGAATTACAGAATTATTGCGGAATTATATATGTACTTGTCGTGCACATATAATTATTTTTATGAAAATTTTAAAAATCACTTCATTTCTCCCTAACTTTATAAATATGCATATATAATAAACATTTTTTTCGTAAATTATATATTTTTTGATAAGAACTTTGCGTTTCTTTTTTTAAATCAGAGGTTTTTATATTAGAGGCTTTCCAGAAATGTTAAAATCCTATTGAAGCTTTCAGCAAATTTCAAAAAGACCGAATATTTAAAAAATATATCATTTGTGCGCTGACGAAAAGTCCTATGAGTAATTTAGGGAATTTTTTTATTGGACCATCGGAAAGATTTTTTGATCGTCAATTTTCAATTATAATACATTTTAAAATATCTAGATAAGTTCCGAAGTTATCAAAAGAATTAACACGTAATTTTGTATGGCTTTCATACATAAAACAAATTGTTTTTTCACTATACTGAAGCTTTCAAAAACACAGGACTTTTCGACGATATAATAATGTTCAAAAAATAATAATAAAAAATAATTTTTCAAAAGAGTACCAATTTTCAAAAAACTAAAAATTTTTCCAAAAAAAGACCAATAAAAGAACAATTTTCTAAATAATTTTTAAAACAACTACCACTTTTCAAAAGAAATATAAATGTCCAAAACTTATAAAATAGAATTACATTTTTGGCATAAATTTAGATTCTGATTCACTTGCGATTTTTTTAACGGTAAAAATATTGATGTAAAAAATTTTGAGTGCAATTGAATAGTTTGGAAGTTAAGACTCATATGAAAAAATTTGTTATTAAAAAAATTGGATAAAAAGGAAAAATTATTTCAGCGAAGCCATTTTTGAACATACCACAGATAATATTAAAAAATTTGGTTAAATTATGGTACAACTAAAACAGGTAGAATTTTTAGGAAGAGTTGTCATTTTCAAGACAAGTCAAAATATTGAAAATAATTGAAAACAAAAAATACAAATGAAAAAATCTAAAAACATTTTGTATACATTTGAAATTTAGAATATTTCTTGAAAGGCTTAACTAATTCTCGGAATATTTACAATTTATTACACACATTAGTTTATTAACATAAAATCAAGTTACATATATTAATTTGTTCACAATTTTTTATAATTTTAATTTGAAAATATTTTTTAATCCTTTTTGATGTTTGCTTTATTTTTTCACATTTTCTTTTGACTGATTTTTCAGGGAAAATAAATTTGAGAACATTCTAAATTTGAGACACATGCTGCAGAGGTACTGCAGATGAACCTCCCTATACGAGTGGGATTGACGATTGTAATTGGTGATTGTGTAGTAAAAACATTGATCAATCAAATTTTTATTTTTGTGAAAAAAATAGAAGAAAAAATTCAAACTTAAATTTTCATAAATGACAAAGAAAACTTCAAAAATTCGTTCAAAATATCTGTTTACGGTATGAGCTCATTTCGAAATCAAAACGATTTTGATTTTTCACACTGCATAATCTTATGCTGTAAGTATGTATTAGTAATAAAATATTTTCAATTTCTTAGTTTTTATTGTATTTTTGTTCCTTTGATTGATAAATGTGTAGCGAAATCTTCAATCACACACGTATGGAAGGCTTCATCAGTCTATGTCTATGGGCGGCTTAAAACATACTTATTGCATGAACTTATGCAGAATGTGTCTATGGGCTTAATAATTGTACCTTGTCATTTATTGTGCCATGGGTTAAAAGAACTTTTATAGAAAATTAATTGTGTTTTTATAAATGCTTCACGAGCTTTCAACTGAAACTTAAATCTTTGCAATAGGATAAATAGTATAGAAAATATTTTCTATCTTAAGTGAATTAGGGATCTCAATTCAATGAGTTCCCAATTTTTCAATACTAGATGATATAGGAATTATTTACTGTAATAACTTTAAATAAGATATCGAATCATTTCCTAATATTAAACAAAATTTATTATTGCAAAAAAAAAAAATTGTTTTTTTTCATAATTTTTAAAAAATATTGTACTTAATCTTAAAAATTAGATTACAGAGAACGAATTATATTACGATAATTTAATAATTTATTCTTATATTCGTTAACACCTTAATAATTCTCTTAAGTTTGCTGCTCTTTCTTGTGTTTAAACGACATTAAAGAATAAATTGTCTGATTCCTTTTTTATTTATTTATTCCCCTTTCTTCTGATCCAGTTGTTGATGAGTTCGTTCGTGAATTTGTGAACACCGCTCTATTGAAGCTGTCGATAAATACTTCATTTGACCTTGATACAAGATATCCGAGATAATTTTTTCAGCATAAATGGCTTGTTTGGCATCCATCGTACGCAGTTTATGAGCAACAATTTCTCCAAAACTGGTGTAGTGATCAGAGGTGTTCTTTTGAAAATTCTTACAGGCCAGCGATAAAAGATTTTCAATGTCCAATGTGATATCACTTTTCAAAGTTTTGATAGGTGTTGTGGTATCCGTTTCATTCGAGTGTTGAGATGAAAATGATGAAGAACGTTTGCGGGATTTATTATTAGATGACTGCTGTTGTTGTTTTATGTGGGGCTGGATTATGTTGCTTGTGGAGGTGGTTGTGGTGGCATTAGAAACAGTGGTAGGGTTGTTAGTAGTAGATGTATCTACAATGAATACTTGATCTTTACGAATGGGTGTTATAGCAATCTCCTCATATTCTTGGCCTAGAGGTGTACCCTTGTCAGAGATGACTGATATATTGACAGTCGTGGTTGATTCCTCACCCGTCATATCGTCTTCTGCTTCAGTCCCGTTGTTTTCCTTGTGTATCTCTTTGCAAATATCTGAAAACAGATTATTGGGTACTTGCAAAGCATCTTCCACACCATTGAGGGACGATTGCTTCTCAGTTTCTACCTCTAAAGAAGCACTTTCGGTCTCTGTGCTAAGTAAACGCCTTTCATTCTTACCATTACTGTTCCGGACACTAGTAATAGTCATTTCACTACTAGCATTATCTATTTTACTACTATTGTTGAGAATTCTCTTGTCTCGAGTCTCTTCGTCTTTAAGAAACATTAAAGATTCAAAATACTTGCGTTTGGGACAATACGGCTCCTCTTTTTCTCCTTTTGTCTTGAGTTCATTGTACTTCTTGAGCTGGTGGCGGAAAGCACAGCGCAAATTATTTATTTTTTGTTTTGTTCTCTCAACATTGTAGTGTTCGCCATGTTTTGCGGCTACATCTATAAGTTTCATGTAGGCCTCTTGGCGTTTGGTGCGATTTTTATAATTCGCCGAATCAGCCTTCCAAAGGCATGGATTATTTTTATATTCTTGTATAAAATCATCGATAAAATCCATAATTCCTGCTTATAAGTTTTTCTTATGGCGAATTTGTTTTCTTTTTAGTTGATTCCACAAATTGTCATTTTATTATTGATTTGTTAAATACTCAAACTAGTGATGGGACATCAGAGACCTGCGCCGAGTTAAAAATGACGGCGGCATAAAATTAGTTGTAAGCCGACTTAAACAAAAAATAAATTAAAATATTGAAGGCTGAAATTTTAAATTCCAAGAATTTAATGAATAAGTTTTTTTAATTGGATTAAAAACTGTAAAACGTATTTAATCTTATCTCTAATCACTTACATAAGCTTTTTATACATTTCTAATTTAACCGCCTGAAAGTATGCTATACTAAAAATAAAATAATAGCTTTAAAAAAAGGCATAGATAAAAAGAAGATATAACAAATAACACGTAACATAATGTGTAAGATTTTTCTGTCAGAGTGTCACTCTCTGAGTGAATTATCTCACGTGTAGATCAAATATTAGTATAAAAGCTAAAAAGCGCGAATTTCTTAAATAAAAAGGACATGTTTAATCTGTGACCGATTGAAAATAATGAATCTTATAGGATTTATTAGAATACGTGTACCCCTTATTTAAGATTTAATATAATATAAACAAAATGTTTACTCTCTTCAACCGGCATTATCTCACATTTTACATCAACGTTAATCTCAGTTGTAAGAGCCGAAATTATATTTTTATGGTACATCTCCAGTAGCTTTTATAAAAAATGGGAATAGTTATCAAATCGTATAATTTTTTTTTTAATTATTATTGACTTTATTGAAACCTTTATAAAATAATTAATTACATTATGAGAATTTACTTAAAAGTATTACAATAATTAATATCTAAATAATTAAATAACAGCCCGTCCAGACGTAACATAATATGTAAGAGTTTTGTTGCAGAGTGTCAAATTCACTCTCTGAGAGAATTATTTCACGTGTAGATTCAGTATTACAAGATGTATTATGAGACTGTTGTGATGAGATTTCTCTACACAACCATCTTATAAGATGAACTGTCAAAAAAATACACTTATACGAAAGTTTGTTTGTGTGTATTTTGGAAATTACTAAAAAAACAATGTATTTTGTAAAATTGTTTCCTTTTAGGGTTTGTTTTAGATGTTAAAAAACATTTTTATAAAAATTTTGCTAGAAAAGAGCGAAATGCTTATCCTTATTTAATATTTAACATAATATAAACAAAATGGTTACTCTCCTCTGCCGACGTTATCTCACATATTATGTCAGCCAAAAAAACCTTTTACATATATTATATGAAATTTTAAAAACAACCATTAATTATTACCTTTTAAGTAAAAAAGAGTCTTAGTGATTGTTTAGCAAATTTCTGATTATTTCATATGTAGACGTTCTGAATTTTTCATTAAATGACAGAGTCAGTTCCCTTTCAAATGAATTAAACATTTTATGCTTAAAGTTTCTATGCAGTAGATTAGTAGAATATCTGAGGTGTATATTGTGAATTATTTTCAGATTTTTATTTTGTATTATCTTTAACTTTTTTGTGTAAGTTTTAGCAGCTTTATCAAACCAGACTTGGCAACCGTAGGTCATAATTGATCGAATACACATTTTTAAATTACCAAATACGTCTGCTATTGAATTAGCCTTTTCATTGCCAGTTTTTAAAACTTCACCGTTTACACGAAGATCAGTAAAAGGCATTTTGTTTTTTTAAGGGCTTTTTTTTATTTTCCAAAATTTTTTTGTAGCCCGAGGGCAAATTTGAGATACATTTTGACCAGGATTCATTTCGGTCTTTATTAAGGTGGAACTCAATAAGTTTAATAGTTTCAGAATACTTTTCAATTGATTTTTATAATTAAAATTCCTACACCTTTGAAATTTACGTTTGTATTTATTTCTCTGACTAATTAACATTTTACTAATATCAGAGATTTCTCGTTGCCAAGAATTTTTATGAACGGAAGGTATTTTATTAAACGCTTCTTTAACTACAGATATTAATTTATTAAAACAAAAATCTAGATTACCTGAAATAGTAACAGGTTGTTCATACACCTAACTTCATTTTCCATCTAGTTTCTGATTGCTGACCAGTCTGCGCGATAATACAATGAACTGAATGTTTTAAACTTGTGCAGATATAACGCAAGATATAGGTACATGATCCGACTGTAAAACATTTGGATGTGTCTCAAGGTTTGAAAAATGGAGACTAGAGTTAGATAAAAGAATGTCTACTGTAGACGGTTGAATACTTTCTGCAGTACTCGTTTTGATTTTTGGTACAATTTGTTGCAATAAGAACTCCACCGCCATGCGCAGATCGATCCTCTCTACAAATTTTATAGCCACTAATTTTAAATTTTTGGTACGGTTTCAAAAAAGTCTCATTTAAATGGAGTATATCGATTTTCCTTTTCTGCAAAACGTATTCTAGCTGGGTAACTGCTAACTCAGTTGTTATGCCTTGGGCATTCCAGTGCATAACATGAACATTGTGAACATAAGTTGAATTATACGGCATGTTTAAGCATCATACCCAAAACTCGTAGCTTGTCGTACTTGTTCTGACATCTCTGAAAAGCATCGGCAGCATCCAAAAATATTTGCATAAATTTTTCGTTTGAAATGCCTTCGTTATTATCCCTTTCATTGCTTTTATTTTTGCAAACTCAGAATACAAATTAGCATGAGGGCGGGAATTACGTGCATCATTTTGGAGTACTTGCCTTGACAATTGAGGAAAATCATGATCGTCTAGATGTTACTCGATGTAGGATCTCTAAATATTCTTGACGACTTAGGCACTTTTTAGTCATCAGCTCTATGGTTTACATTCTCTAGCTTCTTTTTTATGCAGTTGTAGCACTTATAAATCACATTACCATCACAATTAATTTTTTTAAGAGTGCAAACTGCATAATCGTGATTTCCGGCACAGGCTGAACACACTACGATACGGTTACAATATTTAGCACCATGTCCATACATAGCACACTTGGAGCATTGTGTGGGATCTTTGTTGCCCTTTAGAGGTTTTCTCCGATACACAGAAATATTACAAAAATATCTTATTTTCATAACCTCTCTGTTTGAAACATGTTGAC